>JAQPPZ010001714.1:4200000-4780083 GCA_028583015.1 Wollemia nobilis | reverse complement strand
CACTAAAATCGATAAAACAAAAAGTATTCAGAATTCCATGAAAATTTCAGGGTAAATTCTACTCAATAATGGGTACTCAAAAAACTTTATTTCATGGAAAAATACCAACTACAGAAAAAGTTATGAGGTCTGCAATGCGTTATGAAATCTGGGTAGAAAAGACTAAAAACCATTTTTCAGAGGTGAAAATGAAGTGCTTAACATATGTGAAATGGGGTATGTGATATATGGATGGAAAGTGCTTGGTAAGATATTTCCAATGGTGTATCACATTCAACAACCGGAGCAACACAAAAAGAAATATTAAGCTCCAAAGTAGGTTGTTCAGACTTTTTTGTAAAATCTGGACTGCACCATACAAGAAAATGCAACAAGCTGGAAAAAATAGATTTTTCACCTTCAATTCGTGTTTTCACACACTCAAAACTTGTACAATGCAATAGTAATGATATTAATCTATCTTGGAACTCAAACCTAAAGAATCTATGGCAGTTACAAACAAGGTAACAGTTCAAGACTATTACAACTACAATATTCCTACACCTACACTTGTACAAAACTGTTACAAAGTGGTTACATATTCTCTTGTGCCTTCTAATCTGAAAATGCACACATGTCAGCATCATTTTCCAACATTCTCCCCCTTGATGCTGAAAGGGATCACAAGACTATTTCTTAGTTTAAGAAATTGAGCTTTAGCAACACCTTTAGTGAAAACATCAGCCAACTGATCATGGGTGTTGCAATACTTCAACTCAACTAATTTATTTTCCACCATATCATGAATGAAATGGTACTTCATGTCAAAATGCTTAGATATTCTATGGTGGACAATGTTCTTTTACCAATTGTATGGCACTCAAATTGTCACAAAAAATGTAGTAGGACCACTTGGTTTCTCACCTATCTCCTCCAACACTTTCCTAAGCCATAAGGCCTGAGCACTGGCTGAAGTGACAATAATGTATTCAGCCTCTATTGAAGAGAGTGCTACTGATCCTTGCTTCCTTGAGCTCCAAGTGATCAGCCCAGATCCAAGAGAAAAATAATTATCGGATGTAGACTTTCGATCATCCAAGTTGTTGCCCCAATATGAGTCACTAAAACCAACTAGCTCCATCTCTTCAACAGGATAGTAATGTATGCCAAAGTCAACAATACCTTTAACATACCTCAAAATTCGCTTTGCAGTCTTCAAATGCAAGAGAGATGGCTCACTCATATACCTAGAAACAAGTGAGACAACATATGCAATATCTGGTCTGGTATTTGTGAGAAACATCAAGCTCCCAACAATGCTCCTATAATTGGTCACATTCACCTTTTCAACCCCATCATATTTGCATAGCAATTCACCATGAGCAATGGGAGTAGGGACTGGTTTGCAACTATCCATGCCATACTTTTTCAGCATATCCTTGGCATATTTAGTTTGACAAATGAAGATTTTATCCTTACTTTGATGCACCTCCATGCCAAGAAAATAGTGCATCAATCCTAAATCCTTCATTTCAAACTCACTCATCATGGCAGCCTTAAATTCATCTTTCAACTTGGAACTACTACCCATATAAATCAAATCATCAACATACAAACAAACAAGCAAAATATCATTACCTTCTTTCTTGAAGTATAGGGTAGGTTCACTTTTGCTTCTCTTGAAGCCACTCTACTGAAAGTATCCATCAATCCTAGAGTACCATGCTCTAGGTGCTTGTTTAAGGCCATACAATGCCTTCTTCAACCTGTAGACATGTTCTTCTTTACCTTTCACCTCAAAACCTTGAGGTTGTTGTACATACACTTCCTCATCTAAGTACCCATTCAAGAAGGCACTTTTTACATCTAAGTGATGTACAATCCATTGCTTTTGGGTAGCCAAAGCAAGTACCATCCTTACTATTTCTTGTCTAGCTACAGGAGCAAAAGTTTCTTCATAGTCAATTCCATACCTTTGTGTGAATCCTTTAGCTACAAGTCTAGCCTTGTGTCTTTCAATGCTGCCATCACTGTTATACTTAGTCTTATAGACCCACTTAGAACCCACATGTTTCTTTCCCTTGGGTAGTTCTACAAGCTCCCAAGTGTCATTCTTCTCAATGGAATTGATCTCCTCTTGCATTGCTTGCATCCAAACACCATTAGTACAAGCTTCTTCATAACAAGAAGGTTCAAAATCAGCAACAATCATCAAAGCATAATTAACAACATCTCCTTTTGGCTCACCTTCATCTTCATCACCATACATGTGCATCTTCTCAAGCCTTTGAACAACTTGGTCAATTTCTTGAGCTTGGCTTCTAGTAAGTCTTCTATGGAAATTGTTGTCCAAAACCTGAGTAGGAGGATGAATTTGAAGTGCCTTTTTCCCCCTTTTTGTCTTCATAACATCTAAAAAGATGTTTGGAGAATCATCACTTGAAGAGGGACTAGAACTTCTTTGTTTGGGACTGTTTGAAGAGCTGGTTGGTGGACTTGGTGGGACTGATTTTAAACTGGGCTGCACATTAGAAGAACTGGGTTGCACATTAGAAGAACTTCCACCACTGCTGCCATCATCAACATAAAGTTTTTGATGACCATATACTCCCCCTTCATCAAAAATCACATCTCTAGACACCACCACTTTGTGAGTTTTTGGGTTATAAAGCCTATAGGCCTTAGTATTTTCATAGTAGCCAATAAATATACATGCTTCACTCTTAGGATCAAGCTTCTTCCTAAGTTCATCAGCCACATGTGCATAAGCCAAACAACCAAAAACTTTGAAGTGGTTAACATTGGGCTTCTTTTCATACCATACCTCATAAGGAGTCATCTTCTCCAATGAGCTAGTGGGACTCCTATTCAGTATGTAGACTATTGTATGGACTGCATCAACCCAATACATATTGGTAAGTCTCTTAGTTTACAACATACTTCTTGCCATCTCAACAACTATCCTATTTTTCCTTTCTACCACTCCATTCTATTGTGGAGTATAGGAAGTTGTGAATTACCTTTTAATGCCAACATTCTTGCAAAATTGTTTAAACTCATTAGAACAAAATTCACCACCATTGTCTATCCTTAAAAATTTAATGTTGCAGCCACTCTGATTCTCAACAAAATATTTAAATTCCTTGAAACAATCAAATGCTTCATCCTTATGCTTCAAAAAATACACCCAACACATTCTAGAAAAATCATCAATAAATGTAAGAAAGTAAGAGTTGTTACCCAAGATTTTGGTTTGCATAGGCCCACAAATATCAGAATGGACCAATTGGAGTGGGTATGAGGCCCTCCATGCTTTCCCTTTAGGAAAATTTTGCCTTGCATGCTTACCCATTGCACACCCCTCACAAACACTTTTATGTTCTTGCACTTTTGGTAACCCATAAACCATCTCTTGGGAAGTTAATAACTTCAAACTAGTGAAGTTCAAGTGGCCATATCTAAGATGCCACAACCAACTCTTATCTTCTACAACAACATTAGCAAGGCTGCTCCCTTGACCTCCAAAATTTAAAGAAAATAACCTATTTTTGGTCATAGGGACTGTTGTAACAATCCTATTGCTATTGTTCTTATCATAGATGGTGCATTTCTTATCATCAAAGACTACCCTGTAGTTCTTTTCACATAGCTGCCCTACACTTAACAAATTATGTTTCAAATTTGGTGTGTAATAGATATCATGAACATGTTTCTTACCTTATTTTGTGTTCACTTCCATTACACCTTTGGCAGCCACCTCCAAAGCCTTGTCATCTCCAAGTTTTATCTTGGACTTGAAGGACTCATCCATGGAAGCAAGAAGCTCCCCATTTCCTATCATATGATTGGAGCAACCAGAATCAAGTATCCAAGTCTCTTGAAGATTCTTATCAACCTTATTATATGATAAGAACAAATTTTGAACAACAGACTCTTCTTCACCATAGTGGGCTATCCTATTTTCTTTTTCAACCTTCTATCTACATTCTCTCTCATAATGCCCATACTTGTTGCAATGGTAACATTGCACATTCCTCTTATCATTTCTACCTCTGCCTCTACTCGTTGCTCCTCCTCTTCTACCACCTCTTCCTCTTGAAGAATTATGATTTTGGCCTCTTCCTTGGCCATTTCCATGTCCACTAGAGCTTGCTCCATCACCCTTTGAAATTGTAGCTTTAGAAGCAAATGCCTTCTCATCAACTACAGTAATAGTTTCCCCTAGCCTCTCCTCATGAGACATAAGAGATCCTATCAAATTATCAAACTCAAGAGTAGAAAAATATTTACTCTCCTCAATAATAATGGCTACATGATTCCACTTTGGGGTAAGTGTTCTCAACACTTTCTTAACAACAACCACTTTATCCAAGTGCTTCTCCAAGAGTTGCCATTTTATTGACAACAACCTTTACCCTTACACAATAATCACCAACACTCTCAACCTCTTGCATTCTCAAATTTTCAAACTCTCTTCTAAGAGTTTGCAGCTTCACTTGCTTGACTTGGTCACTCCCTTGGTAACCATATTGTAAGGCCTTCCATGCATCAACAACTGTTTTACAACCTGCTATTCTTGGAAAAATACTTTTCTCCAATGCAGATTGGAGATGGTAAAGAGCCAAGCAATTCTTCTTCTGAGCTTCCTTCTTTGTTGTTCTATCTGCTACTGCAAGTGTGCTCCAATATGTTGGTTTTGTGTACCCATATTCTACAATATCCCATAGACCTTTTCCCATCAGCAAGGTCTTCATCTTAATGCTCTAGTATTCATAATCAGCTCCATCAAACTCAGGGATTGGCAACGAGTTAGTGTTGTTGGCCATTACACCCAACAAACAATGTTCCTGCAAAAAATCTTACAAAAAACTTGATAAACTATTAGCAAGACCACAGGTGACTCTAACCCTCCAACCAAACCTCGCTCTGATACCAAATGAAGTTTTTTGACCCAACACTTTTTTCCAAGAGCACTAAAATTGATAAAACAAAAAGTATTCAAAATTCCATGAAAATTTTAGGGTAAATTCTACTCAATAATGGGTACTCAAAAAAATTATTTCATGGAAAAATACCAACTACAAAAAAGTTATGAGGTCTACAATGCGTTCTAAAATATGGGTAGAAAAGACTAAAAACCATTTTTCAGAGGTGAAAACGAAGTGCTTAATATATGTGAAATGGGGTATGTGATATATGGATGGAAATTTCTTGGTAAGATATTTCCAATGGTGTATCACATTCAACAACCGAAGCAACAAAAAAAGAAATATTAAGCTCCAAAGTAGGTTGTTCAGACTTTTTTGTAAAATTTGGACTGCACCATACAAGAAAACACAATAGGCTAGAAAAAATGGATTTTTCACCTTCAATTCGTGTTTTCACACACTCCAAACTTGTACAATGCAATAGTAATGATATTAATCTATCTTGGAACTCAAACCTAAAGAATCTATGGTAGTTACAAACAAGGTAACAGTTCAAGACTGTTACAACTGCAATATTCCTACACCTACACTTGTACAAAACTGTTACAAAGTGGTTACATATTCTCTTGTGCCTTCTAATCCAAAAATGCACACATGTCAGCATCATTTTACAACAAGCACGCCATAGCCAGTAAGAGCACATAATAGTTAGAGCTGAAAGCAAAGTGCAGCTAGGAGAGCACATCACAAAAGCAAGAATATTGTGATCTAGTCTAGAAGAGTACCTCCAAAAGGCAACAAAAGAGCACCTCCAGAAGGCAACAGAAGAGCGCATCCAAAAGAGCTCCTCTAAAAGAGTGTCACCTAAAGACAATAAAAGAGCTCTCCAAAAGACAATAGAAGAGCACCTTCAAAAGAGCATCACCTAAAGATAAACTAGAGTGCTTTCTAAAGATAAACCAAAGCGCTTTCTAAAGTGCTTTCTAAAGGCAACAAAAGAGCACCTCCAGAAGGCAACAAAAGAGCGCATCCAAAAGAGCTCCTCTAAAAGAGTGTCACCTACAGACAATAAAAGAGCTCTCCAAAAGACAATAGAAGAGCACCTTCAAAAGAGCATCACCTAAAGATAAACTAGAGTGCTTTCTAAAGAATAAGGTTGAACATCTTCCAAGATATGATTTGAGTATTTCATTGAATTCAATGTTGCACAACTCATGAAAGAAAGCATTGCAAGCATAATCAAATCTACTCTATGTATTCTACCATAATCAGAAGTTGTTACGCAACATAACATTCATTGGTGCAACGTTATTCAATTTTAAGATGCCAGGTGGAAGGTAAGGTAAGCAACGTTACCTTTCTACAATTAATTAAAGTTGTAAGTTAAGTATCATGCGAAGCATTAAAACATAGAAACTAGAATTTATTTAGTGGGAGATAAAAGGATTACAACCTTTTTTAGTAAAAGATATATAGGTGGGAGATATAAGGTTTTCTACCATATATATTTTTATTTCATTTTTTTAGTTTTTTAATATTTATTAAATTTTGGAATGATAACATTTTCTACTTCAAATAGGATTTAAGCATTATTTGAATTTGAAATTTAGGAAAAATTTTGAAACTTTAAGTTTTTTTTTTTGACTTTAGAGGATTTAAAATTTGTTTAGGTTTGAAATTTGAAGAAAAATAAAGTTTTTGAAGATTTGAAGATATTTAAAAGTTTTCAAACTTAACAAAGTAGGGAGATAAAAAGTTTGCTACTTCAAAAGTTTTTGAAAACTAAACATTTCTAACTTTGCAAATTTATTGAAAGGTTATAAAACTTTGGAGTAATAAGGCTTTCTATGGATATAATAAATATTCAAGAAGAAAACAACACATCATTAGAAAATATGTGACTTATTTATAAAGAAAATAAAGGAAGAATGGCTTTAATATTGCATCGGTGGTTGCATTGTTTTCTTAAGAATACAGATGATCACAAAGCATTAGTATGGAAACATAGAATAATGAAAGGATATTGTGATCACTTGAAGTGTAATCATTGCAATAGAATTGGGCATGAAGAAGTTTATTGCAAGAATCTTTATCCATGTAAATTTTGTGAAAAAAAAAAACTTATTCTCTAGCATTTTGGTGGTACAAAGTAAAATACTATAAAAAGTTTGAAAAATGCTATTGTTCATGTCAAACAATTTTCTTCAAACACTTATTTTTGAAGCAACTCCTAAATTCATAAAAAAATAGAGCAAAATGTTTCATTTCAGAGATATAGACCAAAACTGGAAAAGATCAAGAAAAACATGCAAAAAAAAATATTTAATCATTTTTTGTCTAAGGATTAGATTAATAATGAATTACTTGTTTTTTTAGAAAGACAAGAAACCGAAAAATGGATCAAATATAGTTCAAAATTATCTTGCAAAGAAAACATACAAAGGGTTACACGACAACATCAAGACTGGAAGAATGCAAGAATAAAAGAAGCACATGAACCAAAGGCCAAAGATGAAGAAGAAATTCAAGCCATTCATAAACATCCATCAAAAGTGCATAGCAAAGAAGCAAAACCACATGAACCAAAAGTCAAGAACAATGAAGAAGCTCAAGTAGTTCATGAACAAGATAGCAAAGAAGTAAAGACTGAAGAACTAAAGAAAGATGAATCTCAAACAAAGGTTCATGTACAATGCAAGGTTACATAGATTGAAGACTAAAGTATTTAATAACCAAATAATGTAATACATGGAGGTGTTAGAGAATATTAAATTATTTGATAAATGCAAATGTAACCCATGGTACCTTTAAGGTACTTATGTAATAGATTAGGGTTCAAGTCTATAGTTTAATTAAATGATTTATATTTCCCTTTTATGTAAGTGTCTATGTACAACATATGCACAAGTGTCATGTAAGCGTGTAATGTGCAAGATATGCACAAAAGTAATGTAAGTAAGAGTGCAAGTTTTTAATAAGAGAAAGTGCACAAGTGTCATGTATGTAAGTGTGCAAATATGTAATGTGAGTATATGCACAAGTATAATGTATTAGAAGTGTTTGTAAAAGAGTTAGTGTGCATGTAAGTAAAGAGTGAAGAGTCTTGTATGCAAGTCGCGAGATGAGAAGCCAAAGGACATAAGAGTCTTGTTTTGTGTAAAGAATAGGAAAGGTTACAACTCCTCATATGTGAAGAATGCAATAGTTAAGTATTGAATAGTCACCTTTATATGTATCTAATATGGAGACACAGCTCCATATAATGTATTGGGAAAACGGTCTTGTTGAGTGGTATTTTCACCCGATTGTGAAAACACACTCTCCAATAGGATTTGAATTCCAAAATCCCCTCTTGCAAAGAAATTAAATGAATAACTTCTCCAAGGTCTCCGCTATGTTAGCATTTTGCACAAATAATAATATTCAATTTGAATGCTTGGAATACCTTAGTGATTGCAAGTAACTGTAAACAAGGGGCACTGCTGGTTTATTTTATTTAAAACTTCAATGATTGTCTGTTTAATCAGAATGAATTCAATGTGAATCAATCTTAATGATAAAATTATTTTATTTTCAGATTTTGGTAGATTTTCAATTGTTTATTTAAATGACTGTAAATTAAAATAAAATTAAACTCTCTGGAAAATAAAAATGCAGAAAGAATGAAAATAAATGTAAACAAAAATGTAACTAAAGTACATTCAGGTTGTTACGATCCCATTTTGACAAAACCGAAGATATGAGGTTTTCTACATACAACCTAACCTATTGAACCTGTAGAACATGCACAATCCCGATAAGTTAAGTGCTAGTTTCTAGGGTTTTAACTGCGATTTTCAGATTTAGACATTCGCATGAAGCAACCAAGATAACTTGCATTAAACTCCACCTATAAGCCTAAAAATTTGAAAGGGGAAAGATAAACATTTAATCGTGCATTCAGAAAATAACTCCTTTCTTGTCAATGAGATGCAACTCTCTAAAATTTTTTGTATTAAAAATGTGTTAGTTTATAACAACAGAAGTTCCCAGTTTTATCAAACCAGAACAAATGGAGGAAAACGCTCCTAAGCAAGCCCAAAATGGCCTATCGCCTTCAGCTCTGTAGCTCTGCTCATAGCAGTTTTCAACCCATGTACCTGTCTTTGCTTCTGATTTTAAACTTGCTACTACGGCTCTCTGTTTCGCCCTGTGACGCTTCGTTTCATCTCCCAGATCGCTTCATTTTGTCTTCCCGCCTCTTTGTTGTTTTGGATTTCTGCTCGAGCATGAAACGTTTGGTCTTCTCTGCTAACTATAACTGTCGATACTAAAGCATTATCATAGCCCCTATGCCTCTGTGCCATGTGTTCAATGCTTCTCTGCACATTCTATAATGGCCCGCCATGAATCGTGACAAAAAATAGCATGTCGCGATATCATGACATTTTTATGTGCGACCTTGTTCGCGTCTCAGAAAAATGAGACATGTTACGATATCACAATTTCTCTCCGTCGTGAAATCATGATGCTTTTCTCTTTGGCGAGACGGAGGATGCAACCTGTCGCGAAATGGTGACGCTTTTCTCTTAAAACTTTTAAACGCTTTTCTTTGCGCGGATGCAACCTATCATGAAATCATGATGCTTTTCTCTTTCGGGCCTCATAGATGCAACCTGTCATGAAATCACGACGCTTTTCTCTTTTTTGAAGAACATGTCATAAAATCATGACACTTTTTCATTCTGTACCATCTTCATGCTTTCTGCCATGAAAATGTGACATGTCGCGATATCGCGACACTTTTCCTCTACATTCACTTTGGTTGCTTTTGGTTGGGAAACTCCGACATGTCACGATATGGTGATGTTTTCCCTGTTTGCCCTTCATCTCATCTTCAAGTCGCGAAAATGCGACATGTTGCGATATCGTAGCAATTCTAGCGCCTTGCCCTATTTTGACTGCTTTGACCATGATTTTATGAAATGTCATGATATCATGACATTTTCGGTGAACACTTCTTATTTTCTTTGACCGCGATTTCATGACATGTCACGAAATCATGACAATTTTTGTACTTGGCTCTTTTACCCATCAAACATCGCAAAAACACAACATGTCGCGATATCGCGACAACTTTGAGTCTTCAACTTAGTTCTTTGTCTTGCATCATGATAATGAAACATGTCATGATATCGCGACCTTTCTGGCATCTTGTTCTGTTTGACCGCTTTGACCATGATTTCACAACACGTCGCGATATCGTGACATTTTTCCATTTTACCTTCTCTTTCCTCTATGAACCGCGATAACGCGACATGTCACGATATCGTGACACTTTTGTCTCCACTTCTTTTGGTGATATCGACATTTTTCTTTTTCTCTCTCAGCAACATGTCACGATATTGTGACATTTTCTCTTCATGTTGTATTTTGTTGCTCTTAGCCTCAAAAACGTGACATGTCACGAAATCATGACACTTTTTCATTATGTTGTACTTTTGCTATTCTAAGCCGCAAAAACGTAATATGTCACGATATCGTGACACTTTTTCTTTTCTTCTTTTTCTTTGATTTTTAGCATCTGGGCCGCTGCGGTCTTCTTGGAAAGCATGCAAAAAGGTGGGTCCCCAATTTTGGGGTGTGTTGTGGAGCAGCCACAACAAATGGTGACTCTGGTAGGAAATGCTCTTGAGCATTTCGGTGAGAACCTAACCTGAAATATACAAGCTGAGATACAGGCGTCAGCACATAAAAGATAAAACAAATGTCGATAGATCATAAATACATGAAACATTAGAATCATTAAGTATCAGCTCGGTGTGTGCAATGTGTTCCATTTTCTATCGTTTGAAATTGATCCACATTCCATTGTCGGTTTTACATGAATGCATATGTGAGGTTGTGAATGATTTGCGCAGCCTGATAAATGGGCTAGAGATATAGCTATCTGCTTTATAAAGGCTCTAAACCTTCTAGTATCATACACAAACATTTAAAATTATCAAACCCTCTTAGGATCAACTATATGTATAATGAATTGCTTTATTAGATCCCAAAGTTGGTTATGAGTCACTACTATCTTGAACCCATGTGCAAGTGAAAGTGAAATCAGAGCTTTGGGGAATCGGATTCCCAACCTAAGTGAGATGGGAATTTAACCCTATCCTTACTACTCTGATCTGGAGTTCATTACCTCACTTTGAGCAAAATGATTTAACCAGTTATGGATGAAATGGTCAGGCTAGTCTGTCCGTTTGAGCAGTCAGTGGTCTTGCTTTTAGACAAGACATGCTGCCACGCATGAGCATACTTAACCCCATAATCCATGATTTGGCTTCATTTCTTTATTTCTTGGACCTTGGGGATGACTACCCATCCTTGCGAGGGACATGTAGTATGATCCTTCCAATCCAATATTAAGATGAAATGGAAAATATTAGTTTTTATTTCTTGGACCTTGGGGATGACTACCCATCCTTACGAGGGACATGTAGTACGATCCTTCCAATCCAATATTAATATGAAATGGAAAATATTAGCTTTTATTTCTTGGACCTTGGGGATGACTACCCATCCTTGCGAGGGACATGTAGTACGATCCTTCCAATCCAATATTATGATGAAATGGAAAATATTAGCTGTTATTTCTTGGACCTTGGGGATGACTACCCATCCTTGCGAGGGACATGTAGTACGATCCTTCCAATCCAAGATTTATGATGAAATGGAAAACATAGAAGCTTTGGGGAATCGGATTCTCAACCTAAGCGAGATGAGAATTATGCCCTATCCTTACTACTCCATGTAGGTCAAATCAGAGCTTTGGGGAGTTGGATCCTCAACCTAAGTTCGATGAGGATTTAACCCTATCCTTACTACTCTGTTTTAGGCTTTAAGCTTTATGGAAGTGGTAAAAACCATTGTTTTAAGGATCATGTTGCATGATAGGATAGACCTAAAATACTCCTTTTGCCTGACCCTTTTTCCCAAGTATGGTTTTGATCATTTTTCTCAAGATCCTCTTTAGTGTGCATAGAACATGCATTGGTTCAAGAGAGTTCGGGAATCAGTTCCCAACCTTAGGATCCTTTTTTTTTTTATGTTATAGAATAACCCTAAGAGGATTTGACATATTTTTAATGATTTGTATTTGAAATGCATATGCAACTAAGATGGCATGTATATGTGAAGTAATATGAATGCATTGCTCTTCTGAATTGTGGATGGAATATTGCCAAAAATTGACTACTTCATGCATCACAAATTTCAAACGATACTATTTAACTATTTGTGTTACTTGCGGAGCTTTCTACAACACAATTCCAATGTTTCATATTTTCCTGATCTTAGGCATAAGTTGACATCTCAAATCTCTTTTTTTTTTTTGACAAACCACACATATCAAATGAAAACACACAACTTAAATCCTAACCAAATTAGCAATCCTAAAAAAAAAGAAACTTGAAAATCCATACCAAAACCAAAAAAACATAATACCAATCTCATACGACTTATGGGCTAAAATAGTGCTTTAAAACATGCCCATTAACTGGTAACGTCAGATCCTTCCCGTCCAGAGCTCTTAATCTGAAGGTATTCTTCCCTAGGATTTTTGAAATTTGATAAGGGCCTAACCAAAGACAATCAAACTTTTGGTGATTCCCCTTTTCTTCATGTCTTTTATCCCATAGTAAAACCAAATCTGAAATTCTGAAGGACTTGATTTTAGCTCTTTTGTCAAACCATATTTTAACCACATCTTGATGCTTGCTCATGTGGAGCATGGCTTCTTCTCTTTTTTCATCAAGGTGCAGTAGATGACTTAATCTGGCCTCAATGTGATTATTTGTTCCCAGGTATTCTTGCATGAAATGAAGGGTTTGCAGCTTCAAGTTTGCAGGAAAAATTGGGTCTTGCCCATAAACCAAATGATAGGGTGTATTCCCTATTGAGTCCTTTTCTCTGGTCCTATCTGCCCAAAGAGCAAACTTTAACTGATTATGCCAATCCCGAGGGTTCTTTTCCAGTAATTTCTTAATGATGTTCAACAAATTTTTATTTGAGGATTCTGCCAAACCATTACCTTGAGGGTAATAGTTAGATGCAAACTTTAAACTCACCTTATTGTCATATGCCCAATTTGCAAATTGAGTAGAGACAAAAGCCTTACCATTATCACTAACAATAGAATCAGGCATTCCAAACCTTGTTATGATATGATCCTCAAGGAATTTTATTACCACATCTGTAGTGGAATGCTTTGTAGGAATTGCTTCTGTCCACCTTGTGCAATAATCTGTAGCCGTGAGTATAAATTTATGGGAATCTGAAGAATTTGGGTTAATAACCCCAATGAAATCTAGTCCCCATTGTGCAAATGGTCTCATCTCAACTACAGGTTGCAATGGCATAGCTGCATTTCTTTCTCTATTGGCAGCCACTTGACAGATATGGCAAGATCGTACGTGAGCATGTGCATCTTTAAAAATACGGGGCCAATAATATCCTGCTCTTAGGATTTGGTGCACTGTTGCATTTGCCGCACCATGGCCAGTCCCATATTTCCCATGAAATTCTTGCAAAACTTTGGCAGCTTCTTCTTGATTCAGGCATCGTAAGTAAATCCCCTCATGATTTTTCCTGTACAGAACACCAGATCTAATTAGATAATTGGCAGATTTAAGTCTTAATGCTCTTCTTTGAGTGGAATTCATATATGATGGACACTTACCGTTTAATAGAAAATACACAATATCAACATACCAGTCATCCTTAGAAATATGCTCTGCATTTGAATATTGGCATGTCATTTGAGGATTATTCTCAGCAATCGTCTTCACAAGTCCCTGTCCATGAACTAGCTTCATAGGTTGGATTTCAAGATCAAATTCTTGAATAGTAGAAATCCATTTACCTCTTCTCTCACCTAGCTCGTTTTGCACAAACATTGTTTTGACAACAGGGTCAGGCACAATGGCAAAGACTCTACTATGCACAATGTAATGTCAGAATTTTTTTACCATTTTGAAAAGTGCGTACATCTGCTTATCGAGGATGGAATACCTCAATTGAGCATCCTTCAAAGGAGCACTTAAAAATGCTATGGGATTTTCAGCGCTATCTTCACCTTTTTGAGTCAAGACACTCGCAAAAGAGTGTTCTGATGCGAAAGCATAAATAAAGAAAGGTTTAGAATAGTCTGGACTTATGAGGGCAGGGGCTCTAGAAATGGCATCCTTAATGTCTTGAAAGGCCACCCTACTTTCTTCGTTCCATTTGACATCTACATCCTTCTTGAGCATCTTGTTCAACGGTTTGGCTATCTCAGCGAAGCTCGAAATAAACTTCCTCACAAAATTAATTTGCCCGAAGAAAGATCTCAACTCCTTTTTACTACCTGGGAGAGGCAAGTTTTGGATAGCTTCTATCCTTTCAGGGTCAATGGATATACCTTCTTTCGAAATGATGTGACCAAGCAATCTTCCTTCTGTTACTCCAAAGATGCATTTTTTGGGATTCAAAGAAATTCCATGCTCTCTACATCTTTGAAGAACCTTTTTCAAATCCTTGACATGGTCTTCTCTTTTCTTTGAAAATACTGGAATATCATCCACATACACAATGATACATTTACCTATAAGCCCTTTGAATGCATAGTCCATGGCGCGTTGGAATGTTGCGCCTGCATTTAACAATCCAAAAGGCATTCTTCTGTAGGCAAATGTTCCCCATTTGGTTGTGAAGGCTGTTTTCATCCTGTCATTGGGATGAATAAGAATTTGATTATATCCAGAATATCCATCAAGAAAAGACATCATTTCAGATCCATTCACTGTTTGCAAAATTTCATCAATAGATGGCAATGGATAGTTATCCTTTTGCGAGGCTTTGTTGAGATTTCTAAAATCTATACATAGCCTAATCTCTCTGCTCTTCTTCCTCACCGGAACGAGGTTAGCAACCCAGGTTGAGTGCCTAACAGGAAAAATGATCTTTGCTTCCAATAATCTCTTGACCTCCTTTTCTATTAAGGGCTCCAATAACGGGTTAACAGTTCGCTGCCTTTGTCTGAAAGGTTTGGAGTCCGGCTTTAGAGGGATGGTGTGTGTAATGACGTTTTGATCGTATGTTTTCAACTCGTTGTAGTTCCAAGCAATGCAATCCACGTAGTATTTTAGTGCATGTATTATATTTTCTCTTTCTTCAGTTGTACATGCCTTTGCGATGTATACTTCCCGTGGATCGTCTGCACTCCCTATATTAACTAGATCACAAGCATCTTTAGGGGGTGGAACCCTTTTTCCTTTTTGAACCTTATATCCCATATCGAACATTTTCTCCAAAGAAACTATGTCCTTAGGTATTTTGTTGGATTGACATGTAGTTTCACTTTCGTTTTCTGCTTCTTCTTGCCATCTTTGATCCTCATCAATCACTTGGTTTTCAAAAATACCTGAATTCGTGACAAATTTAAATATGTGTCTGTCATTTTCAAAAACTTGGAAGTTCTTGACATTATCAGGTATCGATGGACAAGGGACTAATTCGATGGAGAACTTCTTGCACCTTTTTATGTCAACTGGATTTAACATGCCTGCAGCGACTGCAAGAGAATCAGCTATGCGATTTCCTTTTCTAGAAATAAGGGATATATTAAAGGCATCAAATTCCTCAATGAGGTCCATTACCCTAATTCTATAAAGGCTCAGTCTCTTATCGTGGCATGTATATTGTCCTTTAATCTGTTTGACCACCAATTCAGAATCTCCCAGTACTTTCAAGCATTTAACTTTCTTGCTTAACGCTAGTTGTAAACCAAAGATGAGTGCTTCATACTCTGCCATGTTATTAGTGCAAGGAAATTGTAATCTATAGGCAGCAAGTAATGGTTTACCTCCTGGACAAGTGAGCTCGACCCCAGCTCCTGCTCCTTGTTTTGATTTGGATCCATCAAACCTAAGCAACCATATGAGATTATCTCCTTCAAGAGAGCTACCATAAAAGGTTTCCTTTTGGGGCTCTTCGATAGCCTTTTCAACATCAAAAGCATAAACCCCCAACTCTGGTTCAAAAAACTGAACTTCATTTGGCTTGTTGAATTATGTTATGATTTCTTTAAGCCTTGGTTCATTTTCTACTCTGATTTGATTTGCAATTCCCTTCCAAGGTAACCACATATGTGAGCAATCGGTGGAGAAATAACCGTTCAAATTTTTCATCCAATCCCTTGCAAGTAGCATTCCATAGCTACTTGGGATATTGACAACCAGAATATCGACCACTTGTTGGACCCTGGGTTCAGAATTGAGTTGGATTTTCACATCATAGAGGGTCCCTACCACATTCACCTCAGATCTATCCAATTGCAAAACTTTGCATTTAGACGAAACAGACTGTAGGCCTAGCATTTGATAGATCTCTGAAGGCATGAGGTTGCTTGTGGCACCCGTGTCTACCAAGCAATTGTGCAAATTCTTACCAGCAATTCTCAGAGTCAATAAAAAAGGTGGGACATCCCGTCTTTCCTTTCGTAAGATCAAGTGAGACTCAACTTCCTTTCCTTTCCATACTTGACTAGGTGAGTTCAGAGCCTTTATCAATGCTTCTTTTTGGCCAGGCAACCTAGCCGCCTCTAAAAATGAAAGGCTTGACTTGGATTTCCTTAGATCCTCCACTATGTCATAATTTGACTTTTCAAGTTTGACTGTCTTTTGCGTGTCCTTAGACGTTTCTCTTCCTAGTGGAGGAGGAGGATTATTATCCGCTTTAGTATCCGGAGGAAGAATAGAGTTATTTGGTGGAGTTGATGATGTTTTAGGGTCTTTGAATTTACTTCTCAAATGATATCCGTGATTCCCCTTTCTAAACTCTCTAAAAGCTTGCACTTCCTGTTCCAATATTTCATCTTCTTCTTCCTCACTCTCACCTTCTTGATGATATAGAGTTTCCACCACCAAAATGTTGTCATCTTGATGTTGGGGTGGACCCTCATTTGGCACAAGCTCCAAATCATCCACTTGGGCTTGGAGGCAATGGGTATATCTGGCGATTTCGGGACAATTCCTCTCATTGTGCTCCTTTGTATTGTGCAATCTGCACCCCTTTTCCCACGCAAAATCAAAAATATTAAGAATGGAACTAGATTGACTTGGTCCTGCAGAAGTATCTATTTGATTAGAAATAGGGGCAGGTACACCCCCATTGTTTGGCTTCGTGTTCCAATGTCTCCCTCTATTGTTGAAATTTTGATTTGGGTGAGGGGCATGGGACTCATACTTCTATTTTTGAACCATGTCATTACTCAGTTTGTGAACTATCTTCTTGAGCTCTTCAACCTCCGAATAAATCTCTTTCGGTGGAGCTACATTATTGTTAGTTCCCGTGGGGTTTGCATAATTGGTGAGATCTTGATTTAACATTTGAGTCAGATTTTGAGGAACTTGATTCGCATATGGATTCACACTTTGTATCAGCATTGGATTTGGGAAAGGAACTATAGCCTAAGAATTAATTTGACTGGCTCCTTGCATATTCGTTTGACTATTTTGCAAAAATGCAGGAACGGGAGGAATGGATGTGATCGGTTGAATCGGAATGGGCGCGTAAGCGGGTGCTGGTGGATATGGTTGTTGATAGGGGAAAGCATTCATGTTCGGCATTTGTGGTGCCATGATTTGATTCGTCATAGGAGCTTGACCATATGGACCATATTGTCCCATCATAGGTATCTGGGGAAACCCATAACCCTGTGGTGTCATTTTTTGCTCTATGGTCATAGCTTCATTGTATGCTAAGGTGAGCGTGGTGACTTGAGGATTTGGCCTTGCGAACATTGTTGTCATCGAATCCAATGCCCCAAAATATATTTGCAATGCTACTATGGGATCTATGGCAAAATGCCAAACTGCTCTGTTATAGCATTTCTAAAATCTTTGATTAAAGGTTTTGATTGGCTCACCCGGGCCTCTTTTGCAAGTAATGAATTGATTGTAGATGGTCGTGGGATCCAAAGGTGACCTGAATTGATTGACAAATGCATTCTCCATTTGTGTCCATGAAGTGATGGAACCAGTAGGTAGGCAAATGTACCATTCATAGGCCACTGGGTCTAGGCTCATGGGAAAGAGTCTGCAAGCCACATCTTCATGTTGGACTTGCAATCTTATCAAAACGTCCCTATAGGCCTGGATATGCTCTTCTGCGGTCCTTGGGCCATCTAGTTTGTATTTGGGCAAGAATATTTCTATGTTCTTAGGGATCTCATGGATATCCCCTACAATATTCAAGGGAATATTATTAACTTTGTACCAAGGAGCTGGTGGAGGTTGGGCCATCTGATTCAGAATCGATGAGGATAACCCTACAAGCATGGTGGAAATGGTACTGACAATAGGTACACTAGTAGCAATTGATACCATCGGCGCAGGTCCGCTAGATGCTCTTGAGATAGAAGAATATTCAGTAATAAGGATATCTAGGAGGCTCACAACTTGCTTGGTTTTATTTCTTGGACTACAAGTGAGTGAAAGGTCATGGAATATGGTTTCCCCAGTTGTTTTGGACCTAGTTGCGATACGACGCGGTGGGTCCAACTTGCCTGACAAAACTCCCAATACCTCCAAGAAAACCTGCAACACAAAAAAATGCTGCAGTTATAGCCGTTAATGAGATTGAAAGAATGATTTCAAAATTAAATCAACACACATTATTTATGTATGAACAATCAAACAACGTTAGAACAATGTATATGAATTTCTTAACAAAATCAAATAAAGTAAACCAATTCAAAGCCCTCCTTCTAGCGCCAATCTGTTGAGTGGTATTTTCACCCAATTGTGAAAACACACTCTCCGATAGGATTTGAATTTCAAATCCCCTCTTGCAAAGAAATTAAATGAATAACTTCTCCAAGGTCTCCGCTATGTTAGCATTTTGCATAAATAATAATATTCAATTTGAATGCTTGGAATACCTTAGTGATTGCAAGTAACTGTAAACAAGGGGCACTATTGGTTTATTTTATTTAAAACTTTAATGATTGTTCATTTAATCAGAATGAATTCAATGTGAATCAATCTTAATGATAAAATTATTTTATTTTTAGATTTCGGTAGATTTTCAATTGTTTATTTAAATGACTATAAATTAAATAAAAATTAAACTCTCTGGAAAATAAAAATGTAGAAAGAATGAAAATAAATGTAAACAAAAATGTAACTAAAGTACATTCAGGTTGTTACGATCACATTTTGACAAAATCGAAGATATGAGGTTTTATACATACAACCTAACCTATTGAACCTGCAGAACATGCACAATCTAGATAAGTTAAGTGCTGGTTTCTAGGGTTTTAACTGTGGTTTTCAGATTTAGACATTCGCATGAAGCAACCAAGATAACTTGCATTAAACTCCACCTATAAGCCTAAAAAACTAAAAGGGGAAAGATAAACATTTAATATTGCATGCAGAAAATAACTCCTTTCTTGTCAATGAGATGCAACTCTCTAAAATTTTTTGTATTAAAAATATGTCAGTTTACAACAACAAAAGTTTCCAGTTTTATCAAACCAGAACAAATGGAGGAAAACGCTCCTAAGTAGGCCTAGAATGGCCTATCGCCTTCAGCTCTGCAACTCTGCTCACAGCGGTTTCCAACCCATGTACCTGTCTTTGCTTCTGCTTTTAAACTTTCTACTATGGCTCTCTGTTTCACCCTGTGACGCTTCGTTTCATTTGTCTTCCCACATCTTTGTTGTTTTGGCTTTCTGCTCGGGCATGAAACGTTTGGTCTTCTCTTCTAACTGTAATCATCGATCCTGAAGCATTATCATAGCCCCTACGCCTTTGTGCCACGTGTTCAACACTTCCCTACATGTTCTGTAATGGCCTGCCATGAATCATGACAATTCATTTTTTTAGCATGTCACGAATATCGTTACATTTTTTTTTGTCGCTTTGTATCATGACTTTTTTTGCGAAATGAAGACATGTCATGAAATCGTGATGCTTTTCTCTTTCAGGCCATGCGGATGCAACTTGTCATGAAATCATGACGCTTTTCTCTTTCGGGCCGTGCGGATGCAACCTGTCATGAAATCATGACGCTTTTCTCTTTCGGGCTACGCGGATGCAACCTATCATGAAATCATGATGCTTTTCTCTTTCGGGCCGCGCAGATGCAACCTGTCGCGAAATCATGACGCTTTTCTCTTTCGCTCTATCTTGCTGCACTTGGACCATGAAAATGCGACATGTCATGATATCGCGACACTTTTCCTCTACATTCACTTTGGTTGATTTTGGTCGCGAAACTCCGACATGTCGCGATATCGTGACGTTTTTCCTGTTTGCCCTTCATCTCGTCTTCAGGTCGCAAAAAAATGACATGTCGTGTTATCGCGATAATTCTAGCGCCTTGCACTGTTTTGACTGCTTTGACCATAATTTTATGACATGTCGCGATATCACGACATTTTTGGTGAACACTTCTTCTTCTTTGCTTTGATTGCAATTTCATAACAAGTCACGAAAACATGACATGTCGCGAAATCGTGACAATTTCTGTACTTGGCTATTTTACCCATCAAACATCGCAAAAACACAACATGTCGCGATATCATGACAACTTTGAGTCTTCAACTTAGTTCTTTGTCTTGCATCGTGATAATGAAACACGTCACGATATCGCGACCTTTTTGGCGTCTTGTTCTGTTTGACCGCTTTGACCACGATTTCACAACACGTCGTGATATCGTGACATTTTCCCATTTTACCTTCTCTCTCCTCTATGAACCGCGATAATGCGACATGTCACGATATGGCGACACTTTTGTCTTTGCAGTTTCCATTGCTTTTTTTGGTCGCGATATCGCAACATTTCTCCTCTTTTCTCTTTTCCTTTGCTTTGGATCACGATACTGCAACATGTCGCGATATCGCAACATTTTCTCTTCATGATGTATTCTATTGCTCTTAGCTACAAAAACATTCAATGTTGTGAAATCGTGACACTTTATCATTTTGTTGTACTTTTTTGCTTTTCCTTTGATTTTTAGCATCTGGGCTGCTGCGGTCTTCTTGGAAAGCATGCCAAAAGGTGGGTCCCCAATTTTGGGGTGTGTTGTGGAGCAGCCACAACAAGTCTATAAACTATCACCATAAAAAGCATTTATAATATTGAAGCTTGTATACAAATTTTGAGCAATTTTACAATAAGTATTTTTTATGTTTTTTTATGCTTGTAATGATTTTGACCATTTACATTCATATTTGACATTTCATTGAATGTAATTATAATTTATATTTGGCCAGTATATACCTTGATTGCTCTTATATTTAATTCTACTCTTAATTAATTATATTAAGACCTGAGTTATTGTTTCTTTTCTTAATCATATTGAGACGAGATAGTTTGGGTTAAAAGGCAATGTCTTCATCATTATTTTTAACATGTTAAGGTTTATCCATTTTAAGTAACCCTTGAGGCTGTAATTTTATGCCATACAGCTGTTCTACTTCAGTGTATTTTACAATAGATTTTTTTACTTTAGTTTAGATTATTTTCGTAGTACTATTTGGTTACTACAGTGCATTATAACAGCTCTTCTCAACGAGTCTCATTGGCCTACTATGACCATTTGTGGACGTTATTAAAATTATCTTATCTCATTATCTGCCTTTTACTTTCATGATGATAGATGATGTGTCTCACCCTGAACTTGTTACTGGTTTTTGTAATTTTGATCTTCTATACTGTAGAGTTGTAGGCAATCTTGAGGCTGTTTTTGTTTACACCCAATTTTGTCACATATCTCAAGCTTTAGCAGGATAGAATTGAATTGTTTGCTACTGTTTGCTCATGTCCTAAAAAAATTGTACAGGCCTGAATTTTGATGTCTAGCAGTCCATGTCAAAGAAGTTTCAGTTGACATTTTAGATGAACTCTTGCATTTCATATGCCCATCAATTGCCTCTTAATTTAAGAAAATGTAAGATAGATCCGTAAATTTATCATTTACAACATCTGGACTTTTTCTTCACTGCCATTTGTCTAAGAATGATGGATCATATTGGTTTTATCTATTATAACTACCAGACCAAACTGTAGACACAACATACCTTTCATTTATAACATCTGTAAGTCTATACATAATGGATGATGGAAAAAAAAAAATTGGCCATTTAACCGTGAAATTTTAAGCCTGCCATTTGTCTAAGAATGATGGATCATATTGGTTTTCTCTATTATAACTACCAGACCAAACTGTAGACACACCATACCTTTCATTTATAACATCTGTAAGTCTATACATAATGGATGATGGGAAAAAAAAAATTGGCCATTTAACCGTGAAATTTTAAGCCTGCATGCATATACAATGGGAAAATATTGTAACATAAATCCATACGAATTCAATATATCCAGACAATATAAAGTTGCTCTCTATACTCTAGTGGAGTAATTATTATTATTATTAAACAGCAAAGCGTACATCTATCCTTAAGTATTCCCAGTGTAGATACACCCATATTGGAAAGAGTAACAGTTGACAATAAAACATTAAGGCCGAAGAAGATTGTTCCGTTAGTTGGAAAAAAGTTGTTCCTCCTAATTTCTTGACTTCCAACTCTCACTCGCCATAAACTGCAACAAAGGAGAGCTTACACGCCAGTTGGGTGATTGAACTTGAACATCTTTATATTGTTGCCACCATTTCATGAAGCTACTCTGCTCCAGAAAAATCTCCGCAGAGATACTGTGATTCTTTATCATATTCCCTACATAAGCTTCAAATCCTTCCAGGCTTTCCTTGAATTGAGCATTTGCAAGATTGGTCTCTTTACAAGCCTCTTCAAGACGAGCCCAAAAACAGGAATCCTCAGTTAAGGATGCAAACTTTGTACGACCCAGTTTAGTTTCTCTACCTCTACCTCTGCCTCTGCGAGTTTTCTCCTTTTCTTCAAACCATTTCTCAAGAACTATATGACGGTGGGGTCTAACCCCTGGTGAAAGATAGCTTTTACCGTCCTTGCAAGTGCGGTAGTAATGTGCAATGTCCAGAGGCTCTACAAGTTTTCTATAGGTAGTGCCAGCATTGACCCACTTATTTTGGGATTGGAAGTTGCTGGGCAATTCATGCTTCTCCACCTTCTCGACAATCTCATTCCAGAAAGTTTCCAAAGTTTTCCTCAAGTAATTTGCTCTGAAATCCCTTTTGTCACCTTGCAGTTTGAAACAATCATAGTACCCAGGGCCTTCGTCCTTGCAACGCCCTTTGTACCATTCCAGCTCTGCCTGATAACTTTGGCTCTTGCTCAAGTTCTCATTCAATTCGGCAATGTTGCTGTCATACTCATATTGCACCTCTCCAGCTTTGTTGAGTGCAAGACGTGCATGATCATTCTGCTTAAAAATAAGAGTCATAAATCTGACCGTGTAAAAAATTTGAAAAACTAAAGACAGAAGGGTAGAAGGAACTAAGCAGAGCCACACAGCTTGCAAATAAAAGGTAAATGAAAATAACTAGATTTATGCAGTCCAACAAAGTTTGAAATATCCTAATTTTTTAATGGTCTTAATTGCAACCAGTTATTGTAAATGTATGCCATATGCTTCATGATTATTATTCTGGTTTTCAGATGGTGAAATTCAGGGTATAAATGTCATTCCCCCATTATGAGGCTCCTACATTTAAAGCACTGATTGGATAGAAGGCAGTTGGGGAATTGTCTTGGTAACTACAGATATACCAGCCCTTGAGGAATCACCCCTTAAAGAAAAGCAAAAGCTCAATGAAATCAGCTCTGTAAGCATTCACTAAAGGAAGGCCCTGCAAATACCTGGATTGGCCCATGGTAAACTTTTTCTACATCCTGCCTATTCTCCCATCTCTAGTCAGTCTTACCTAAATTCTAGTAAACAAATCATTTTTCTAATTTCATGCCACATATGTTTTGTCTGTTATTCTGACTGAAAAGTTTGAACGCCTTTACATGGCATTAACTCACCCTGAAGAGGCTTGGTAAACTTTGGCAAGAATCACCTGGGACTCATCTAAACTGAGAAGCCTTCCACCATTACAAAATATATAATATATTTAGAACTTAGAATAGTTTGTGTATGCGATGCAGCCTGCAGAGCGAGTCATTTGACTACATTAAATAAAGAAGTAAGTAGAAGTAACGAAATTACCTCAGCCCCAACACCCATTGCTTCTAATTGCAGTGCTATCCCCATCTCAAAGGGGGAGTCTGAGATGGGATTTGCAATTCTCCTTGTGTTAAGTAAGAATTCAGTGATATGTTCCAACATGTTGCCATAACCTGTGTGTTCTGAAATACAGGCGCCTGCAATTTCATCAAAAGCCTCTCCTTCTTTGATTTGCATAGTGAAATGTAGCATCTTCAAGACAGCTTGAGAGTCCTCAATACAAGTTGCACCATAGCTTGAACAAAACATGTAAGTACCAAAGGGTCTGTACGGACTTCTAAGACAAGATTCTTCTGTGTAGTTCTTCACTATTAGAGACGTGCACTGCCAAACGTTGTTAAGAAGAGTCCTGCAAGCCTCTTGAATATTAGGTTGTGATACAGTAACGGGTGCATTGTTCATAATGATTCCCCAGTGAGGCAATATTGCATTCAAAGGGTCAGCAGTTGCTTCAAATGGTGCAAGGAGCATCCGAGGAAAAACATCAGACTTGTATACCACGTGACAAAATTTGCCTGACCAATCTTCACGGCCAATTGCTTCCATAAGTCTAACATTTCCCACCAAAGGAGAACCAAATGTAATGCAAAAAGGGGAGATTTGTCTCAGCCTCTGTTCCAGCAACCAGATTGTGGCCAAGGTTGCAACAGCACCTCCTATGGAATGACCCGCAAAAATAATGGCTTGTTCCTTCCTTTGGCTAGTAAGCCTTTGCATCTGAAGGGAAAACAAGAAACAGAGTTATTTCAAATTTTAGAACGTGGGTCTCTTGAAATAAAGGAAAGAACCTATTTCATTGACATTACATGACTGATTCGTACTTGGGTCTAATCTTTAGATAATTCACAAGGCACAACAACCCTGAGATACTGGAATGCACAACAATTAGGAGCTCTTCTCTCTACTCTTTATTGGGTTGATGCCCTGTTTCACCCACTTCAACACAGCCCAGAGAACAATGACAAATTGATTCTTACATGCATTTGTATTTAAATAAACCAATTCTTTTCGCTTCCCTTGTTTTTTCATTTTGCTGTGTGAAATAAAATTTATATAAGATATGGAACAAATGCCCTGTCAATTTTGACAGCACCTGCCAATACAGCCAAGATCAGGAGAATTAAAAAGCTTTGCAATAGATGAATGGAAAATATTAGCCTTCTTGCTTGGGGATGACAACTATGGCTTCTTGGATTATTGAATTTGCTTGACTAGGACCTTCCAGTTCCCGAGTCATATATTCAAATGCAAGAATCATATGGAAGTTCTATGCCTTAACCCAGGTTCTATAATGCCTACCAAGACACCACATATCTTAGTATCAATTTCAAGAAAAATATCAAGTTGGGTTCACAAAACTCAAATTACCATAAAATAAGCTTTGGTCAAAGGTTCAAAATTCAACCCAGGTGTTGTAGGTGAGTTGGAGAGGTGAGGGCAATCCTCCAATGAAGGTCTCAGGTTCAAATCTCCACCCTACCAAAAAGCTGAATTGGGTATCCAAAATCCAATTGATAATGTTGGTGCGGGCAGGGTCGTTGAGTGCAACCCCGGGTGACTTTGACAGTGTAGAACCCTATTCGTGGTCTCTCAAACCAAGGCGGCCTTGCAAGAGGTTTTTCGCTTAAAAAAAAATATTCCAAAACTCAATAGAGGCACAGAATTTGAATGATACTTATATAAGGAAAAATGAAAATTTTGCCTGTCACTCCAAAGGGAGTCTCACTCACTAATCATGCATGATGGGCAACATGGACCTAAAATTCTATTTTTACCCTTTGTAAGAGTTTGTATAAATGCTGAGCTGAAGAAGAACCATTGATATTTGTCTCATGATATCGATAAATCAAATGCTTGACTACAAAGAAAAAAGTCACAGGTTCACGAGAGCAAGGACGTTTTAACAGAATTGCTTGGGTGTGAGAGTTGGATTTTAGGAATGTAAAAATGGAACAACTTTATTTATAATTATTTTATTAGATTGACAGATCAGCATGGAGAAAAGGATGCGCTTACCTGGGCTTTGAAATCTGAATTGTCCAGGATAGCCTGGAATCGCGTGAGAGCTCTTTTGAAAACAAGGGGCGGTTGACCATCATTACCCTTGAGGTTCTCAGAGAAAGCTTTCTTCTCGTCCAAGATTCTGCACTCTCCATATCTGCCATCTCTCACAATAAAATCTTCTATATGGGAAGGAAAAGTGACATACACAATACCTTCATACTCGTTCAGAACAAAACTACCTGTGTTACTGATGTTAAGTACTTCTCCCCAACCCCTGGACAGGATTCCACAGGAAGCAAGAAAAGCCGCAAGCTCCTGGCCAACACTGAACCTGGAACAACAATTCTACAAATTAGCTCCACATATAGGTAGCGAAGGAATCAATGTTCTTCTGGCAATCCCCTTTAAAAATTCAAACCAAAAGGGGGTCAAAACTCTATAGCCCCTTAACACCCAAAAATACATTCCAATTGTTTTTCCTGAGTAAATTCTCATGCCCAACTTCCTCAAGTTTTCTTAAGGCCTATTAGAGGCCATTTAAAATTGACAAAAAGAAACAAAGGCTTGACGGTCTTTATAGACCATATCCTGTAACAGAATGTAAATTGACAAGCTCATACATACAGTGGGGTGGAAGGGGCGTCGAAATCCATAACCCTAAATCTGCTGCTTGATTTCCTAAAGGGAATAGGAATTTGAGTTTTCCAATGTTACCAACTGCCTCTATACTTATACTGAAATGGGTGTCTTTCGTTTTAATTAAATAACTAGATACCGAACAGGGTCTAAGAAAAACAATGGACACAAGGCTTGCAGACCTGGTCAAGAGGAAGGTGGGGAGGAAAAGAGAAATGTCATGTCAGTCACAATCTATAATGAAATGGGTGTCTTTTGTTTTACGTAAAGAACGAAGTTGCTGATAATGGTCCATGAAAAACAATGGAAACAAGGCTTGAACTTGTCAACAGGAAGGTGGGGAGGAAAGGAGAAACGTCCATGTCAATCACAATCGGTGAACAAAGAAATTCGCAATTGGGTTGTGGTGACCCCTTTGGGATCTTAAGATAAGTAAGAAGGGAAGTGGTTGGAAACTGTAAAAGTTGAGTCAATGAAATTGGTTTTCTGAACGATATGACGAAGTGCACCGCGCCCATGTTCCGCCTCTTTTTACTCGTGGAGGTAGGAAAAGACCAGGTCAGAAGGGCCATACGTTGCTTAAATGTAGAGCACTCCGGTGACACAGTTGACAATATTTTTTTAGTTTTTATTTTTTAAGTGTTTATGGAGGGTTCTATTTAAATGGATCAGAAGGGTTTGCTGAGCCGGGGATTTTCTTCTAATTTTTATTGGTTGTCTTATACTTTTAGTCGGTTGTTGAATAGTTTATCGATCTATGTGAAATTGTTAGGATTGATCTTAACCATTCATATAAGGTCAACTAAAAACCTGTTTTATTTAAAAAATCGAAGAGGGAATTAAAAACTAGTTGTCCCCTAATCCTTGTGTTCGTCTATCAACGCGTGAAAGTGGATGTGATTGGGATGATTCCTCAAAGCCCTTAATGTTTCAAAGCCCTTACTTATATTTATAGATAATATTCTACAATATATAAATTGGGTATGAAGGATTGTGTAAATTTAATTTGATAGTTTGTACAAATAATATAATAGTTAGGATTTTGCTCTTTTTGTAAGTTTCAAGGTGATTGTGTAAATTTAATTTGATAGTTTGTAAAAATAATATAATAGTTAGGATTTTGCTTGTAAGTTTCAAGGTTCAAACTACAATAATGTTTGATCAGGGGTTTGTTGACCGGTTTCATTGACTTCGCTTTAATTAGATGCTTCCGTTGACTTTTGCTTTAATTCAATGCTTCTAAGATTAGGAGTTCCATTGACTTTATCTAACTTTACAGTGATAGCACCCAATGCCATTGACTTCGTCTAAGCCAATAATGACAACACCCAATGTCATTGACTTCCTTTAAGCCAATAATGACACAATCCAATGGTGTTACTAATTCTCCCATACATATATATATATATATATATATATGAATGATATTGTATATCATATTTGATTGGCACTCTTCAATCAAAAGTAAAATTGCAAAGATGAAAGAAGCCAATAATGACAACATTCAATACTCAATAACGACAACACCCAATGTCATTGACTTCCTTTAAGCCAATAACGACCCAATCCAACGGTGTTACTAATTCTCATATTCATATATATATATATATATATATATATATATAAATGAATGATATTGTGTATCATATTTGATTGGCATTCTTCAATCAAAAGTAAAATTGCAAAGGTGAAAGAATATTTGATTAAACTTAGTAGTTAACTTTGTTTAAGTCAATAGAGGCATCACCCTCCAATTTGATGCCCTTGTTGACTTTTGCCCCCTAAGGATTAGGGAGTCCCTTTGAATTTGTCTTAACTCAATAGTGGCAACACCCAATAGCCCCAATAATAATAACATTCAATGGTGTTACTCTTTATATTTATTTATATAGATATATATTAATTAATTATTTATTTATTTATTTATTCTATATCATATTCGATTGTAATTCATCAATCAAAAGGAAAATTTCAAGGATGAAAGAATATTTCATTAAACGTAGTAGTTGACTTCGTTTAACTCAATAATGGCAACACTTAATGGTGTTATCAATTCTCTTATATATATATATATATATATATACCATATTGATTGTAATTCTTCACTCAAAAGAAATTTTACAAGATAAAAGAATATTTCATTAACTTAGTAGTTGATTTAATCCAATAGTGACAACACCCAAAGGTGTCTCATATATATATATATATATGAATGATATTTTATATATAGTTTTTTATTTGTGGAAAACATCCCAAAAGGGATGCCACTTTCGGGTAAGACCCAAGGAGGCAGGGGTATCCATTCCGCCAAAAATGCCCAGGACTCGGACCTGGCCTACCACCTTTGACATACTCAAGGAGCAAACAAACACACAAAACCAATTTAAAAATAAGTAAATAACAACAAAAATAATAAAATAAAATAAAAAACATGCTCTTTGAGTGTGTCAAAAACAAAAGCACAACCAAACACGCACAATAAAATAAAAGAAACCACAACACAAACCACATAGAAAAACACAAGAACCACATAACAAAACACAAACAAGACAAAAACAACATAACACTACAAAGACATAACCAAAAAAAAAACATGAAAAATAAACACAACCAAAACCTAAAAAATAAAATAAATAAAATAAAAATAAAAAAAAAAACAACCAACAACAGACAATAAACAAAAACAAAAAAACATAGAAAACACTCACGCATAAAAACACGAAATAACACAAACAAAGAGAAACCCAAGAACAAGAACGAAAAAAACACAAGAACAATAACAAAAAACATTAAAAAAAAAAAACAAAACAATAAAAACACAAGAACAAAAAAAAACAACACAAAGAACACAAAAAAAAAACAAAACAAAAGAACCCACCCACCTTAAAAAACTAAACAAAAAAAACAAAGAAGAAAAAAGAAAAGAAAAAAAAATGAACAAAACAATGACCTATCTAGACCAGAAGACTATTAAGGCAAGAATCAACAGAGGAAAGAAAATAAAGAATAGAATGAGCTAGGGAACTAAAAAAACTGAATGAACCAAAGAGAAGCAAAAAAAAAAAAAAAAACAAGAAGAAACTAGGTACCTTCAGAACCCATCCAAAAAAATGATAGAAAGAAGAGCTTCCCTAATTTGAGAAGCCCACCAAATAGGAGGGTGGCCATGACAAGTAAGATCACCTTTGTCCGAAGCCCAATTAGCTAAAGCATCAGCACTCTTGTTTTGATCTCTGACCACATGATTGTAATCAACTTTCAAAAATCCCATCTGGATCAATTGAATCTTCTTAATAATTCTTTTTATTCTCCAATCCACCTTATGATTCTTAGGAGTCTTCAAGAGATTAATCATAAGTTGAGATTCAGACTCAACTAACACCTTTTCCCATCCAACCTTAGTAGCCTCCTCGAAGGCCTCCGAGGATACCATACCCCTCAGCAAGGTTATTGGAAAGAATACCCAAATTCTCAGCAAAAGTAAAAACCAGGCAGACCATCCGAAAGTCTACCAATTCCTCCCACACCTGGTTTTTCCAGGGTTCCCTCTAGAGGCTCCATCAGTATTGACTTTTCCAAAATCCTTAGGAGGAGGTTGCCAATTTCTAGTCCTATCCATCTTACTAATACTCACATTCCCTTTAAGTTGGTTGCCTTTAGAAGTTTTAATCTTCAATTTTTGCATCACTTGATCCCATCTTTGGTGGGAGTTTTGGGGGTGATTAAGGAGTTGATGGACTGATTCAACTAAGTTGGCTATGGTCTTTTGCCAAATATAATGAATATCCTTCCTATCTTGATTAAAAATTCGGTTGTTCCTTTCATTCCAAATATTCCAAAGAAGAATGGTAGAACCCATCCAAACTAATTGCCTAATAAAATGATCAACACCCTCTTGATTAGGCCAATCCCTCCAAAATTGTTCAAAAGTAAAAAAATTGGACCACTGTAAGCCAAGTAAAGTGGCCATTCTCCTCCATAGCTCAGAGGCTAAAGTACACCCAATAAAAATATGGTTGATATTTTCTACATTCTCTTCACACATTTCACATCTAAAAGGGCCATGAAAAGAATGATATTTTATATTATATTTGATTGTGATTCTTCAATTAAAAAAAAATGCAATGATGAAAGAATGTTTCATTAAAGTTATTAGTTGTTATAAATACATTATGTATATTATATTTGATATTTGATTGTGATTCTTCAATTAAAAAAAAATGCAATGATGAAAGAGTGTTTCATTAAAGTTATTAGTTGTTATAATACATTATGTTGTCACTTAAGAAAAGGGCAATTTATTTTCTTAACAAAATAAAGTTGCCTATAATTCATAATAGAATCTATTTGACAAGGTTTTAGTTCAAGTTTGTTTGTTTTACTAAGATAAGGCTATCTTGCATTTGTATGATCTTCTCTTGTTTTTTCTTGTACATCTTTCAAGATTTTTGTAAAGGGTCGAGACCCTTCAACCCTTTTTTTTAATCAATATCACAAAAAAATGATAAGAGAATTGTTTGTAAAAAAAATAAGAGTTTGAGTCTTTTTAAGTTAGAGTATTCCTCTTAATCTCAGGTTTTTAACATATAATTATTATTTTAAAGTTTCTCTAATAATTTTAAAATTTTAATATATGACTATTATTATTTTAGATATGTAAAAGAGATGCAAATAAGTGGTTTAAACTTGCACTAAATTAAAACATATAAATAAAATAAAATATTAAATAGATAAATAGTTAAAATACTAATTTAATAGGAATCCTAAATCTATTAAGTTTTGTTACCAAATAATTAATAGTTTAGAGTCTTTAATACAAATTTTTAGGAATAATACTTTGTAGTTGAATTATTGTTAATGATGTTTTTCAATTTAAATTTTTAAAATTGTCATTTGTCTTAAAATGTTTCTAATGGATTTATAGATATTTGGACTAATATTTTCAAGGTTAATAAGATTATAAATAGTGTATATTTTGATTTGTGTGCATATGCATTTTTAAAATACATATTAGTTATAACTTATAAATATGAAAATTGTAACCTTATTAATTATAGTATATTATAGGTTTAATTATTAGGTGAATAAAAATTATATATTTAAATATTATATGTAGTATAATAATACAGCCCTTGTTATAAAAGCATTTTTTATTATAGAATTTTATATGCTATATATTTCAAAAAATAAGTATTATAATTTTAAGCTATCAAAATTGATTTTATTGTTATAATCAAAATGTTTATAAGAAGAGGTATTAAAGTGGAACGAAATTTCATCATAAAAATATGTCACTAGAAATAAACAACTTGTATGAAAACAACATCACATGAACCGGTTAGAAAACAAGAGGACCAACTACCCACCACACACATATCATGAATCTTCCTTGCATTGTACTTTTATAGCAAAGGGCATGTTTTTAATATCTGGTAGATCTTGTAATGATATAACTTCACATTGTTTGTCACAAGAGTAAAATTCATTCATTTTCTACTTTGGGTTTGTTGGTGTTGATGCAATAAAAATAAGAGGGTGATTTACATAACTTTTGAGATAAAGGAGAATAGGGTTAATTATTTTCAATCTTTACATTTTACAACTATATATATATATATATATATATATATATATATATATATATATATATATATATATATATATCACTTTAATGCATAACAAAAACATCTAAACCTCACAAAGTTGTCATAGTGGTCCAACAAGTTTTTAACAATATTCCCTAGCATAGTTGGGGAAAGATAAATGACACATGAGTTGTGGAATTGATTAAACATGTTTTAAAAAATTGGTGAATGAAGGGCTAGTTTAGCCCTAACTGGGGATTTTAGCATGAGTACAAATCCCTAGTGACAAGACTAAACTTGAGGAAGGTCATAAGGTCAATACATAATGCTTCCACTTCTTTTGGCATGGCTTAGTTGAAAAAATATGTAAATGTTATGTTTACATAGGCATCAATGGAGGTAACATTTACGTTGATAGCTCGTGCAGGATTGTGTGATTGCACATGTTCTTTACCTAAGATATACTTCTTAACATCTAATAACATTACTATTGATCACGACACCATGGGTCATGCGATCATTGTGAGGAATATAGAGGCTTTTATACTAGGAATTAAAATATTATATCAACATATTTTATATCACATTTTATATATTGACCAGCAAATTGATATTCTCACAATGACACTGAGAGGGGGGGGTGAATCAGTGTAACTATTTAAAACTTGAATCTGCAACTCTTAAAACTTAAAAATGCAAGCTTAAAAATAGATAAAGCAAGTATAACACAAGAGCATCACACAACACAAGATTTAACGAGGTTCACCGATGTGGCTACTCCTCAAATAATGACTGTTTGGACTACAATCCAAATCCGGTCTTTGCAAGGATTCAATATTTACAAATAGTTTACCAGCACCCACTGGAAGGAGCACCAACCCCTGATTTTTCTGCTTGCAATCAGATAGGAGCACCAACCCCTTTTACCAAGCACCAACTTGGATTTCTATTTTAAAAAAAATTGACATAAAAATGCCTTCTCTTTTGCAAGACCCTCACTGGTCTATAGCTCATACAAATCAATCTCATAGAAGCATAAAGAGAATTGTTAGAAACTCAATATCTTCTATCACAGTCTAAAACCTCTCTTCTGATTTTTCAAGAAAAATACATACAGGTTTTAGTTCTTTTGCTGTACTTCATGCAACACTCTTACTCAACCTTTTCTTTTTGTTTTTCACAAATAACCACGGTTGCAGTAACCTTACTTACTACGCCTGTTCGATTCTTATACTTGACTTCCTCGAACGACTCTTTTTGAAACGGCTCAAATTTTCCCTCCAATTTTCCATGCATTCTCGGCTACGATCAATCTATCAAACCCTCTCTGACGCGTTCTGCCTTTTAGCCACTTTCTTTCTGACTTATTCTGACATTCTTCTCTGCACATTCTGACAGCCTTTTTTTGACAGCCTTTTTTTGCGTATCCTGACACCTTTTTCTGCGTATCCTGACAGCCTTTCTGCGTATCTCGGCGTTCTGTTCTTCTTTCTTCTCTTTTGAATTTTGTGCTACCACTTTCTTCTACGCGTGACTGTCATTTCTTGATATACGCAACCTGTTAATGAATTTCTCTGTAATCGTGATTCTCGGTATCCACCCCTGTAACAGCTGTTCTGACTAGAAAAGACTGTTCTTGTAACTGCCACCTGTAACTGCAAGTCTAACTCTAGTTAATTTGGCTGCATGAATTTTCTCTAAGCTTTCTCGACACCTGTCACTCGATAACTGTAGATATGACTCAGTTAACTCTTATGTAACGTTGTAGATTTTACTTTGCGCTATTTTGACACCTGTCACTGTGCATGCTTCTTCGGCTTTTTCCTGCCAAACTGTTACCTGTCGCGATATCGTGACATTTCTACTCAGTTGACTTATTCTGGATTGTTGACCGTGAAAACCCGACTTGTCGCGATATCGTGACGTTTTTTGCCTTCTAGACCTTATCTCGGCATGCACCCACGAAAATGAGACATGTCGCGAAATCGCGACGCTTTTGCTGCATCGAGCTCTTTTCTGTCTCCTAGCCACGAAAATGAGACATGTCACGAAATCAGGACGCTTTCATCGAGCTCATTTCTGTCTCCTAGCCATGGAAAATGAGACATGTCACGAAATCGATGACCTTTTCTCCTCTTTCTGCACTCTCCTTCACTTGCCCCCATGAAAATGGTACATGTCAGAAATCGTGACACTTTGGGCTTCGTACACTTTTCTCCACAAGCCTCAGCGAAATCGAAACATGTCGCGAAATCGTGACGCTTTTCTGCCTTAGCGTTGTTCTTTGCGTTTCACCCGCGAAAATGCAACATGTCATGAAATCGTGACATCTTTTGCGTCCGTACATTTTTCCCTTCATGCACCAGCGAAATCAAGACATGTAGCGAAATCGCTACAACTTTGTGCCTTGCATTTCCAACTTTGCTTCGACTAGCGAAACTTAGACTTGTAGCGAAATCGCTACACCTTTGTGTTCTGCACTTTTGACTTGTAGCGAAATCGCTACACCTTTGTGTCTTGTATTTTGAACTTGTAGCGAAATCGCCTACATCTTTCCTTGCATTTTCGAACTTGTAGCGAAATCGCTACACCTTTGCTTTTGGCATCTGAACTACGCCTCGGCCCTCGAAAGTCTGACATGTAGCGAAATCGCTACACTTTCTTGACTTAGTGCTTCTTTTCTGCTTCAGCCAGTGAAACTCCGACATGTAGCGAAATCGCTACACTTTTGTTGCCGTACATTCTCTCTCTTCTTTGGGTCACGAAAACCCGACGTGTCGCGATATCGTGACACTTTTTGCCCTTAGTGCTTTTCTTCGAAACGATCGCGATATCGCGACACTTTCTCATGCACTTTCTCTCTCCTCTGTTTTGTCAGAAATCGTGACATTTTCGTTCTCTCTCCTCATTTTTGTCGTGAAATCGTGACATTTTCGGCTGCACTTTCTCTCTCCTCATTTTTGTCGTGAAATCATGACATTTTCGGCTGCGCTTTCTCTCTCCTCATTTTTGTCGTGAAATCATGACATTTTTGGTTGCGCTTTCTCTCTCCTCATTTTTGTCGCGAAATCGCGACAGAAAACATGTCGCGATATCGCGACAGTTTTCTTACTTGTCTTTTTCTGCAAATTTTTGAATCTGGGCCACTTCTTTCTTCTTGGAAATTCATTGTACTTGTTATGACTGACCTCTGAACTGCATCATCTGCATCAATCTGTCTGTGTTGACAACAATGACAATACTTTTGCAATGCTTTTGCTGCACCTTGCTCAACAATCTCCCCCTTTGGAATTGTTGGCAACACACTGCAACCTTGCTCAATTTCTTCTCCCCCTTTGCCAATAATACCAAAGGGTGCTGCTGAGACTCCCCCTGAGTCTATGCACAACATTCTCAGGCATAAATAATTTTAATGCTCCCCTTGAGAATGTGTTCCTCATAGCTAGTCAGTGCTTGGGTAGTGTGACTACTCCCAACTTCTTTCGAAGGTACTCAAAAACTTCCTTGGGCAATGGTTTTGTGAATATGTCTGCGACTTGCTCTGTAGTTGGAACAAACTCCAATTTGACCTCTCCTTCTGCAACTTTATCTTTCAAAAAATGATACCGGATTGCAATATGTTTGGTGCGGGAATGCATGACCGGATTCTTTGAGATGTTGATTGCACTAGTGTTATCACATTTAAACTGAAATGGGCTCATTGAAGTGAATACCAAGGTCTTTTAGTGTTTGTCTCATCCATAATATCTGTGTACGACATGTTGTTGTTGCAATGTATTCAGCCTCTGTTGTGGATAGAGAGACTGATTCTTGCTTCTTGTTGTGCCATGCTACCAGTTTATCTCCAAGATAAAATGCTCCTCCACTAGTACTTTTTTTGTCATCAATACATCCTGCCCAATCTGCATCAGAATATGCAAAAAGAGTGAAGTCTTTTCCTTTTGGATACCATAGTCCATATTCCATAGTCCCCTTGAGGTACCTAAAAATCCTTTTCACAGCTGTCACATGAGTCTCTTTGGGACTAGCCTGAAATCTTGCAACCATGCAAACTGCCTGTAAGATATCCGATCTGGTGGCTGTCAAATACAGCAAGCTCCCAATCATAGATCTGTACATTGTTTGATCAACATCTAGAGATTTATCATCCTTGCTCAACTTGCAGCCTGTTGTCATGGGGGTGCTAACAGGCTTACTATCCTCCATAGTGAACTTTTTCAGCATTTCTTTCACATATTTAACTTGAGAAATAAAAATGCCCTTTTCAGTTTGATTGACTTGCAGTCCTAGGAAATATGAAAGTTCACCAATCATAGACATTTCAAACTCTTTCTGCATTTTATTTGCTATGTCTTTGCAGGATTCATCATTGCTGCTCCCAAATATTATATCATCTACATAAACAACAAGGACAATGAAATTGCCATTTTCAGTTTTGATATATAAATTGCTATCCACCATACCTTTCTTGAATCCTTGCTTAGTGAGATAGCTGTCCAATCTTGCATACCAAGCTCTAGGTGCTTGTTTCAAGCCATACAACTTGCAAAAAAAGTTAGGATTATCACAGAGTTGAAAGCCATCGGGTTGTTCAATGTACACTTCTTCCTCAAGATTTCCATTTAGAAATGCTGATTTCACATCCATCCGATAAACTTTGAAATTTCTATGAGCTGCTAAAGCCAAAAATAGTCTTATTGCTTCAAGTCTGGCCACTTGGTGCAAAGGTCTCTTCAAAATCAATCCCCTCAACTTGAGCATATCCTTTATAGACCAATCTTGCTTTATTCCTCACAACTCTGTCCGTCTTCATTCAGTTTGTTTCGAAATATCCATTTAGTACCGATTATGTTTTTATTTTCAGGCCTTGGTACTAATTCCCAGGTTTTGTTTTTCTCAATTTGATCTAGTTCTTCATTAACTGCCTCCATCCAGCTTTCATCTGTACTTGCTTCAATGATATTTTTGGGCTCAATGCTGGATAACAGAGAGTAGTTGTTTACTATTCTTCTTCTTGTTTGAATACCAATTGTGGGGTCCCCAATAATCTGCTCTCTGGGATGATTTTTTTGCCAGCTGCCTGTTTTGGATTTCCTATTTTCTTCTCTTTCCAAATCATCTGAATCTGATTTCTGTCTCTCTTCCTTTTCTTGATCTTCATCTTCTTCAATAAATTCTTCATAAGTTGGGTAGTTTTCATTATGGCTGATTTCTTGTTTCCTACCTTCATCAACCTTAACATCCGCACTCTCCACAATTTTCTTAAGTCTTTTGTTGTAGCATGTGTAGGCTTTGCTTTTTGTTGAGTACCCAAGAAAGATACCTTCATCGGCTCTATCTTCGAACTTGCCAAGATTGGCTTCGATCCGTTTAATGTAACACTTGCTTGCCGAACACTTTGAAGTATTTTGTTGTAGCCTTTTTGCCAAACCACAGTTCATAAGGTGTTTTGCTTTCATGCGGCCTCAACATGCACCTATTCTGGATGTAAACTGCAGTATGAACTGCCTCTTTCCAAAATCTATCAACAATTCTGCTCTCTGTCAACATGGTCCGTGCCATTTCCTGCACAATTCTGTTCTTCCTTTCTACTACTCCATTCTGTTGAGGTGTTCTTGCTGCCAAAAACTGTCTTCTTATTCCATGTTTTTCACAGTATTCTGCAAACTCATCTGAAATAAACTCTCCTCCTCTATCTGATCTCAAACATTTAATTCTTTTTCCAGATTGATTCTCAACAAGATTTTTGAAAGTTTTAAACATCTCAAAGGCTTCCGATTTAAGTTTCGGAAAGAGTACCCATGTCATTCTGGAAAAGTCATCTATACACAGCATAAAATATTTGTAGCCATTTATGCTTTCCGTTCTCATGGGTCCACATAAATCTGTGTGAATTAGTTCTAAAGGCTTGCTTGTAAAGTACTCTTTTGCTTTGAAAGTAGATCTGGTTTGCTTCCCCTTTTGGCATGATTCACAAATGTTGTTTGAAGGTTTACCAATAGTGGGTATGTCTCTTATTGCTCTTTTTGTGCTGATTTTTACCAGATTATCAAAGCTTATGTGACCGAGTCTCTTGTGCCACAGCCAATTTTCTTCTTCCTGTCCAACCAAGCAAGCTCCTTCGAAGTCTCCGAGAGAGTATACAGATTTCCAGAGGTTCTCGGTCCGGTGGCTATTAACTTTCCATTTTTTGTCTTTCTTACTTCACGACCCTCCTTCTTGAAAATTACTTCATGACCTCTGTCACAAATTTGACTTACACTCAGTAAGTTATGCTTCAGACCCACCACAAAAAGAACTTCCTTAGAGTTGATTTTTCCGTCACTTAACTTAACTGATCCTTTACCCACTATCTTGGCTCCATCATTGTTTCCGAATTTTACAGAACCACCTTCGTATGTCTGTAGCTTATCAAACTTTTGTTTGTCTCCTGTCATATGACTGGAGCATCCACTGTCCAGAATCCAAGGTGCAGATTTACTCTGGGCTTTGAGAGCTGTTTGAACGATTAGGGATTCCTTGTCTTTCTTAGGTTGCTCCTTTTCTTTCCACTGAGATTTGACAGTGAGATCTGGTCACTTGTTTTACCTTCTCCCTTTCATTGGCTTGTGACGATTTTTTGAGAAATTTTCTGTTTTGTTTTAATCCAGTTGATTGATACTTTCTTTCCTGGTATTTATTTCCTGCAAAAGAGCTACGACAATTTCTTGCAATATGTCCGAAGTTATGACAGTTATAGCATTCTACAACATAATCTATCAAAGGTGAAAAAATATTTCTACTAGTAAAATTTCTTTGTTCTACATTATATCTACAACTTGAGATTTTATGACCATATGCATTGCATTTAAAACAATAACCGAGAAAAGGAGCGAGTGTACACGGGTAATGGTTGTTGCCATGTTGTAGTAGGAGCCATGGGTCTTCTTCTTCTTTGATATGTGACTTTGGTGAATCCATCATTTGCAGTACTCCTTTCAAGCTTGGCCTTATTGTTTTCTTTTGCATGATACGATTTATCTTGATCAACCTTGATCTTGTCTTTATTCTTTATTGGTTCTACAGTTATAGCCTTTGAGTCTTTTGAGGATTCTCCTTCATCAAAGCCCAAACCAAATTTGATGCCTGTAGGCCTTTGATTATTTAACATTTTATTCAGCTTTGCAGAATTGTCTTCAAATTTATGATGACAGCTCAATTTTCGATTCATCTCTTCTAGTTGCATCCTTAATCTAACTATGTCTTCTTCTAGCTTATTACACTCATCTATTTTCATGGTAAGTTGTGCTTCAAAATCTTTAGACTTTTTCTTAAGTTCTTCGGTTTGTACTTTCAAACTGATTATTAATTCGCTAGCATCCTCAAATTTTCTTGAAATCTTTTTATTCTTTTTCCTTTCTGCACTTAACTCTTCAAGTGCGGCAACCAACTCACCTTCCAGGATCTACCTCGGCCTCATCCTCTAATTTTTCCTCACACTCCTGGGTTTCCTCTATTCTTTCTTCTTCAAAAGCCATGAACAAGGCTTCACCGAGTTTCTTCTTACGAGTCCTCACTTGGGCTTGTCTTCGGAAGAGTCGACATTCTTGGAAATGAAACTTTTCTTCTTGAAGTTCCTTTTTCTAAAATGTGGTTTCTTCTTCCAGGACATTTCTTTCTTGGTGTGTCCCTTCATCACTTTTGTTTTTCTCATTCATTGGGCATTTTTCTGCAAAGTGCCCGATGCCTCCATGGTTAAAGCACTTGAACGGTAGCTTACCTCTGTACTTTCCTTTTCCCTTTACTAGTTTCCTAACAAAGTTTGCTTCAGTTTCATCTGGAGATTCTTCTTCCTCAGATTCTTGTTTAGATTTTATATTTTTTTGTGCTTGAAAAGCCGCTTCTCTGTCTGAGGGCTTAGTTTGTCCAATTCTCATTTCATATGTTGTTAAGGAACCATGCATTTCATCCATACTAAAAAAATTTAAATCTTTAGCTTCTTCTATGGCAGAAACTTTTGCATCAAATCTTTTATGGAGTGTTCTTAGTACCTTTTTCACAACAACTGCATCTTCCATCTCCTCGTCGAGTCCTCTTATTGCATTAATGATTCCATTTACTCTCAGCATATAGGCCTCTATGTTCTCATCATCAGTCATCTTTAATGCTTCGAACTGGGCTCGATGTGTTTGCAACTTGGCTTCCTTGATCTTGCCATCTCCTTCATGAATGCTCTGCAGTTTGTCCCATATATCTTTTGCTGATTTACGAGTTCATGATCCTTATCAACTCACTTGTCTACTAATCCACACATAATAGCATTCTTAGCTTTAGAGTTGTTCTCAAACTTTTTCTTCTCGGCCGCATCGGATGGAGGAGCGAGAGGGTATTGTGTATCCATTTTCAACAGATTCCCAAATTTCATATCCCAATGCACACATATATGTCTGCATCCTGAGTCTCTAGAAAGAGTAATTTGTTCCATCGAACAAAGGAGCTTTGTTGGAAGAAAATCCTTCACCGTCGGCCATTGTGTATCTTCCAAGATCACCTTAGGCTGATTAAGCTTGATCGGGTACCTTGCTCGATACCAATTGATATTCTCACAATGACACTTGAGAGGGGGGTGAATCGGTGTAACTATTTAAAACTTGAATCTGCAACTCTTAAAACTTAAAAATGCAAGCTTAAAAATAGATAAAGCAAGTATAACACAAGAGCATCACACAACACAAGATTTAACGAGGTTCACCGATGTGGCTACTCCTCAAATAATGACTGTTTGGACTACAATCCAAATCCGGTCTTTGCAAGGATTCAATCTTTACAAATAGTTTACCAGCACCCATTGGAAGGAGCACCAACCCCTCGATTTTTCTGCTGCAATGAGATAGGAGCACCAACCCCTTTTACCAAGCACCAACTTGGATTTCTATTTTAAAAAAATATTGACATAAAAATGCCTTCTCTTTTGCAAGACCCTCACTGGTCTATAGCTCATACAAATCAATCTCATAGAAGCATAAAGAGAATTGTTAGAAACTCAATATCTTCTATCACAGTCTAAAACCTCTCTTCTAATTTTTTAAGAAAAATACATACAGGTTTTAGTTCTTTTGCTTGTACTTCATGCAGCACTCTTACTCAACCTTTTCTTTTTGTTTTTCACAAATAACCACGGTTGCAGTAACCTTACTTACTACGCCTGTTCGATTCTTATACTTGACTTCCTCGAACGGCTCTTTTTGAAACGGCTCAAATTTTCCCTCCAATTTTCCATGCATTCTCGGCTACGATCAATCTGTCAAACCCTCTCTGACGCGTTCTGCCTTTTAGCCGCTTTCTTTCTGACTTATTCTGACATTCTTCTCTGCACATTCTGATAGCCTTTTTTGACAACCTTTTTCTGCGTATCCTGACACCTTTTTTGCGTATCCTGACAGCCTTTCTGCGTATCTCGGCGTTCTGTTCTTCTTTCTTCTCTTTTGAATTTTGTGCTACCACTTTCTTCTGCGTGTGACTGTCATTTCTTGATATACGCAACCTGTTAATGAATTTCTCTGTAATCGTGATTCTCGGTATCCACCCCTATAATTGTATTTTGACTAGAAAAGACTGTTCTTGTAACTGCCACCTGTAACTGCAAGTCTAACTCTAGTTAATTTGGCTGCATGAATTTTCTCTAAGCTTTCTCGACACCTGTCACTCGGTAACTACAGATATGACTCCAGTTAACTCTTATGTAACTGGCTGTAAGATTTTACTTTGCGCTATTTTGACACCTGTCACTGTGCATGCTTCTGCCTTTTCTCTAAATTTACTGTCGCGATATCGCGACATTTCTACTCAGTTGACTTATTCTGGACTGTTGACCGTGAAAACCCGACTTGTCGCGATATCGCGACGTTTTTGCCTTCTAGACCTTATCTCGGCATGCACCCGCGAAAATGAGACATGTCGCGAAATCGCGACGCTTTCTCCGAGCACTTTTCTCTCGGCATTTATAAAAATATAAATGAGACATGTCGCGAAATGGAGCTCATTTCTATCTCCTAGCTGAAAATGAGACATGTCACGAAATCGTGACGCTTTCGCTTTCCTGCACTCTCCTTCGCTTGCCCCCGTGAAAATGGTACATGTCATGAAATCGTGACACTTTGGGCTTCCGTACACTTTTCTCCGCAAGCCTCAGCGAAATCGGAACATGTCATGAAATCGCGACGCTTTTCTTCCTTAGCGTTGTTCTTTGCGTTTCGCCCGCGAAAATGCAACATGTCATGAAATCGCGACATCTTTTGCGTCCGTACATTTTTCCCTTCATGCACCAGCGAAATCAAGACATGTAGCGAAATCGCTACAACTTTGTGCCTTGCGTTTCCAACTTTGCTTCGACTAGCGAAACTTAGACTTGTAGCGAAATCGCTACACCTTTGTGTTCTGCACTTTTGACTTGTAGCGAAATCGCTACACCTTTGTGTCTTGTATTTCGAACTTGTAGCGAAATCGCTACACCTTTGCCTTGTGTTTCGAACTTGTAGCGAAATCGCTACACCTTTGCTTTTTGGCATCTGAACTCTGCTTCGGCCCTCGAAAGTCTGACATGTAGCGAAATCGCTACACTTTCTTGACTTAGTGCTTCTTTTCTGCTTCAGCCAGCGAAACTCCGACATGTAGCGAAATCGCTACACTTTTGTTGCCGTACATTCTCTCTCTTCTTCGGGTCACGAAAACCCGACGTGTCACGATATCGCGACACTTTTGCCCTTAGTGCTTTTCTTTAAAATGTCGCGATATCGCGACACTTTCTCATGCACTTTCTCTCTCCTCTTTTTTGTCGCGAAATCGCACATATTTCTTTCTCTCTCCTCATTTTTGTCGTGAAATCGTGACATTTTCGCTTTCTCTCTCCTCATTTTTGTCGTGAAATCATGACATTTTTTGCTGCTTTCTCTCTCCTCATTTTTGTCGCGAAATCATGACATTTTTTGGCTGCGCTTTCTCTCTCCTCGTTTTTGTCGCGAAATCGCGACAGAAAACATGTCGCGATATCGCGACAGTTTTCTTACTTGTCTTTTTCTGCAAATTTTTGAATCTGGGCCACTTCTTTCTTCTTGGAAATTCACTGTACTTGTTCTGATGACCTCCGAGCGCATCATCTGCATCAATCTGTCTGTGTTGACAACAATGACAATACTTTTGCAATGCTTTTGCTGCACCTTGCTCAACACAAATAATCTAACATTTTATTTGTAGACCACTTTTTTATTTTATGTTATGTTAGTAAATAGGTAGTCAGATGAAATATCTGAAAGTCTAAATCTGTCAATATATCATCCGAATACCTACTTACGAAAAATCAAAAAGTGGCCTATATTTCATCTGACAAGTCTAAATTTGTCAATATATCATCCGACTACCTACTTACAAAAAAAAATCAAAAAGTGGCATACAAATAATATGTTATGTTATTTACAGGCCAATATACAAAATGTGATATAAACTATGCTAATAATATAATGTGATACAGATTAGTATTAGAAGGTCTAGGTCAGTCAAATTTGAATGAGAAATCTTCACTAGTATATCCTGCCTGAATTTTGCCTAGTTTGGATTGTGTTTGATCTTGTGTCCGCCTCTATCGAGTGCTTTTCTGATAGAACCAGGAGCATATTCTTTCGTAAATTGACATCCAAAAACCACGTAGAACCAGGCTACCATCCTTGGAAGCCCTTTCTAAAAGCATTGGTAGACTTATCTAAGGAAACTAACCTTACTTCCACTCATGTTGTTGCAAGTCTAATTACCCTGTTTGTAAACAATGTATAAGACCTGACACATGTGCTGTAAACTTTCTGTGAACTCTTGGAGATCAAGTATATTGTGCTATGAGTTAGAAAACTAAGGGCAAACAATAGTCATTGGGACACCATTCTAGACTGCTTTTGTTCTATCATGAGCCCTAACCACGTCTTCTTGTGTTGTGATGGTTACAGACATGTCTTCTAGGCAGGATACGTCTAATGTAGCCTGTGTTGAGCAGTATTTTTTTCAAGATAATACAAGTGACATTCGGTGATGTGACCCGTGATGTGGTTTATCGGCAAGGATGCCATTTATATTATCGGTGATATGACCCGGGTTCAACCGATATGCATATGTATAAAAAGTATTTACTCAATAATTAAAAAAACAAAAACATCTTGGCTACCCAAATGTTTTTTTTGGGTGTGATGATAGAAAAAATCTGGAGCACATAAGGGTACGTAATCTCTCTGCTTTGGCGTCTGGTGGGATTAGAACTCGCCATCTGCTTTGCTATTGCCACCTCCCATGAGCAGTTTTCTAGTCAATGCATGGTCAGTTTTTGAGCTGTCATTGGGTTTCTAAGAAAGTAGAGAAAGCTTGTCCATTTCTCAAGAGGCGTAAAGAAGGCTTTGATTATGGAGCTGTGTCTATGCGTTGTAGTTGTTGATAAGGAAATACGTGAAAGCTGGGTTTCTAGAAAAATAGGCACCTCTCAACTGGTCGGGTGGACTGTTGATGTTGGCTAGGTCCTACATAGATATAACCAATTTTGATTTTGTTGTGATTTTATTTCATCGATGGACGTTAGGTTTCTATGAAGAGGGTCAAAAAGCATAGTTCCAATGAGGTGTTCGATTCACACGTTGCCAAGCAATATAAAGACATCAAAGCTGAAGCGAGCAGTACGGTCTTAATTGATGATGTATGAGTTGGCATTGTTTTTGAGATGTTGGCTCGTTAGAAATATAGGCATATGTCACTAGAAATAAATAGTTTGTAATGGGAACAATATCATATGAATCAGTTTGAAATAGGAATAACATTACATGAACCGGTTAGAAAGTAAGAGGGTCAACTACCCCACACATGTTGGAACTCGATGTTAATAGGGATAAGGAGTCCCAAGTCAACTACCCCACACATGTTGGGAATCGATGTTAATAGGGATAAGGAATCCCACATAAAGGGGACCAAGGACTTCCACCTTTAAACTTGCTACCCCATTAGGAAAGAGATTAGTAGAGAAATCGATGTCACAAGCACATTTGGATAATTATACCTTGAAATATGAACTTCCTTTATAACTTATTAATGCTTAGTTGGTTTGTATTACTCCAATGCACAAGCACATTTGGATAATTATACCTTGAAATATGAACTTGCTTTATAACTTATTATATTACTCCAATGCAATAGTAAACTTATCTTTATACGAATCACCTTATAAATCCTCTTAAACCTTAATAGAAAGCAAGTAAATAGTTTGATATTACCTTTATAATGTTGTGCGTGATATTCCTTGATCATCGCTCCTCCAATAGATCTTTTGCACGTTGTGTTTGATGGAAGACGTTGAGCATTCAATGCTCCTCCTTAACGGATGTCCAAAATTTTTAACCTTCTTGAATAGACTTTGGCTTTGTTGTGAATCAATGCTTCAACACTATAACTATGTGCTTCTTCCTTTAGATTCCTTTACATCTACGTATATTAAATCGTCTCTAGAGCGTCTTCCAATGTTGTCTACTAATAGTTTTATCCCTCGATACGTAATTATTCCACCTTGATGCTTTCGAAACTTGGTGCAATCGTTACTTAGGCATGCAGGTGGTGGACAACCGTTGTAGTCTCCTTAGAAGGATTAATTAGTAATGTTTCCCCTTTGAAATGATTGCAATCTCTTCATCCTTCGAATGATGCTTCTAAACGATTCCATAGTAAGCGTTATTTTATCTTGAGTGTTACCTTTCAAGATAGGCATTAGAAAGAATAACAGATGCCTTAGTGTGACAAGTGGCACATCTTCTATGTAGATGTGTCTCCAATATCCTTATAACCCTTATCTTGTCAACGAGTGCAAGCTATGCTATCCAAACATTATCTCTAGCTATGATGATTCTAGGCATTGCAGATATGGTTCTATGGGATTCCAAGGGTTGATTTGAATGCTCCTTCTCGATGAATGGTTCCTCTAAGATAAATCTTGGGTATTGCACCTTACACCTTACCCTTTCTTGATTTTAATATGCTATCTTAAGTGTTGATTTTGCAATGTGTAGTAGATGATAGCTAATGTAGATATCCTGCTTGTGTTATGTAGTAGATAACGACTCCTTTATGTGAATACCTGTGCTTCAGGTTGCTTGTTGTGGATGCTCAAATTCGAGGCTAATGGAGGTGTTTCTAGACACTGTAATATGAGCCTTTTACCTTGCTTGAATAGTGCCCTTCTACTGACCGCTTTATGATGAGTCTTGTTAGCATTGATGTGTCCTTGAGATACTCAAAATTTGTCCTCTTTTGCTATGTAGGACAAGATATTATGGTGCAAGGAACTAATGTAAATAGATTTACAATAGTTAAAATAGAATACCTTGGATTTGCACCTCTGCCTGAGATTTTCAAATCTCTTTTTGCAAGCTTTATTTCTACTGAATTTGATGATGAGTTATTTGTATTATTCCTTGTAGGCAGGGGATGATTCGATGTTGTATTCTTTACTAGAAAACCCTCTCCTTTGCCTGGTTAATCTAACAATGAATCCAAGCTAATAACCATGCAACTAATATGCCCTTAGAGTGGCTTAATCTTGCACTAATTTTTACTTTCACTGAAAAATCCTTATTGCACTTCTAATAAGATTTAAGAGAAACTAATATAGTGCAACTGCAATCTCCTTATTACTCCTTAAAAGTAACTTGTAATATGCACTAATGATAACTCTTAAAGAATTCACAAATGCTCCATAATATATGTAATCTAATATAGTCTTCTTTGTTGTAACTAGATAATAGAAAGATTATTTTTCTTTCTGTCGAAATATATCCAACTTCTATTTTAATGTGCAGGTAATAACCTTAAAAGAATATTTTTACACTTTCTTGAAGACTATAATATGAGCCCTTCTCCTTGCAACTTTAATTCTAATAAGGTGCGTAATGAAGCTAAGTAACAATAGGAATATGAGTGTTCAAGTAATGAACCATTTGCACCTAAGTTGATTACATTTTAACAATATCTGAAGATGATGTAGATCTTGATGAATAGATTCACCAATTTGTTGTTTGGAATGGTAGTAAATTGTAGCTATGAAACCTTCAGTATTTTGTTGTAGATTTAGCAAACCATTATCTCTAAAATATTCGTTCTTAGCTTTGAAAGGAAATCTCCAAATATTTTGGATTTGGTTGGCTTCTTCTGTCTATGTTCTCCTTGAACCTCCTTGTCAAATTTTGACTTCAAACAGGGCCTTCTTCTCAAGAATCTGAAAGTCTTGAGGTCTTCACTAGTCTCTTTTCAAATTTGACAAACTTGCCAATTCTTCTCCTTTGGGCTTGTTTTCAGATGGTGAAAATTTTCCTAATTTCTTCACTATCAGGAGCTTCTCCTTGGTATTAAATTTCTCCAATGATTTATTCTAGGAACTTCTTTATTGAATCTCACCAAGCCTTTTCCTTGTTTCTCCTTGAGACCTATCCAAGGTCTTCAGTCTTGCTACTTCTCTAGTCTTCTCAATGGGACCTTTTCTTCAACCTTATACTATGGAAGTTTGAAAATGAGATCTCCCTTTCGGATATTTGAAATCTATTACTTCAAGAACATGACTTTTGCTAGTCCTTATCTATCTCTTCCAAAATTGGAAGTTCTTCAATGGTATCTCTTGTAGATCTCTTCAAATTCTCAAGTTGATTTCTTCTATTCCTTCAGGGTGAAGTCTTCAATATTCAATGGAGATCACCAATCTCCTATCTTCACCAAGACTCTTCTCTAGAGTCTCTTAAATATGTTATTTATAGTTTTTCAATGGAGATCACCAACCTCCAATCTTCTCTTGGACTCTTCTATAGAGTCTCTTCAATCTGCTACTTGCGATTTTTCAATGGAGATCACCAACCTCCAATCTTCTCTCGGACTCTTCTCAAGAATCTCTTCAATGAATCTGGAACAAGGCTCCTATGGCCTTTTCATCTTTTATATTGTGCAGGTCTACAATAGGGCTTCCCTCAGGATCCTAGAATATCCTCTTCTTTCGTTTGTTGCTTTTGGTGCTAGATTGATTTTGAAAATGATATTCTTCCTAACTATTCTGTAGGAAGCTTCCCAAATTTCTTCGAATCTCCTTTTTCCTACAACAAAGTATTAGGATTGTAATGGAAGTAATTATAGGTGATGAACCTTCACTAGTTGATTTGTCAATCTAGTGGAATAAATGTTAAGTCCTAGTCTTCACGTATTTTTCTGCAACTCTATGGAAAGAATAGCCAAATGCAATCTCAAAAATTCTAGAACTGAGATTTGCTTCTCTCCTCTCAATATCTCTTGTGGCTCTCCCTATTCCTATCTAGTCTACCGTAGCTCTGATACCACTTTTAGCTTTTTATAATGTATGCTATGGGAGAAAGTAATCACAAGATGTAAAGTATGCAAAAAGGTAAGATAATAAAATTATGCAATAATGCTAAAATATGCTATTAATAGAAATTTTTGAAAATAGTACAATGCAATGTAATGAAAGAAATGAACACTTCATAATTCTAATGGAAACTACATTGTACCTATTCACTACTCCATAGTAATATCTCCACACTCTCTATCTCTATATCTCTCTGTGTGTAATGTAATGTAATGGGGCCTATATATAAGAAGATAGGTAAATTGGCCCTTATTCTTCCTAACTACCTTTCCTATGACTCATGTACAAGTGGACTCCTTGTACATTTACATCATTGCACATTGACACTTGTGCATTTATTACTTCTTCCCCAAGTAACTACTTAACCTTACTCTAAAGTAAACTCCTACTCTAGTAATGTACCAAAGGTGGTACATTGACATGTACCTAAATAATGTAATATACTCTAATAAGTTCAACCAATTATGCATCTTGCTTTGTGTGTTCAATGTTACACCTTCTCTCATTGCTAAGTTTAAAAGTGGACTTCTAGTACACTTGTATCAAGAGTTGAAATACACCTCTTGCACTACTCTTGATGCAATCTTTAATCAGGCACACCTTATAGAGGAGAAGTTCACAACACAAACTAAGAGGACTTGATACTCTTTAGGAGGCTCTAGGCCACTGCCTCATCCACATCAGCAAGAACTAAATAGATTTTATACTTTCTCCCCTCCTCCTACTATTTCTCCTACTCAATCCTCTACTTCTCATAAGCATACTTTTCATGCTTCCTCTTCTTCTTCTTCTCAACCTAAGTTTCAAAAATATTGTAATCATTGTAAAATAAAATGGTATGATAATTTTGAATGCAGACAATTACAAAAGTATAAGACAAAAAATTTGCTTGTACAGTTTGATGAGGGAACAAGTGATAACCACATAAAGACTATTGGAGAGAATCAGGTATATGAGGAATTAAGGTGTAAACTTAATAATGTAACTTTTATGAACTATCACTCCACTATAGGAGACCATGATAATTTATTCATCATGCGTGCTCACTTGACTCTTGATTTTGTTGTTGATTGAGTCATCGATAATGGCTTGTAAAAGAAATTGATCATGAAGTCCATTGTCGATAAGCTTTAGCTTCCTATAACACCACATCCTCATTCATATTCTCTCAAATGGAAGGATAGTGAGAATACTTCTTATATCACACACATGCATCATTACAATCATTACATTTAATTTTAACACTAATTTTAGGGATAAGGTCACTTGTGATGTGACCCTGATGGGTTGTTGTCGTTTTTTGCTTGGTAAAACCTATCAATATGATAGGCATGCTCACTACGATTCTTACAAAAAACATACACACTCTAGTAGGATATTAAACATTATCTCATTCAATCCACCAAGCATACTTCTAATCTATTTTTAGTTACAGACAATCTAGAAAAGCAATAAATCAAGCTCAAGCGTTAGCACTCATTTTCATATACCCACAACATAAACACTCATCAACACAAGTTACTAAGTCCACTCAAACCACCTTGACATAATTTTGTAAAAGTATGAATGTGCTTTTTAGTAGCCCACTACATTACCTCCAGAGAGGACCATTAATCATAACATTGATATCATTTGATGCAGGAGCCTATCTTTCGGAGGGCATAACTTTTGATCCGACCATTGGATCGACTTGAAATTTTACGGGGATTTAGATAAAGAGGTGGACATGCCATGGGCTAGACACTCTAGTCATATAGTTGTTTTTTTTTTGGCTTTTTTCAAGTTCTAATTCTTTCATCTAGTGCCCCAAAAATGGGATTTAGTATTTTTTTGAAAATTTGGACGAAAACAGATCTGGAATAACTCCTTATTTAGGAATGGGTAGGTGTTGAGATTTTCTAGAAGGCTTAATATAGATGATACAAAGGTGCATATCTATTTTTAGAGCTATCCAAGTTTTTTTGGGTGATTTCGATTTTGGCACTAAAGACGAAATAGCCTAGAAAATAAAATAATAAAATAAATATATATTTTTAAAAAAATATATATTTTATTTTTAGGCTTAATATTTAGGGTTTATTTTGGGATATATATTCGCTTGGTATCACATTGTAAAAGGGGTGAAATCCAGGAATGAGAAAGACAACATTTATCAGATTTTTTCCATCTATTGTAACTTTTGTATGATTGGAAATTTTATCTTTTGCTTTGTTTCTCTTTGTCACAATTTCATGTGATTGGATGTTCTTGTTCTAACCTCTTGCAGCTGGATTTACACCATTATTTCAACAACACCTCTCCATAATCCACCCATGTATAGAAAATCACTTCTTTAGTATGATTAAATAAAAAAACAACTCTAAGACCTATTAGCTAAGGGATTCATCAAACCCATCATATCTCCTTATACCTCTCATGTTCTTCTTGTCCTTAAAAATTATGGTACTTGGTGTCTTTGCATTGATTTTTAAGCAATTAATAAAAACACTATAAAAAATAGATATCCACTTGTATTGGTGATCTTTTAGAGCAACTCTAGGGTGCTAATTTCTTCACTAAAATTGATCTTAAGAGTGGATACCATTAGGTCTGTATTCAGGTTGAGGATACATGGAAAACTCCTTTTAGAACTAATATGGGTCTGTTTGAGTGTCTTGTTATATCTTTTAGTCTTACAAATGCTCTTGCTACCTTTATGAGACTCATGAATGAAGTTTTCAAAGAGTTATTGGATAGATATGTCATTATCTACATAGATGATATTCTTATCTTTTCTCCTACATGGAAGACTCACTTGGAGCACATTGAGCATGTTATTTCTACCCTCTAGAAGCATCAATTTTATGTTAATTTGCCTAAGTGTTCTTTTGGGTAAAATTCCATTTCCTACCTTGGCTTTGTCATTAATGAGCAAGGTATTTAGGTGTATCCTATCAAATTTAAAGTCCTTAACTATCCCACTCTTACCACGATTACTGAGTTACATAGTTTTCTCGGGCTTGCTATTTTTTACCATAAGTTTATCCCAAGGTATTCCACCATTGCTACTCCCTTACATCATTTAACTAAGGCAAAAGTTATGTTTTGTTAGACTCCTATTCATGCCCATGCCTTTTCCAGTCTGAAATATAATCTATGTTCTACTCCTATTACGCTCATCCTTGATATTCAACAACCTTTTGAGATTGAAACTGATGCTTCTCAGTGTGACCTTGGTGCTATCTTGAAACAAAATGGTCATCTTTTAGGTTATCATTCAGATACTTTTTTAGAAGATAAGCAAAACTATTCCACCTATGATAAGGAGTTGTATGCCTTAGTCCAAGCCATAAAATACTCGTATCATTATCTCATAGGAAAAGAAACAATTGTCCATATTGACCACCTATCTCTTTAGTCCCTTCAATCTCAAAATAAGATCCAAGAAGCTTGTCACATGAAATGGGCCTCATATCTCTAATAGTTCCACCTAGTCATTAAGTATAAAAAGGGTAGTAAAAATTATGTGGTTGATTGTCTGAGTCATCCTCCTTCATCCCATGCCTTGACCATTATCACCACTTCACACTTGGGATTTTAGACTTGGCCTTCTAAGTATGCTCATGACCCAAAATTTACACAGGTTTACTAGTGCCTTCAACATCCTTCATCTTTTAATTTGATCCCTTTTTAGGACTATTATATTAAGGAGGGTTTGCTCTACCATTTGGATAAACTCTATGTACCCCATGAGCATAGGTCATCCCTTATTAAAAAGGAACATTCTACACTCTATGATGGACATTTTAGAAAACCAAAAATATTTCATCACTTGCAACGCTTCTTCTATTGGCCCCACATGCAACATGGTGTTTTGAGGTATTTGAGATAGTGTGCCCTTTGTTCTCGATCTAAGATAGTTAATAGGAATCTGGGTCTCAACATACCATTAATTATTGCTTCTCACCCTTGGAAGATCATTCTTTTGGATTTGGTTAGTGGGTTACCTATGATATTCCTTTAGCATGATTGTGCTTTTGTTATTGTCGATCATTTTAGTAAGATGACTATGTTTATCTCATGTTATAAAACCAGTTCTGCCATTGACTTAGCCCAACTTTTTTTTATATTGTTTGGAGTTCTTTTGGTATTTCCACTAGTATCATTTCTGATCATGATTCTTGTTTTGTTGGTCATTTTTTACATTTTTTGTGAAAACTCTTAGGTGCATCTCTTAATTTTTCCACTACCTTTCATCAATAGTCTGATGGTCAAACTAAATTAGTGAATCATACTCTTGTCCAAAGTCTTCCTATCTTCCATAATTCATCTTTGTCTAAGTGGGATTTGAGTCTTACACACATTGAGCATGCATATAATAGGGCTACACTAGTCATTAACCCTTTGAAGTCTGTCTAGGTTTTTAGTTATTATCTCCATATGAGTTACCTTTATCACTTCCATCTCCAGTCATTGTCTACATGCAAAAAGAACAAGATAAAGCATAGTTCTTCATTTAGCATTTATAACAGACCTATTCAATTTTTTTTAGATTTTGCTAAAGACTCAACAACAATATAAGTAGGTCATGAATTGACACCATATTCCATGATGAGGCCTAAAAATACCTCATTTTTGCACTATGGTTAACATATAAAAACTACCATATTATTCAATATACAAAGTTAGATGGCGAAATAGTTGATTAGAATATATTAAATTTTAATTGTTTACATGATTTTATGTTAGAAACATTATACCCTTGTTTTGACTATTTTAAGCATTTTACTTATAAAAGGTAAAAAATGAGTATCATGTCAATTTTGGTGTCATAATATAGTATAATTACATTATGATGGCATGAACATATTTCTCTCATCGATAACTACAACTTTACTTTTTGAAGCAAGTCAATCCGAGTTGTAGATAAAAAGTTATGAAGGTTACTCAATGTTCAAGCCTTAGTTTTTTTTGGAGCTGTTAACAGGTGCAAATCTGCATTAAGGGGAACATTGGAGGATATAATGGGAATTATCCAAAGCAAGTTAAGGAACCAAATTCATACCAATGATATTTCATAGTAGATAGAACACATGAACCAAATTTGAAGGCATATGGACAAATAATCTGGAAGTTATGGGGCCCACAAAATGGTAGTTTCACACTTTTTGACAACTGGAAATTCTGGTACAAATATGTGTTAGAGGCCAACTTGACAACGATGCTGGGAGCAATTTTAGATGAGTTAAGAGCTTAAAATTGAAATTGATGTACTTAATACAACTAGGAACACGTGGGTACAATTTGGTGTACATTGGAGTTACGAGGAAAAAGTTATGAGCACTCCAAAAGGGCAGTTGGGCATGTTTTGACAGCTGAAAAAATAGGTGACAATCCATACAAATTCTAGCCACCTGTCACTATGAAGGAAGGCATTGAATTTGTCAATTAAATATGAGGAAAACGCTTGGAAACAATTTAGAATGACTCTTTCTCCACCTGATAGCACTTCCACGTGGTTCAAATGGGAGCAACAAGTCAAAAAGGCTAAAATGCAGGAAATCTGGAAAATGTAGGACATAGTCATACAAATTCCAACCAACTGTCAATGAATGGCATGGCTTGGAATTTGTCATAATTGGCGTTTAAAACTGATTGGGATCATCTCCTAAGGAATAGGGAAGACTTCCTATCCAATCAAAACTACTTTGTTGACCATTTTTATCGCATTAGCATAAAATAGTTAAACTGTCAGATATTCCTGAGCAGCTCCGGAATGAGCAGAGAAATGACCAATTTTGATCAAAATGATAAATAAAACGTCCAAAAAGGTGGAAAATGGCGATATGAGGATGGATCCAGTTGTATGAGGAGTTTTCTCATCCCTTCCAATGCATTTCTCCCAATGGATGACACACAATAAGGAAAATGGATATGCTATAGCAGAACAGTTTCTTGCATTTTAGGAAGACTTCTTTAGAACAGTTGCTAAATCCCTGAAAAGTAGCAACAGAATGGATTGGCATATGTAATAGAATGTTATAAATAATATGCTCCCATGTTGGTTGAGCTAAGTAGAGAATAATGATAGGACTTGTGGTAAGAAAGTAGATCTGTGGCAAATTATAATTTTTAGCAGGTTTTCCTGCAAATATTGTATTGTTGCTTGAGACTAAATAAAGTGCAGGATTTCTCATTCATATTTTGTCCCATTAAAATGTCTGAGTGTTTAAGTAGTTAAGAGAGAGTTTTTCTGCCTTCTTCTGGAACAGGGGAGCAAGGGCCACTTCCAGGTTTAGAAGAAGGCTTATTGGTGACAGGTTTTTCTACAACTTTTGCTGCAGTAGATTAGTAGAGACTTGTCATATTTCATTTTTTGTTCATTAGCTAATAGTGCATAGAGATTTGTGATTTGGACCTAGGTTAATGAGAGTGAATGTTAATTGATTCATCAATTTGTAGCATTGTTGAATTTCCCCTATTTTCAGTAGATTATTTCTCGCTTTAATCCATTCTGTTGATCAGTTGTTAGCCTATGTGTTTCATTTTCTGCTATTTCATATTCTTGTTATTCTTTTCATTTTGCAAGAGTAAAATATGTGACATTTCTGCAAATTTAGTTAGATTTCAGTTTCCTACAACTACCTTTTCTTGTCATTTATATTCTGCAACAGTAAATAGGTTTCATTTTGCAAAAGTAATCAGGTTTTATTTTTTTTGCAATCTTTCTATTCCTATAATTTTGATTCTGCAAGAGTAATTAGAATTCAATTTCATTTTATAGGATTAAAGTGACACCAAAACCCCCAAGGTTAACTTGTCCCACCAATAAAGCCTATTTTTTGAATGAGCTGATTTTCAAGCTGCCTATATCTCCTTTCGTATATAGCCTTGGACACCACCCTGGATTGAAAATTATAATGATTAAATGGTGTGATTGACGACACTCATCATTTTTGGCACCGTTGTCGGGGACCACGGTGTTGTTAGAAGGTAAAAGCAACCCAATAATTATTAATTGTGCTAAGTTGTGAAATTCAAAGTGAAATCTGGATAAATGACTGGTATAAGTAATAATTTTTGGTAAATTGCATTTCAAACTATTTAGAAAATAAGCAAGAAACCACAGGAAGAATTTTTTTACAAGAGGTTGAAATTATGTCAAAATTGTCTAAATTTTTTTACGCAAGAAAAATCAGTAGTTCAACACCACTTTCTCTTGACAAGTCCACACAATCAGGAAAATTTGACAAGATTTATAATTGTATTTGGGAACCTATAATGGAAGTCTCATAAGAGAATCCAGGGAGAGTCAGTAATGTGCTCTATCCTAGTGCAACTAGTGCACCTGCCAAAACTTTTCAAAATCCCATTCAATTAGATCTTAATAAAAATGCTCCAATGAAGGCCATTTCACCTTCAGTGTTACCAAATTTCAAAGGAATTACATCTGAAGATCCTGATATGTTTTTGTTTGAGTTTAAAATTGTATGTCAAGCTCATGATTACACTAATGACAATTAGAAGCTCAAACTGTTTCCTTCCACTCTTAAAGAGTCATCTCTATGATGGTTTATCACCTTAGCACCTGATTCAATTAGAACTTGGGATTATATGGAAAACATATTCTTGAAGAGATACCAAGAATATTTTCAAGTCAAGAATCAAAACGATGAATTTCTTACAATGAAACAAGAGGAAAATGAAATCTTAGAAGACTATCTAGACATATTTTCTTTTGTTCATAAGAGATGTGGAAGTGTTGAATTTGAAATTTGTAAAGTCATATTCTTAAGAGGACTACAAGATAAATTTAGGGATGCATTGGATATCTTAGGGAAAGGAGATGCAAATGCACTTGAATTTCAAGAAATCATTAAACTTTGTAAAAATTATTCTCATTCAAGGCATAAAAAAAACAAAACTGGTAGTAAAAAAATGATTTGAAAGAATGCATGGAAGAGGTTGATATTTTAGTACATCTTGATAAAGTAGTAGATGAAAAGAATGAATTTTTTGAACCTTCAATCATCTATTGTTCAAAATGTAATGCGAAGCAGCACTCTCTTCACGACTGTGCTTTGAACAAAATATTTATACCTGCTACTTGTAGCATTTGTCAAAAAGGACACCCCACAAATCAATCTAGTTTGTTACCAAAACTCAAAAGTGTCTTTGAAAAATAGTCTCAACCTATGAAAGAATACAACTTTGTAGGACAAAGACAAGGAGATAATTTTCTTCATTTTCCATATCAAAATACTTCTCAATTTCCTGTACACTAGGGAAATAATCCTTGGTATATGCCATGGTCTGCTACAGGTCCACTTCAACAATGTTGGAGTCAACCACCATGGGCATATTTCCAAGAGTGTTCTCAACATGGATGGATAAAACATCAATGGAATCAACATCCACCATGGTTGCAGTCAAAATTGCAGGGATATCAATGGGTACAATAGCAAAAACTGTACAAAGGGCAACAAAATTATCAAAAAGAAAAATCAAATTTGTTGCCCACTCATACCCATAGTTTCTATCATGGACAACAACAACAAAAGGAAAAACAACCTCTGTTTTCAGCTCAACCAGTGGCCAATCCCAACAATGTTAAACAAGTAACCCATGTATCTATGGCTAAATCAAAAAATACAACCATAATAAATGCTTGTGACTGTGATAAAACTCAGTTGTGTTCAAAACCACTTCTTGAACATATTCCACTTACCAGTGTAGAAATAGGATCTAAAAGAAACGAGCATGAAAATAAATCTACACTAAAACAAGAAGAAGAAAAAGAAAAATATGACTCATCAAAGAAAGTACCATGTCTTGAACAATTTGAAATATCAAAATTGACATCTTCACAATCAAATTGGATAAAGGAATTAACATATTTTATTGTTAAAATCCTTTTACTTCAAGCTATTAAAGATGTGTCAATCATTAATAATATTGTTCAAGAAATGTGTTTTAAGAAATCAAGGAAAAAGAAGAAAGTATACCTTGAACCCATACAAAAAGTTGGAAAATCAGTAAACTTGCTTACGAGAAAACTTACTCCACCTAAGTATGATTGGAAAATGAAAAGAATATTTCAATTCTGGCCTCCATAATTGTAAAGGGTAATGAAGAAGATTTGGATTCATCCAAAAAGTTTGTTTTTGCTGAAAATGTTCATATTTCATATTTTAAAGATGAACCAACTACCATTCAACAATTATTATGGAATGATGAAAGGCAGAATTTTGAAAAATTGTCACCCATTCTAGTACAAAATAGTTTTCTTCATTTACCACATGAATGTCATCATGATGCTTTACTAACACTTTATGCATCTTTAGCAATTGGTATTGAGTTTTTGTAGGTATAGAAAAAATAGATTTTGCAGTTGAATGCATTTGATGAACTTTGGTTGGAAGCACTTTACCAAATAGAGTTCACTCAACAAAACTGGAAAATGTGGCATGATGATCACATTAAGAGTATCAAGGATGAACCTAAGGAGTTTGAGAATGAAGTTGTTCAACTTTATTTTATTGATGATTTAAGGAGGACATTAGTGGTGAATGGACATCTTTTACAGGTGTACCATCAACCACTAACAAAGGTGGAATTTGCTCAATATTTCACACAGTTATATTTGCATAAGTTAGAAGAGGCTTCCTCTTCTGAAAAAGATTCCAAATGATCATATCTTTGAATCTTGAAAAAACAAAAGAAAAGAAAAAAGAAGAAAAAATGAAAAAAAAAAAAAAAAGAAAGAAAAAAAAATGAAAGAAAAAAACAAAAAAACAAAAGAAAAGAGAAAAATTGCAGCATAAGGCATGCCCCACAAAATGAAGATACATGAGGATATGCATCAATTTCAGTAGAGAGAAGAACTAATGAGGTCAATACTTCATTTCCAGCAATATAGAGGCAATACTGACATCATCAAATTCTTACTACTTATATGGAAGGAGGGTTGCATCATTGTTGCAGTTTTAGCTGAAAAAGATGTTTTCATACAAAAAAATTGATGTGTTTTTTTGCAGAATAAGGATTGTTCTTATCCAAATACGAATGAGAGAAATTATATCTCATTGCAACCTCATAAAATACATTCTATCTCATTGAAGCCCCTAAAAAAGATAAAAGTTGGTTGAAAACTAGAAATGGCAACCTCTTAAGATGAAAAAAATGATGAAAAAAATATGAAAAAAAATGAAAGAGAAAAAAAAATTAGAAAAAAAATGAATAATTTGGTTGAGAAAACCTTCTCGGAGGCATTGCTGAATTGGCTTGCATGAAAATTGGTTTTTCGGCGTGCATTGACTTGTTGATCCACCAATCATTGTTCCACCATTGTACAAATATCACATTGCACATGTGTTATGTTTATGTTTTCAGATAGCGTGCTAAGAACCATTAGAAGCAGTTTGTAAGGTGCATGATCAATTTTCAAAACAATAACGTATGTGTTTCTTGTATTTAAGTTATAGTAAACATTTAGCATTTAGTGTATGTTAATTGGTAGTTGGTATAAACTATTCATATAATATTGGCAAGTTAAAAATGTCAAGAAACACACCCTTATGCCCTTAGTTGCATGGAAAATTCAACACCTGAAGATTCTGTTTTACTCCTACAATAAACAACAACATACAAAATAAAGAATAACATTTAAACAAAAGTATGGAGGAGAGATTTTTGATGTTATGGAAGGCTTACACACCCTAGAGATGTTCTGTTTTTCTTCATATTAGCAGAGACTTGTCATATTTCATTTTCTGTTCATTAGCTAATAGTGCATAGAGATTTGTGATTTGGACCTAGGTTAATGAGAGTGAGTGTTAATTGATTCATCAATTTGCAGTATTGTTGAATTTCCCCTATTTCCAGTAGATTATTTCCCAATTTAATCCATTATGTTGATTAGTTATTAGCCTGTGTGTTTCATTTTCTGCTATTTAATCTTCTTGTTATTCTTTTCATTTTGCAAGAGTAAAATATGTGACATTTTTGCAAATTTAGTTAGATTTCAGTTTCCTGCAACTACCTTTTCTTGTCATTTATATTCTACAATAGTAAATAGGTTTCATTCTGCAAAAGTAGTCAGGTTTTATTTTATTTTGCAATATTTCTATTCCTGTAATTTTGATTCTACAAGAGTAATTAGAATTCAATTTCAGTTTATAGGATTAAAGTGGCACCAAAAACCCCAAGGTTAACTTGTCCTACCAATAAATCCTATTTTCTAAATGAGCTGATTTTCAAGCTGCCTATATCTCCTTTCATATATAGCCTTAGAAACCGCCTTGGATTGACAATTATAATGATTAAATGGTGTGATTGACGACACCCATCATTTTTGGCGGCATTTTCGGGGACCACGGTGTTGGTAGAAGGTAAAAACAACCCAATAATTATTAATTGTTCTAAGTTATGAAATTCAGAGTGAAATCTGCATAAATGATTGGTATAAGTAATAATTTTTAGTAAATTGCATTTCAGATCATTTAGAAAATACGCAAGAAACAACAGGAAGAAAATATTTACAAGAGGTTGAAATTATATCAAAATTGTCTAAATTTTTTAATTCCAAAAATGTTGAAATTTTCAAAGAATCACAATCATCCACTTCAAGAATTGCAAGATCCTTTGAGAAATCATTACAAGAAAGAAAAATTAGTAGTTCAACACCACTTTCTCTTGACAAGTCCATACAATCAGGAAAATTTAACAAGATTTATAATTGTATTTGGGAATCTATAATGGAAGTCTCACAAGAGAATCCAAGGAGATCCCATAATATGCTTTATCCTAGTGCAAGCCCAGAACTTTTCAAAATCCCATTCAATTAGATCTTAATCAAAATGCTCCCATGAAGGCCATTTAACCTTAAGTGTTACAAAATTTCAAAGGAATTACATCTAAAGATCCTGATATGTTTTTGTTTGAGTTTAAAATTGTATGTCAAGTTCATGATTACACTAATGACAATCAGAAGCTCAAACTATTTTCTTTGACTCTTAAAGATTCAGCTCTACGATGGTTTATCACCTTAGCACCTGATTCAATTAGAACTTGGGATTATATGGAAAACATATTCTTGGAGAGATACCAAGAATATTGTCAAGTCAAGAATCAAAACGATGAATTTCTTTCAACGAAACAAGAGGAAAATGAAATCTTAGAAGACTATCTAGACATATTTTCTTTTGTTCATAAGAGATGTGGAAGTGTTGAACCTGAAATTTGGAAAGTCATATTCTTAAGAGGACTGCAAGATAAATTTAGGAATGCATTGGATATCTTAGGGAAAGGAGATGCAAATGCACTTGAATTTTAGGAAATCATTAAACTTTGTAAAAATTATTCTCATTCAAGGCATAGAAAAATCAAAATTGGTAGTAACACAAATGATTTGAAAGAATGCATGGAAGAGGTTGATATTTTAGTAAATCTTGATAAAGCAGTATATGAAAAAAATGAATCTGTTGAACCTTAAATCATATATTGATCAAAATGTAATGAGAAGCAACACTCTCTTCATGAATGTGCTTTGAACAAAACATTTATACCTGCTACTTGTAGCATTTGTCAAAAAGGACACCCCACAAATCAATTTAGTTTGTTACCAGAACTCAAAAGTATATTTGAAAAATAATCTCAACCTATGAAATAATACAACTTTGTAGGACAAAGACAAGGAGATAATTTTCTTAAGTTTCCATATCAAAATGCTTCTCAATTTCCTGCACATTGGGGAAATAATCTTTGGTATATGCCATGGTCTGGTACAGGTCCACTTCAACAATGTTGGACTCATCCACCATAGGCATATTCCCAAGAGTGGTCTTCAACATGGATGGATGAAACAACAATGGAATCAACAACATCCACCATGGTTGCAGCCAAAACTGCAGTGATATCAATGGGTACAACAATAAAACTATACAAAGGGCAGCAACATTATAAAAAATAAAAATCAAATTTGTTGCCCACTCATACCCATAGTTTCTCTCATGGACAACAACAAAATAAAAAAAAAAACCTCTGTTTTCAGCTCAACCTGTGGCCAATCCCAACAATGTTAATCAAGTAACCCCTATATCTATGGCTGAATAAAAAAATATAGCCATAATAAATGCTTGTGACTGTGATAAAACTCAGTTGTGTTCAAAACCACTTCTTGAACATATTTCACTTACCAGTGTAGAAATATGAGCTAAAAGAAATGAGCATGAAAATAAATCTACACTGAAACAAGGAGTAGAAAAAGAAAAATATGACTCATCAAAGAAAGTACCATATCTTGAACAGTTTGAAATATCAAAATTGACATCTTCACAATCAGATTGAATAAAGGAATTAACACACTTTATTGTTAAAATCCCTTCACTTCAAGCTATTAAATATGTACCAATCATTAATAATATTGTTCAAGAAATGTGTTTTAAGAAATTAAGGAAAAAGAAGAAAGTATACCTTGAACCCATACAAAAATGTGGAAAATCAGTAAACTTGCTTACAAGAAAACTTACTCCACCTAAGTATGATTGTCTAGGAAGTTCACAATTGCTTGAATCACATAAGGAAAATGAAAAGAATATTTCAATTCTGGCCTCCATAGTTGTAAAGGGTAATGAAGAAGATTTGGATTCATCCAAATAGTTTGTTTTTGCTGAAAATGTTCATATTTTAGATTTTAAAGATGAACCAACTATCGTTCAACAATTATTATGGAATGATGAAAAACAAAATTTTGAAAAATTGTCACCCATTTTAGTACAAAATAATTATCTTCATTTACCACATAAATGTCATCATGATGCTTTACTAACACTTTATGCATCTTTAGCAATTGGTATTGAGTTGTTGCAAGTACAAAAAAAAACATATTTTGTAGTTGAATGCATTTGATGAACTTTGGTTGGAAGCACTTCACAAAATGGAGTTCACTCAACCAAAACTGGAAAATGTGGCATGATGATCACATTAAGAGCAGCAAGAATGAACCAAAGGAGTTTGAGAATGAAGTTGTTCAAATTTCTTTGATTGATGATTTAAGGAGGACATTAGTGGTGAATGGACATCTTTTATAGGTGTACCATCAACCACTAACAAAGGTGGAATTTGCTCAATCTTTCACATAGTTACATTTGCATAAGGTAGAAGAGGCTTCCTCTTATGACAAAGATTCCAAATGATCATATTTTTGAATATTGAAAAAACAAAAGAAAAGAAAAAATGAAAAATGAAAAAAGAGAGAAAAGAAGAAAAAAATGAAAGAAAAAACAAAAGAAAAGAGAAAAATTGCAGCATAAGGCATGCCCCACAAAATGAAGATACATGATGATGTGCATCAATTTCAGTAGAGAGAAGAACTAATGAGGTCAATACTTCATTTCCAGCAATACAGAGGCAATACTGACATCATCAGATTCTTACTACTTATATGGAATGGAGGGTTGCATCATTGTTACAGTTTTAGCTGAAAAAGATGTTTTCATACAAAAAAATTAATGTGTTTTTTTGTAGAATAAGGATTGTTCTTATCCAAATAAGAATGAGAGAAATTATCTCTCATTGAAACCTCATAAAATACATTCTATCTCATTGAAGCCCCTAAAAAAGATAAAAGTTGGTTGAAAACCAGAAATGACAACCTCTTAAGATGAAAAAAATGAAAAAAATGATGAAAAAAAAATGAAAAAAAATGAAAGAGAAAAACAAAATTATAAATAAAAATCAATAATTTGGTCGAGAAAACCTTCTCGAAGGCGTTGATGAATTGGCTTGCATGAAAATCGGTTTTTTCGACATGCATTTCCTTGTTGATCCACCCATCATTGTTCCACAATTGTACAAATATCACACTACACATGTGTTATGTTTATGTTTTCAGATAGCATGCTAAGAATCATTAGAAGTAGTTTGTAAGGTGCATGATCAATTTTCAGAACAATAACATATGTGTTTCTTGCATTTAAGTCATAATGAGCATTTAGCATTTAGTGTATGATAATCGGTAGTTGGTATAAACTATTTATAGAATATTGACAAGTTAAAAATGTCAAGAAACACCCCCTTCTGCCCTTAGTTGCATGGAAAATTCAACACCTGAAATTTTTTTTTACTCCTATTGCAATAAAACAACATACAAAATAAAGAATAACATTTAAACAAAAGTATGGAGGAGAGATTTTTGATGTTATGGAAGGCTTACACACCCTAGAGATGAGCCCACACTAGAATCTGTAGCTAAATTTTGCATAGGAGTCCATTTCGGCATGTTTTTGACACATCTTCAGAATGGCAGTCTCATTCCGAAGCTCTTCGAAATGACAGTCTCATTCTGGATCAAGCTTGAAAATAAGATAAATAGTGCCAAAAATTCTTGAAAATATAGCAGAACAATTTCTTGCATTTCAAAAATATTTCTTCAGAACAATTGCTAAATCCCTGAAAAGCAGCAATAGAACAGATTGACATATGTAATAGAATGTTATAAATAATAGGCTCCCATGTTGGTTGAGCCAAGTAGAGAATAAGGATAGGACCTATGGTAAGAAAGTAGATCTATGGCAAATTATAGTTTTTAGCAGGTTTTTCTGCAATTATTGTAATGTTGCTTGAGACTAAATAAAGTGCAGGATTTCTCATTAAAAAAAAAATTGAAAAAATTGCAGAGTTACAGACAAGAAATGAAATACATGTGCTAATTGAAAATGTTTAGTGCAGTAAGAAGAAAGTTCTCAGGTGCAAAAATATGTTTAAAAGGATGTTGTTCATATTACTATGGCCTACTAGGATGCATGAGGGCATGCATCAGTTCAAGCTGGGGGAAATGATGAGGCCTAAAAATGCCTCATTTTTGCACTATGGTTAACATATAAAAACTGTCATATTATTCAATATACAAAGTTAAATGACAAAATAGTTGATTAGAATATATTAATTGTTAATTGTTTACATAATTTTATGTTAGAAATAGTATACCTTTGTTTTGACTATTTTAAGAATTTTCATTATAAAAGGTCAAAAATGAGTATCATGTCAATTATGGTGTCATACTATAGTAAAATTACATTCTGATGGCATGAACAAATTTCTCTCATCGAGAACTACAACTTTTATTTTTGAAACAAGTAAATCTGAGTTGTAGATAAAACATTATGAAGGTTACTCAATGTTCATGCTTTCATTTTTTGTGGAGTTGTTAACAGGTGCAAATCTGCGTTAAGGAGAACATTGGCGGATATATTGGGAATTATCCAAAGCAAGTTAAGAAAAAAAATTCATACCAATGATAGTTCATAGTAGATAGAACACATGACCCACATTTTAAGGCATATGGAAAAATAATCCGAAAGTTATGGGGCCCACAAAATGACAGTTTCACACTTTTTGATAGTTGGAAATTCTGGTAAAAATCTGTGTTAGAGGTCAACTTGACAACGATGCTGGGGATAATTACGAAGGAGTTAAGAGCTAAAAATTTAACCCGATGTAGTTCATACAACCAAGAACACATGGGTACAATTTTGTGTACATTGGAGTTACGAGACAAATGTTATGAGCACTCCAAAAGAGTAGTTGGGTATGTTTTGATAGTTTAAAAAAACAGGTGACAGTCCATACAAGTTCCAGCCACCTGTCACTATGAAGGAAGACATGGAATTTTTCAATTAAAAATGAGGGAAAAGTCTGGAAACAGTTGAGAATGACTCTTTCTCCACCTGACAGCACTTCCACGTGGTTCAAATGGGAGCAACAAGTCAAAAAGGCTAAAATGCAAAAAATATGAAAAATGTAGGACATAGTCATACAAATTCCAACCAATTGTCAATGAATGGAATGGCTTGGAATTTGTCATAATTGGCATTTAAAACAGATTGGGATCATATCCTAAGGAATAGGGAAGACTTCCTATCCAATCAAAACTACTTTGTTGACCATTTTTATCGCATTAGCATAAAATAGTTAAATTGTCAGATATTCTGGAGCAAAGAAAAGACCAATTTTGATCAAAATGATAAACATAACATCCAAACAGGTGGAAAATGGTGAGATGAGGATGGATCCAGTTGTATGAGGAGTTTTCTCACCCCTTCCAACGCATTTCTCCCAATGGATGACACACAACAAGGAAAATAGATATGCTGCAGCAGAATAGTTTCCTGCATTTTAGGAAAACTTCTTCAGAATAGTTGTTAAATCCTTGAAAAATAGCAACAGAACGAATTGACATATGTAATAGAATGTTATAAATAATAGGATCCCATGTTGGTTGAGCCAAGTAGAGAATAAGGATAGGACTTGTGGTAAGAAAGTAGATCTGTGGCCAATTATAGTTTTTAGCAGGTTTTCTTGCAAATATTGTAATGTTGCTTGAGACTAAATAAAGTGCAGGATTTCTCATTCATATTTTGTCTTATTAAATGTTTGAGTGTTTAAGTGATGTAGTGGCAGAGAGGGGGTCAATGAAACAAAAATCTCCTGCAAGCACTACATCGAGTGCTAATTACTTTGGAGCCCCTTGCTCCCCTTTCATGCTCCACATCCACTTCTTATTTATAAACATGGGCAATGAGTTGCCAACTAAGCATTCTTATCCGTCTGATAACTAAGCATTCTTATCCATTCTTTATTCTTTCTAGTTTTTTTTTCTAAAAATACATTTTTTTTTCTAAAAATTTAGCTTTTGCATGCTTATCTTTATCTAGTCCTCCGTAGTTGGCTCTTGCCAGTTATATGTTCCTGCATCAAACTCATCGGGTAACAAAAATATTATGAGCTCCTACTCAGAAAGCTCCTGCATCATACACGACCCCATCGATATTCTGGATCTGATACCAAATTGATGCAACGACGGAGAGGGGGTCAATTAAACAACAACCTCTTGTAAGCACTACACCGAGTGCCAATTACTTTGGAGCCCCTTGCTCCCCTTTCATGCTCCACATCCACTTATTATTTATAAACATGGGCAATGTGTTACCAACTAAGAATTCTTATTTGTCTGATAACTAAGCATTCTTATCCATTCTTTATTCGCATGAAGTTTCTAGTTTTTTTTTCTAATTTTTTTTTTTTCTAAAAATTTAGTTTTTGCATGCTTATCTTTATCTGGTCCTCCGTAGTTGGCTCTTGCCAACTAGATGCTCCTGCATCAAACTCACCGGGTAACAAAAATATTGTGAGCTCCTACTCACAAAGCTCCTACATCATACACGACCCCATCGATCTTCTGGCTCTGATACCAAATTGATGCAGGGGCGGAGAGGGGGTCAATTAAACAACAACCTCCTACAAGCATTGCATCGAGTGCTAATTACTTTGGAGCCCTTGCTCCCCTTTCATGCTCCACATCCACTTATTATTTATAAACATGGGCAATGAGTTGCCAACTAAGCATTCTTTTTCGTTTGATAACTAAGCATTCTTATCCATTTTTTATTCGCATGAAGTTTCTAGCTTTTTTTTTTAAATATATTCTTATCCATTCTTATCCGTTTGTAAACTCAACTACAAGAGACCAACAAAATAGACTCCAATCACATAACACAAATGCAATAATGGAAGAAAATTGCCCATTGATATTCTTCTTATTCCTGAATTCACACCATTTGGTATCAAAGCGGGTGTGATCTCGCTAGTGAAGGGAAGATGCCACCTAGAAGATATGCCCAGATGAATAGGTAGATCGAGGATCTAAATGCAAAAATAGAATGGTTGACTGGTGTGATTGATCGCATGGGAAAGATACATCCCAGGGCACGAGCAGATCAAGGATCTGATGATGAAAACATACCTGAGGAACGTGGATCTAAGGTCCATGCAGAAGTAGAACCAGAGGACCCAGAGGAAGAAGGGCACGATTTTGAAAATTGACTGATACAAGCTCTAAAGGGGCTTAAGAGGAATCGATATGGGATCAAGATCGAGGTTCCCGAGTATGCTGGTGGGTTGAAATGAGAGGAGTTGATCAATTGGATCAATAGCATAGAAAAATATTTTGAATAGAGTAACATTACTAAAGAGAAGAAGGTTAAGCTCGCATGCACAAAGTTGAAGGGACATGCATTGATTTGGTGGGATCATTTACAGACTACACGATAGAGGAATGAAAAGTAAAATATCAAGGATTGGACAAAGCTAAAAAATAAGTTACAGGAAAAATTTATACCTGTAGACTACTCCCAAACCCTATTTCATAGATTTTAGAATCTTCGACAAAATGATCAAAGCATTGAGGACTATACTAATGAATTCTACAAGTTATCCATTCAAGTGAAGCACAATGAGACAGAGGACCAAAATGCTACAAGGTATGTAAATGGCCTAAGTTTTCTTGTTCAATATGATATGAGCATGCATCACACTCTTACAGTGGAGGATGTGTATCAAATGGCGCTCAAGGTGGAGGAGAAATTGAAAAGTATAGGTAAGAAGGGATTCACACCCTCTTCAGGTCAAGGTCGAAGTGGATCTAATTTTCTCAAGGGAGAATCCTCAATACCTGCTAAACAAGAAGAAGATGGGCAAAATCTGAGAGGAAGAGGATACCAATGAGGCAGAGGTTATGGTGGTGGACGAAATGGGAATGATCCGAGGAGGTCGTATACCTATTATGGATGTGGTGAGGAGGGGCACAGAGCATTTGAGTTTTCCCAATGTGATGTCCAAGAAAGGGGTCAAGGAGGACAAGGAAGGGTCAATCTGGTTGAGATGGAAGAGCAAAATGAGGATGAAGTTGTGGCTAACATGGGGGAAGCACTTATGATAAGGAGGACGTTGATTTCTCCTAAGAAAGAGATGGTGTAGAGTAAAGCAAAGGGGCAGACCATAGATGGTGAAGATTCTTGGCTACGAACGGACATATTTCGAACAAGGTGTGAATTCAGGAATGATGAAGTTGCATGGAAAATTCAACACCTAAAGATTTTGTTTTACTCCTACTGTAATAAACAACAACATACAAAATAAAGAATAGCATTTAAAAAAAAGGATGGAGGAGAGATTTTTTATGTTATGGAAGGCTTACACACCCTAGAGATGAGCCCACACTAGAATCTGTAGCTAAATTTTGCATAGGAGTCCATTTCGACATGTTTTTGACACATATTCGAAATGGTAGTCTCATTCCGAAGCTCTTTGAAATGACAGTATCATTACAGAGCAAGCTTCAAAAAAAGACAAATTGTGCCAAATTTTTTTGAAAATATAGCAGAACAGTTTCTTGCATTTCAGGAAGATTTCTTCATAACAGTTGCTAAAAAAGTGAAAAAATTATAGAGTTACAAGCAAGAAATGAAATACCTGTGCTAATTGAAAATGTTTAGTGCAACAAGAAGAAAATTCTCAGGTGGCAAAAGATGTTCAACAAGATGTTGTTCATATTACTATGGCCTACTAGGATGCATGAGGGCATGCATCAGCTCAAGCTGGGGGGAAATGATGAGGCCTAAAAATGCCTCATTTTTGCACTATGGTTAACATATAAAAACTGCCATATTATTCAATATACAAAGTTAAATTGCCAAATAGTTGATTAGAATATATTAATTGTTAATTGTTTACATGATTTTATGTTAGAAACATTATACCCCTGTTTTGACTATTTTAAGCATTTTACTTGTAAAAGGTCAAAAATGAGTATCATGTCAATTATGGTGTCATACTATAGTAAAATTACATTCTGATGGCATGAACAGATTCCTCTCATCGAGAACTACAACTTTGCTTTTTGAAGCAAGTCAATCCGAGCTGTAGATAAAAAGTTATGAAGGTTACTCAATGTTCATGCCTTAGTTTTTTCTGGAGCTGTTAACAGGTGCAAATCTGCGTTAAGGGGAACATTGGCGGATATACTGGGAATTATCCAAAGCAAGTTAAGGAACCAAATTCATACCAATGATATTTCATAGTAGATAGAACACATGACCCAAATTTTAAGGCATATGGACAAATAATCTGGAAGTTATGGGGCCCACAAAATGACAGTTTCACACTTTTTGACAACTGGAAATTTTGGTAAAAATCTGTGTTAGAGGCCAACTTGACAGCGATGCTGGGAGCAATTCCTGAGGAGTTAAGAGCTGAAAATTGAACCTGATGTAGTTCATACAACCAAGAACACATGGGTACAATTTGGTGTACATTGGAGTTACGAGGCAAAATTTATGAGCACTCCAAAAGGGCAGTTGGGCATGTTTTGACAGCTGAAAAAAATAGGTGACAGTCCATACAAATTCCAGCCACCTATCACTATGAAGGAAGGCATGGAATTTGTCAATTAAATATGAGGGAAACACTTGGAAATAGTTGAGAATGACTCTTTCTCCACCTGACAACACTTCCACGTGGTTCAAATGGGAGCAACAAGTCAAAAAGGCTAAAATGCAAGAAATCTGGAAAATGCAGGACATAGTCATACAAATTCCAGCCAGTTGTCAATGAATGGCATGGCTTAGAATTTGTCATAATTGGCGTGCAAAACTGATTGGGATCATCTCCTAAGGAATAGGGAAGACTTCCTATCCAATCAAAACTACTTTGTTGACCATTTTTATCGCATATGAGCATAAAATAGTTAAACTGTCAGATATTCCGGAGCAGCTCCAAAATGAGCAGAGAAAGGACCAGTTTTGATCAAAATGATAAAAAGAATATCCAAAAAGGTGGAAAATGGCGATATGAGGATGGATCCAGTTGTATGAGGAGTTTTCTCACCCCTTCCAACGCATTTCTCCCAATGGATGACACACAACAAGGAAAATGGATATGTTGTAGCAGAATAGTTTCCTGCATTTCAGGAAGACTTCTTCAGAATAGTTGCTAAATCCCTGAAAAGTAGCAACAGAATGGATTGGCATATGTAATAGAATGTTATAAATAATAGGCTCCCATGTTGGTTGAGCCAAGTAGAGAATAAGGATAGGACTTGTGGTAAGAAAGTAGATCTGTGGCAAATTGCAGTTTTTAGCAGGTTTTCCTGCAAATATTGTAATGTTGCTTGAGACTAAATAAAGTGTAGGATTTCTCATTCATATTTTGTCCCATTAAATTTTTGAGTGTTTAAGTAGTTAAGAGAGAGTTTTTATGCCTTCTTCTGGAACAGGGGAGCAAGGGCCACTTCCAGGTTTAGAAGAAGGCTTATTGGTGATAGGTTTTTCTGCAACTTTTGCTACAACAGATTAGCAGAGACTTGTCATATTTCATTTTATGTTCATTAGCTAATAGTGCATAGATATTTGTGATTTGGACCTAGGTTAATGAGAGTGAGTGTTAATTGATTCATCAATTTGCAGCATTGTTGAATTTCCCTTGTTTCCAGCAGATTATTTCTCGCTTTAATCCATTATGTTGATCAGTTGTTAGCCTGTGTGTTTCATTTTCTGCTATTTCATCTTCTTGTTATTCTTTTCATTTTGCAAGAGTAAAATAGGTGACATTTCTACAAATTTAGTTAGATTTCAGTTTCCTGCAACTACCTTTTCTTGTCATTTATATTCTACAACAGTAAATAGGTTTCATTCTACAAAAGTAATTAGGTTTTATTTTTTTTGCAATCTTTCTATTCCTGTAATTTTGATTCTACAAGAGTAATTAGAATTCAATTTCAGTTTATAGGATTAAAGTGACACCAAAACCCCCAAGGTTAACTTGTCCCACCAATAAAGCCTATTTTTTGAATGAGCTGATTTTCAAGCTGCCTATATCTCCTTTCGTATATAGCCTTGGACACCGCCTTGGATTGACAATTATAATGATTAAATGGTGTGATTGACGACACTCATCATTTTTGGCACCGTTGTCGAGGACCACGGTGTTGTTAGAAGGTAAAAGCAACCCAATAATTATTAATTGTGCTAAGTTGTGAAATTCAGAGTGAAATCTGGATAAATGACTGGTATAAGTAATAATTTTTGGTAAATTGCATTTCAGCCCATTTAGAAAATAAGCAAGAAACCACAGGAAGAAATTTTTTTACAAGAGGTTGAAATTATGTCAAAATTGTCTAAATTTTTTATTTCCAAAAATGTTGGAATTTTCAAAGAATCACAATCATCGACTTCAAGAACTGCAGGATCCTTTGAGAAATTATTACAAGAAAGAAAAATCAGTAGTTCAACACCACTTTCTCTTGACAAATCCATACACTCAAGAAAATTTGACAAGATTTATAATTGTTTTTGGGAACCTATAATGGAAGTGTCACAAGAGAATCTAGGGAGAGCTAGTAATGTGTTCTATCCTAGTACAACTAGTGCACTTGCCAAAACTTTTCAAAATCCCATTCAATTAGATCTTAATCAATATGCTCCCATGAAGGCCATTTCACCTTCAGTGTTACCAACTTTCAAGGGAATTACATCTGAAGATCCTGATATGTTTTTGTTTGAGTTTAAAATTGTATGTCAAGCTCATGATTACACTAATGACAATCAGAAGCTCAAACTATTTCCTTCCACTCTTAAAGAGTCAGCTCTACGATGGTTTATCACCTTAGCACCTGATTCAATTAGAACTTGGGATGATATGGAAAACATATTCTTGGAGAGATACCAAGAATATTGTCAAGTCAAGAATCAAAACGATGAATTTCTTACAATGAAACAAGAGGAAAATGAAATCTTAGAAGACTATCTAGACAAATTTTCTTTTGTTCATAAGAGATGTGGAAGTGTTGAACCTGAAATTTGCAAAGTCATATTCTTAAGAGGACTGCAAGATAAATTTAGGGATGCATTGGATATCTTAGGGAAAGGAGATGCAAATGCACTTGAATTTCAGGAAATCATTAAACTTTGTAAAAATTATTCTCATTCAAGGCATAGAAAAAACAAAACTAGGTAGTAACACAAATGATTTGAAAGAATGCATGGAAGAGGCTGATATTTTAGTACATCTTGATAAAGCAAGTAGATGAAAAGAATGAATCTGTTGAACCTTCAATCATCTATTGTTCAAAATGTAATGAGAAGCAACACTCTCTTCATGACTGTGCTTTGAACAAAACATTTATACCTGCTACTTGTAGCATTTGTCAAAAAGGACACCCCACAAATCAATGTAGTTTGTTACCAGAACTCAAAAGTGTCTTTGAAAAATAGTCTCAACCTATGAAAGAATACAACTTTGTAGGACAAAGACAAGGAGATAATTTTCTTAAGTTTCCATATCATAATGCTTCTCAATTTCCCGCACATTGGGGAAATAATCCTTGGTATATGCCATGGTCTGCTATAGGTCCACTTCAACAATGTTGGAGTCAACCACCATGGGCATATTCCCAAGAGTGGTCTCAACATGGATGGATGAAACAACAATGGAATCAACAACATCCACCATGGTTGCAACCAAAACTACAGGGATATCAATGGGTACAACAACAAAAACTGTACAAAGGGCAGCAACATTATCAAAAATAGAAATCAAATTTGTTGCCCACTCATACCCATAGTTTCTCTCATGGACAACAACAACAAAAGGAAAAACAACCTCTATTTTCAGCTCAACCTGTGGCCAATCCCAACAATGTTAAACAGGTAACCCCTGTATCTATGGCTGAATCAGAAAATACAGCCATAATAAATGCTTGTGACTGTGATAAAACTCAGTTGTGTTCAAAACCACTTCTTGAACATATTCCACTTACCAGTGTAGAAATAGGAGCTAAAAGAAATGAGCATGAAAACAAATCTGCACTAAAACAAGAAGAAGAAAAAGAAAAATATGACTCATCAAAGAAAGTACCATGTCTTGAACAATTTGAAATATCAAAATTGACATCTTCACAATCAGATTGGATAAAGGAATTAACACATTTTATTGTTAAAATCCCTTTACTTCAAGCTATTAAAGATGTACCAATCATTAATAAGATTGTTCAAGAAATGTGTTTTAAGAAATCAAGGAAAAAGAAGAAAGTATATCTTGAACCCATACAAAAAGGTGGAAAATCAATAAACTTGCTTGCGAGAAAACTTACTCCACCTAAGTATGATTGTCTAGGAAGTTCACAATTTCTTGAATCACATAAGGAAAATGAAAAGAATATTTCAATTTTGGCCTCCATAGTTGTAAAGGGTAATGAAGAAGAGTTGGATTCATCCAAAAAGTTTGTTTTTGCTGAAAATGTTCATATTTCAGATTTTAAAGATGAACCAACTACTGTTCAACAATTATTATTTATTATGGATGATGATGATGAGAAGAGTGAGATTTTGATTTTGAAAATTGTCACCCATTCCAATACAAAATAGTTTTCTTCATTTACCACATGAATGTCATCATGATGCTTTACTAACACTTTATGCATCTTTAGCAATTGGTATTGAGTTGTTGTAGGTACAGAAAAAATAGATTTTGCAGTTGAATGCATTTGATGAACTTTGGTTGGAAGCACTTCACCAAATAGAGTTCACTCAACAAAACTAGAAAATGTGGCATGATGATCACATTAAGAGCAACAAGGATGAACCAAAGGAGTTTGAGAATGAAGTTGTTCAACTTTCTTCGATTGATGATTTAAGGAGGACATTAGTGGTGAATGGACATCTTTTACAGGTGTACCATCAACCACTAACAAAGGTGGAATTTGCTCAATATTTCACACAGTTACATTTGCATAAGGTAGAAGAGGCTTCCTCTTCTGACAAAGATTCCAAATGATCATATCTTTGAATCTTGAAAAAAAAAAAGAAAATAAAAAAAGAAAAAATGAAAAAAAGAGAGAAAAGAAGAAAAAAATGAAAGAAAAAAACAAAAGAAAAGAGAAAAATTGCAGCATAAGGCATGCCCCACAAAATGAAGATACATGAGGATATGCATCAATTTCAATAGAGAGAAGAACTAATGAGGTCAATACTTCATTTCCAGCAATACAGAGGCAATACTGACATCATCAGATTCTTACTACTTATATGGAAGGAGGGTTGCATCATTGTTGTAGTTTTTAGTTGAAAAAGATGTTTTCATACAAAAAAATTGATGTGCTTTTTGCAGAATAAGGATTGTTCTTATCCAAATAAGAATGAGAGAAATTATCTCTCATTGCAGCCTCATGAGATACATTCTATCTCATTGAAGCCCTTGAAAAAGATAGAAGTTGGTTGAAAACCAGAAATGGCAGCCTCTTCAGATGAAAAAAATAAAAAAAATGAAAAAATGATGAAAAAAATTAGAAAAAAATGAATAATTTGGTAGTGAAAACCTTCTCGGAGGCGTTGTTGAATTGGCTTGCATGAAAACCGGTTTTCCAGCGTGCATTGCCTTGTTGATCCACCCATCATTGTTCCACCATTGTACAAATCTCACACTGCACATGTGTTATGTTTATGTTTTCAGATAGTGTGCTAAGAATCATCAGAAGTAGTTTGTAAGGTGCATGATCAATTTTCAAAATAGTAAGGTATGTGTTTCTTGCATTTAATTCATAGTAAGCATTTAGCATTTAGTGTATGATAATCGGTATTTGGCATAAACTATTCATATAATATTGGCAAGTTAAAAATGTCAAGAAACACCCCCTTCTGCCCTTAGTTGCATGGAAAATTCAACACCTGAAGATTCTATTTTACTCCTACTATAATAAAACAACAACATACAAAATAAAGAATAGCATTTAAACAAAATGATGGAGGAGATATTTTTGATGTTATGGAAGGCTTACACACCCTAGAGATGAGCCCACACTAGAATCTGTAGCTAAATTTTGCATAGGAGTCCATTTCGGCATGTTTTTGACACATCTTCGGAATGACAGTCTCATTTCGGAGCTCTTCGGAATGACAGTCTCATTCCGGAGCAAGCTTCAAAACAAGACAAATTGTGCCAAAAATTCTTGAAAATATTGCAGAACAGTAGGGCACATTAGATATTGAGTTTCTTAAAGTTCTACCACAAGTAAGTACAACAATCAAGCATTGCATATGTAATAGAATGTTATAAATAATAGGTCCCATGTTGGAATATTGAGCAAGATAGAGAATCACAGGATAGGACTTGTGGTAAGAAATTAGAGTTGTGGCAAGTTGAAGAGTGAAAGAAAAAAAAGTTCAAGATTTCTCATTAAAAAAAAAAAAAAGTTGAAAAAATTGCAGAGTTACAGACAAGAAATGAAATACCTGTGCTAATTGAAAATGTTTAGTGCAACAAGAAGAAAATTCTCAGGTGGCAAAATATGTTTAACAGGATGTTGTTCATATTACTATGGCCTACTAGGATGCATGAGGGCATGCATCAGTTCAAGCTGGGGGGAAATGATGAGGCCTAAAAATGCCTCATTTTTGCACTATGGTTAACATATAAAAACTACCATATTATTCAATATACAAAGTTAAATTGCCAAATAGTTGATTAGAATATATTAATTGTTAATTGTTTACATGATTTTATGTTAGAAACATTATACCCCTGTTTTGACTATTTTAAGCATTTTACTTGTAAAAGGTCAAAAATGAGTATCATGTCAATTATGGTGTCATACTATAGTAAAATTACATTCTGATGGCATGAACAGATTCCTCTCATCGAGAACTACAACTTTGCTTTTTGAAGCAAGTCAATCCGAGTTGTAGATAAAAAGTTATGAAGGTTACTCAATGTTCATGCCTTAGTTTTTTCTGGAGTTGTTAACAGGTGCAAATCTGCGTTAAGGGGAACATTGGCGGATATACTGGGAATTATCCAAAGCAATTTAAGGAACCAAATTCATACCAATGATATTTCATAGTAGAGAGAACACATGACCCAAATTTGAAGGCATATGGACAAATAATATGGAAGTTATGGGGCCCACAAAATGATAGTTTCACACTTTTTGACAGCTGGAAATTCTGGTAAAAATCTGTGTTAGAGGCCAACTTGACAGCGATGCTGGGAGCAATTCCTGAGGATTTAAGAGCTAAAAATTGAACCTGATGTATTTCATACAACCAAGAACACGTGGGTACAATTTGGTGTACATTGGAGTTACGAGGCAAAAGTTATGAGCACTCCAAAAGGGCAGTTGGGCATGTTTTGACAGCTGAAAAAAATAGGTGACAGTCCATACAAATTCCAGCCACCTGTCACTATGAAGGAAGGCATGGAATTTGTCAATTAAATATGAGGGAAACGCTTGGAAATAGTTGAGAATGACTCTTTCTCCACCTGACAGCACTTCCACGTGGTTCAAATGGGAGCAACAAGTCAAAAAGGCTAAAATGCAAGGAAATCTGGAAAATGCAGGACATAGTCATACAAATTCCACCCAGTTGTCAATGAATGGCATGGCTTGGAATTTGTCATAATTGGCGTGCAAAACTGATTGGGATCATCTCCTAAGGAATAGGGAAGACTTCCTATCCAGTCAAAACTACTTTGTTGACCATTTTTATCGCATATGAGCATAAAATTGTTGCACTGCCCAGATATTCCGGAGCAGCTCCGAAATGAGCAAAGAAAGGACCAGTTTTGATCAAAATGATAAACAGAACGTCCAAAAAGGTGGAAAATGGCGATATGAGGATGGATCCATCTGTATGAGGAGTTTTCTCACCCCTTCCAACGCATTTCTCCCAATGGATGACACACAACAAGGAAAATGGATATGCTGCAATAGAACAGTTTCCTGCATTTCAGGAAGACTTCTTCAGAATAGTTGCTAAATCCCTAAAAAGCAGCAACATAATGGATTGGCATATGTAATAGAATGTTATAAATAATAGGCTCCCATGTTGGTTGAGCCAAGTAGAGAATAAGGATAGGACTTGTGGTAAGAAAGTAGATCTGTGGCAAATTGCAGTTTTTAGCAGGTTTTCCTGCAAATATTGTAATGTTGCTTGAGACTAAATAAAGTGCAGGATTTCTCATTCATATTTTGTCCCATTAAATGTCTGAGTGTTTAAGTAGTTAAGAGAGAGTTTTTCTGCCTTCTTCTGGAACAAGGGAGCAAGGGCCACTTCCAGGTTTAGAAGAAGGCTTATTGGTGACAGGTTTTTCTGCAACTTTTGTTGCAACAGATTAGCAGAGACTTGTCATATTTCATTTTCTGTTCATTAGCTAATAGTGCATAGAGATTTGTGATTTGGACCTAGGTTAATGAGAGTGAGTGTTAATTGATTCATCAATTTGCAGCATTGTTGAATTTCCCCTATTTTCAGTAGATTATTTCCCGCTTTAATCCATTCTGTTGATCAGTTGTTAGCTTGTGTGTTTCATTTTCTGCTATTTCATCTTCTTGTTATTCTTTTCATTTTGCAAGAGTAAAATAGGTGACATTTCTACAAATTTAGTTAGATTTCAGTTTCCTGCAACTACCTTTTCTTGTCATTTATATTCTACAACAGTAAATAGGTTTCATTTTGCAAAAGTAATCAGGTTTTATTTTTTTTGCAATCTTTCTATTCCTGTAATTTTGATTCTACAAGAGTAATTAGAATTCAATTTCAGTTTATAGGATTAAAGTGACACCAAAACCCCCAAGGTTAACTTGTCCCACCAATAAAGCCTATTTTTTGAATGAGCTGATTTTCAAGCTGCCTATATCTCCTTTCGTATATAGCCTTGGACACCACCCTGGATTGACAATTATAATGATTAAATGGTGTGATTGATGACACTCATCATTTTTGGCACCTTTGTCGGGGACCACGGTGTTGTTAGAAGGTAAAAACAACCCAATAATTATTAATTGTGCCAAGTTATGAAATTCAAAGTGAAATATGCATAAATGACGGGTATAAGTAATAATTTTTGGTAAACTGCATTTCAGATCATTTAGAAAATACGCAAGAAACCACAAGAAGAAATTTTTTACAAGAGGTTGAAATTATGTCAAAATTGTCTAAATTTTTTATTTCCAAAAATGTTGGAATTTTCAAAGAATCGCAATCATCCACTTCAATAATTGTAGGATCCTTTGAGAAATCATTAAAAGAAAGAAAAATCAGTAGTTCAACACCACTTTCTCTTGACAAGTCCATACAATCGAGAAAATTTAACAAGATTTATAATTGTATTTGGGAATCTATAATGGAAGTCTCACAAGAGAATCCAAGGAGAGCCCATAATATGCTCTATCCTAGTGCAACTAGTGCACCTGTCAAAACTTTTCAAAATCCCATTCAATTAGATCTTAATAAAAATGCTCCAATGAAGGCCATTTAACTTTCAGTGTTATCAAATTTCAAAGGAATTATATCTGAAGATCCTGATATGTTTTTGTTTGAGTTTAAAATTGTATGTCAAGCTCATGATTACACTAATAACAATCAAAAGCTCAAACTATTTCCTTCCACTCTTAAAGAGTCAGCTCTACGATGGTTTATCACCTTAGCACCTGATTCAATTAGAACTTGGGATTATATGGAAAACATATTCTTGGAGAGATACCAAGAATATTGTCAAGTCAAGAATCAAAACGATGAATTTCTTACAATGAAACAAGAGGAAAATGAAATCTTAGAAGACTATCTAGACAAATTTTATTTTGTTAATAAGATATGTGGAAGTGTTGAACCTGAAATTTGTAAAGTCATATTCTTAAGAGGACTACAAAATAAGTTTAGAGATACAAAACTGGTAATAACACAAATGATTTGAAAGAATGCATGGAAGAGGCTGATATTTTAGTACATCTTGATAAAGCAGTAGATGAAAAGAATGAATTTGTTGAACCTTCAATCATATATTGTTCAAATTGTAATGAGAGGCAACACTCTCTTCATGACTGTGCTTTGAACAAAACATTTATACCTGCTACTTGTAGCATTTGTCAAAAAGGACACCCCACAAATCAATGTAGTTTGTTAACATAACTCAAAAGTATCTTTGAAAAACAGTCTCAAACTATGAAAGAATACAACTTTTTAGGACAAAGACAAGGAGATAATTTTCTTCATTTTCCATATCAGAATGCTTCTTAATTTCTTGCACATTGGGGAAATAATCCTTGGTATATGCCATGGTCTGCTACAGGTCCACTTCAACAATGTTGGAGTCAACCACCATGGGCATATTTCCAAGAGTGGTCTCAACATGGATGGATAAAACAATAATGGAATCAACAACATCCACCATGGTTGTAGCCAAAACTACAGGGATATCAATGGTACAACAACAAAAATTGTACAAAGGGCAGCAACATTATCAAAAATAAAAATCAAATTTGTTGCCCACTCATACCCATAGTTTCTATAATGGACAACAACAACAAAAGGAAAAACAACCTCTGTTTTAAGCTCAACCTGTGGCCAATCCCAACAATGTTCAACGAGTAACCCCTGTATCTATGGATGAATCAAAAAATATAGCCATAATAAATGCTTGTGACTGTAATAAAACTCAGTTGTGTTCAAAACCACTTCTTGAACATATTGCACTTACTAGTGTAGAAATAGGAGCTAAAATAAATGAGCATTAAAATAAATCTGCACTAAAACAAGAAGAATAAAAAGAAAAATATGACTCATCAAAGAAAGTACCATGTCTTGAACAGTTTGAAATATCAAAATTGACATCTTCACAATCATATTGGATAAAGGAATTAACACATTTTATTGTTAAAATCCCTTTACTTCAAGCCATTAAGGATGTACCAATCATTAATAAGATTTTTTAAGAAATGTGTTTTAATAAATCAAGGAAAAAGAAGAAAGTATACCTTGAACCCATACAAGAAGGTTAAAAATTAGTAAACTTGCTTATGAGAAAACTTACTCCACCTAAGTATGATTTTCTAGGAAGTTCACAATTTCTTGAATCACAGAAGGAAAATGAAAATAATATTTCAATTATGGCCTCCATAGTTGTAAAGGGTAATTAAGAAGATTTGGATTCATCCAAAAAGTTTATTTTTTCTGAAACTGTTCATATTTCATATTTTAAAGATGAACCAACTACCGTTCAACAATTATTATGGAATGATGAAAAGCAAAATTTTGAAAAATTGTCACCCATTCTAGTACAAAATAGTTTTCTTCATTTACCACGTGAATGTCATCATGATGCTTTACTAACACTTTATGCATCTTTAGAAATTGTTATTGAGTTGTTGCAGGTACAAAAAAAACAGATTTTGCAGTTGAATGCATTTGATGAACTTTGGTTGGAAGCACTTCACCAAATAGAGTTCACTCAACAAAACTGGAAAATGTGGCATGATGATCACATTAAGAGCAGCAAAGATGAACCAAAGGAGTTTGAGAATGAAGTTGTTCAACTTTCTTTGATTGATAATTTAAGGAGGACATTAGTGGTGAATGGACATCTTTTACAGGTGTACCATCAACCACTAACAAAGGTGGAATTTGCTCAATATTTCACACATTTACATTTGCATAAGGTAGAAGAGGCTTCCTCTTCTAAAAAATATTCCAAATGATCATATCTTTGAATCTTGAAAAAACAAAAGAAAAGAAAAAGAGAAAAATGAAAAAAAAAAAAAAAGAAAAAAAAAAATGAAAGAAAAAAAACAAAAGAAAAAAGAAAAATTGCAGCATAAGGCATGCCCCACAAAATGAAGATACATGAGGATATGCATCAATTTTAGTAGAGAGAAGAACTAATGAGGTCAATACTTCATTTCTAGCAATACAGAGGCAATACTAACATCATCAGATTCTTAATACTTATATGGAAGGGGGGGTTGCATCATTGTTGTATTTTTTAGCTGAAAAAGATGTTTTTTTATACAGAAAAATTGATGTGCTTTTTTGCAAAATAAGGATTGTTCTTATCCAAATAAGAATGAGAGAAATTATCTCTCATTGCAGCCTCATGAGATACATTTATGTCATTAAAGCCCTTGAAAAAGATAAAATTTGGTTGAAAACCATAAATGGCAACCTCTTAAGATGAAAAAAAAATGAAAAAAATGATGAAAAAAATAGGAAAAAAAAAATGAAAGAGAAAAACAAAATTAGAAAAAAAAATGAATAATTTAGTCGTGAAAACCTTCTCGGAGGCACTGTTGAATTGGCTTGCATGAAATTTGTTTTTCGACGTACATTGCCTTGTTGATCCACCAATAATTGTTCCACCATTGTACAAATCTCACACTGCACGTGTTATGTTTATGTTTTCAGATAGCGTGCTAAGAATCATCAAAAGCAGTTTGTAAGGTGCATGATCAATTTTTAGAACAGTAAGGTATGTGTTTCTTGCATTTAAGTCATAGTAAGCATTTAGCATTTAGTGTATGATAATCGATATTTGGTATAAACTATTCATATAATATTGGCAAATTAAAAATATCAAGAAACACACCCTTCTGCCCTTAGTTGCATGGAAAATTCAACAACTGAAGATTCTGTTTTACTCCTACTGCAATAAACAACAACATACAAAATAAAGAATAGCATTTACTCCTACTGCGTTAAAGGGAACATTTGTGGATATACTGAGAATTATCCAAAGAAAGTTAAGGAACCAAATTCATAACAATGATAGTTAATAGTAGAGAGAACACATGACCTAAATTTTAAGGCATATGGAAAAATAATCTGGAAGTTATGGGGCCCACAAAATGATAGTTTCATTCTTTTTGACAACTAGAAATTCTGGTAAAAATCTATGCTAGAGGCTAACTTGACAGCGATTTTGGGCATAATTCCTGAGGATTTAAGAGCTAAAAATTGAACCTTATGTATTTCATACAACCAAGAACATGTGGGTACACTTTTGTGTACATTGGAGTTACGAGGCAAAATTTATGAGCACTCCAAAAGGGTAGTTGGGCATGTTTTGACAGCTGAAAAAAATAGGTGACAACTCATACAAATTCCAGCCACCTATCACTATGAAGGAAGGCATTGAATTTTTCAATTAAATATGAGATAAACGTTTGGAAACAGTTGAGAATGACTCTTTCTCCACCTGAAAACACTTCCACATGGTTCAAATGGGAGCAACAAGTCAAAAAGGCTAAAATGCAAGAAAATTGGAAAATGCAAGATATAGTCATACAAATTCCAGTCAGTTGTCAATGAATGGCGTGGCTTGGAATTTGTCATAATTGGCATTTAAAACTGATTGGAATCATCTCCTAAGTAATAGGGAAGACTTCCTATCTAATCAAAACTATTTTGTTGACCATTTTTATCAAATGAGCATAAAATAGTTAAATTGTCAGATATTCCGGAGCAGCTCCGGAATGAGCAGAGAAAAGACCAATTTTGATCAAAATGATAAACAGAACGTCCAAAAAGGTGGAAAATGATGAGATGATGATGGATCCAGTAGTATGAGGAGTTTTCTCACCCCTTCCAACTCATTTCTCCCAATGGATGACACACAACAAAGAAAATGGATATGCTACAGCATAATAGTTTCTTGCATTTCAAGAAGACTTCTTCAAAACAGTTGCTAAATCCTTGAAAAATAGCAACATAATGGATTGGCATATGTAATAGAATATTATAAATAATAGGCTCCCAAGTTGGTTGAGCCAAGTAGAGAATAAGGATAGGGCTTGTGGTAAGAAAGTAGATTTGTGGCAAATTACAGTTTTTAGCAGGTTTTCTTGCAAATATTGTAATGTTGCTTTAGACCAAATAAAGTGCAAGATTTCTCATTCATATTTTGTCCCATTAAATGTCTGAGTGTTTAAGTAGTTAAGAGATATTTTTTTTGCCTTCTTCTGGAACAAGGGAGCAAGGGCCACTTCCAAGTTTAGAAGAAGGCTTATTGGTGATAAGTTCTTCTGCAACTTTTGCTGCAACATATTAGCAGAGACTTCTCATATTTCATTTTTTGTTCATTAGCTAATAGTGCATAGATATTTGTGATTTGGACCTAGGTTAATGAGAGTGAGTGTTAATTGATTCATCAATTTGCAGCATGGTTGAATTTCCCCTATTTCCAATAGATTATTTCCCAGTTTAATCCATTTTGTTGATCAGTTGTTAGCCTGTGTGTTTCATTTTCTGCTATTTCATATTCTTGTTATTCTTTTTATTTTGCAAGAGTAAAATAGGTGACATTTCTATAAATTTAGTTAGATTTCAATTTCCTGCAACTACCTATTGAGTGGTATTTTCACCCAATTGTGAAAATGCACTCTCCCTTAGGATTTGGGCTCCAAATCCCCTCTTGCAAAGAAGTTAAACAAACAACTTCTCCAAGGTCTCTGCTATATTAGCATTTGCATATGTGTATTAGTGATCTCAAATAAAGATATTCAATTTAAATGCTTGGAACACCTTAGTGATTGCAAGTAATCGTAAACAAGGGGCAATGTTGGTTTATTTTACCATGAAACTTTAGTGATTGTTCATTGAACCAAAATAAAGCAAATGTGAGTTGGCCCTCATATGACCACGATGTAGTGCCTTAATTCATTTATCTTGAGAGTTTTAAGGTAGATTTTATCTTCTTTATTAAGTCCAAATATGGCTTCTTATCATGAAGATGAAGATAGCTTTCAATGTGATCGATAAACTATCCCTCTTTGATGAAATAGGTTTTCACAAAGAGGCAATAATTTATGGCCTTAAATTAAGGGCTTTAAATGTCACTTTAACCTATCCCTCTTAGATGAAATCAAATTTTCATTAAGATGAACAATTAAGTGCTTTGAAGAAATGACCTTCAATGTAATACTCAAATAACCGCTCTTTCGTAAAATTAGAATTTTTATGAAGAGAGCAATTTTAGGCCCAAAAAACAAAAAATTGTGAAGTGCCATAAAACATAACTCCTTCAATGACATTAGAATTTTCATGAAGGGAATGTCATCATAGGCTCATAGGAGGTAGCATGGTGAAGACATCTCAGATGGAGGCCTAGGGCAGTAGACATGACATGAATCTGACGAATATACAATGGACCCGATAGGGTGTTTGAATGAGAGGATTACAGCATGGATCATGAGATATACGATGGGGCATCCCATAGTGGAAGACCTAGCACCACGTGGATGATTACAAGCATGGATTGATGATGTGGACTAAAGGTTCACAAGTATATGCAATAATGACAAGGATGTTGGGCTCGATAATGTGGATGTAGGCGCAGGGGTCGATATGAAATCACTAGGCATAGCATGGAACACATGCCAACACTAGCGAGGGGATCTTGTAGACATCCACGACGATGATAGCTTTGGCGGAGCCACCATACCCGATAGCGAAGACACCGCAACAACGATGGAACAAAGAGTCTAAGGCCATAGGATTCATACCAGACATGATGCAGTATGACGGTTATCCGATAGTGAGAATGGAGGGTGAACCTATGATAAAGGTTGGGGACAAACTCGAACAAATTACGATAGGAGCGACAGAAAACGTAATGGTAGCCAGCGATGATAGTGGGCAGTTTAAACCATGTAATTGAAGCCTGCCACATGGGTGTTCGGTTTGTTTGGTACTTACATGCATAAAATTTATTTGAGGACCCTAGGGACCTATTATTATAGGTCATTGGTATTACATATGTACAGATAAGAGCGTTACATACACGTATAAAAGGGGGAGTTACTAGGGACTAAGGTCGTCGTTACATTATGGGTAATCAAAGTTCAAAGGGTAATAAGTCAGTGATGATAGTGGGCAGTTTAAACCATGTAATTGAAGCCTGCCACATGGGTGTTCGGTTTGTTTGGTACTTACATGCATAAAATTTATTTGAGGACCCTAGGGACCTATTATTATAGGTCGTTGGTATTACATATGTACGGATAAGAGCGTTACATACACGTATAAAAGGGGGAGTTACTAGGGACTAAGGTCGTCGTTACATTATGGGTAATCAAAGTTCAAAGGGTAATAAGTCGTCACATGCACGCTGTGAGTGGTGTTGTCTTGGTTATTTGGGATGTTATGAAACTATAGAAAATGAGGGCTTTTGAAAGTAAAATAAAACATTTAGAAATAAAGAAAAAAAGGCACAGGAAGCGAAGCCAAACGATGGAGGAAGAAAATGAAAAGTCAGGTGTCCATTATCAAGGTTATAAAAAGCCATCGAAGCTATTGAGGAAGAGGCTGGACCTTGGAGGAGGCCACATGGGGTTGGAAACTTTTCAGAGAAGATTGCAGGAATGAAGGCAAGGCCTTGGCACTGGGTTTTTCTGGATATTTTCCTTCCACAATGGACTGGTTCTTTAAGAAAACCAGATTTCTGCCATGTACAAGGATGTATTTTAATGCAGAAAATTTTAGAAAGTTGCATCTTATGGGCAAGAAAGGAGGAGTCATTTTCTGCATGCAAGATTAAATGTTTATTTTTTTTCCCTTTTTCAGATTTTAGGCTTGTAAATGGAGTTTATGCAAATTTCTTGGTTGCTTCATGTGAATGCTTAAATCTGAAAACCTCATTTAAACCCTAGAAGCCAACACTTAGCTTATCCGGATTGTGCTTGTTTTGCAAGTTCGATAGGTTAGGTTGCATGCATGAAAACCTCACATCTCTGGTTTTTTCGGAATAGGATAGCATCAAACTAAATGTATCATGTGTTTCATTTTTTGCATTTCAATTTTCATTTTTCTGCATTTTATTTTTTCAGAAATTTTAATTTTTTTAAATTTTCAGGCATTAAAATAAACATTTAAAAATTTTCAAAATCCAAAAATAATTTCACCATTGTTTAGGTTATACTTCAGACTTCCAATACACACTTTGAAATTTTATTTTCGGAGTTATTTAGTATTTTTAAAAATTCACCGAAGTTGCTATTTTATTACAAATTTTAAAAATCCGAAAATAGAATATTTCCATTTTAAGGTCAATTTTCATTTTTTTAGTTTTGTGTTATGCTCATGAGCCTATGATGACATTCCCTTCATGAAAATTCCAATTTCATTGAAGGAGTTATGTTTTATGGCACTTCACAAATTTTCGTTTTTTGGGCCTAAAATTGCTCTCTTCATAAAAATTTTAATTTTACGAAACATGGGTAATTTGAGTATTACATTGAAGGTCATTTCTTCAAAGCACTTAATTGTTCATCTTAATGAAAATTTGATTTCATCTAAGAGGGATAGGTTAAAGTGACATTTAAAGCCCTTAATTTAAGGCCATAAATTATTGCCTCTTTGTGAAAACCTATTTCACCAAAGAGGGATAGTTTATCGATCACATTGAAAGCTATCTTCATAAGAAGCCATATTTGGACTTAATAAAGAAAATAAAATCTACCTTAAAACTCTCAAGATAAATGAATTAAGGCACTACATTGTGGTCATATGAGGGCCAACTCACATTTGCTTTATTTTGGTTCAATGAACAATCACTAAAGTTTCATGGTAAAATAAACCAACATTGACCCTTGTTTACAGTTACTTGCAATCACTAAGGTGTTCCAAGCATTTAAATTGAATATCTTTATTTGAGATCACTAATACACATATGCAAATGCTAATATAGCGGAGACCTTGGAGAAGTTGTTTGTTTAACTTCTTTGCAAGAGGGGATTTGGAGCCCAAATCCTAAGGGAGAGTGTACTTTCACAATTGGGTGAAAATACCACTCAACAGATTAGTGCTAGAAGGAGGGCCTGAATTGGTTTATTTCAGTGTGATTTAAATGCTATAGGGATTTAAATGTTGAATATTTCATTCCCTATTGATTATTATCTTTAGCCCTCTTTTAATAATACAACCTTGTAGTGTTAAAAGGAGGACATGAATTGCTAGGCATTGTTCTAACACTTTTTTATTGTTCATATAGGAATAATGTGTTTTGATTTGATTTTGAAAAATTTTGGTCTTGACTAATGAGGTTGTCTCCATGCAAATAATTTCATTTAATTTTAATGGATACATCTCTTGGTTGATGCTAACATGATAATTCATACGTTACATGTTTGATATTTTCTAGTCATTTCATGCTTATTTGTAAGGAATTAATTTTTCTAAAATGTATTTTTTGTTGGTATTATGCTCTTCACTTACGTGTAATGCGATCTTGTGAATAAAAAAGCCTACAACACTAGGAGTATGCTCTTCACTTGCGCATATGCGATCTGGTGAATCAGAAACTAGTTTACATTTTTAGAACACTACTTCGCCATATTTTGTTGTTTTATTGACTAATAGATTTAGTTTTGAAGTTATATTTTGAGTTTTACTAATGCCGACATACGATATAAGAGCTGAAGTAGTATCTCTAAGAGAAAGAATGGTATCTAAGATGGAGGATCATTATAAGGGTTTGTCTATACATGGGATACCCTATCAAATTCCTAAAATGTTATTGGAGTTTCTACGATGTTTTAATCAAGAGGTGCCACTAGGATACTTGCAAAAATTGAATGTCTACAAGAATAAATTATGTCAATTCCAAATTTTCTATGAGGAGGTGGCTTGTAAGTTATTTGCATACATTTTGGATGATAGACCATTCTTTTGGTATGGCCAACTACCCATGGAGGTTAGGACTTCTTGGATACAACTAGAAGCAACCTATATTTATCATTTTGGTAATCAGGTTGACTTAGAGATGTTGAAAAATTAGTTTACCTCCATACGTAATGAGCCTAATGAATCCTTGAGTCAATTCAATGGAAGATTTCATGAGTTGCACTCCCAAATGTGGGAAAATTTTAACACATCAGAAGAGGAAGCTATTCAAGTATACATGGGAGCCATACACCCCAAACTTGCTACATATTTAAAGAAAAACTTGGATGACTTGTCTCTAGAGACAATCTATGAGATCTTGGAAAAGGTAGAACAAGTTTTTGAAGAAGAAAAGGCACAACATGTTCACATGAGAGATTGTTCTTTTGGAGTTAGTGATGCCAACCGACACCAACCATTAAATATAGCACCCTCCACTCCAATGATACCTAAGGTAAATGATCAAGGGGATGAATTTGAAGGTCCAAATGTTACAACCACCTTAGATGTAGTCCAAGAGGAGGTGCAAATTGCTAAGCCAACATCCACCAGTGAGGATTATGCAAAAATGATCTCATTCATAGAGATACATGATTATTCGGATAAAGGGGTCCTAAATTCAACAAGGTTTGAGATAGGTGATAGAACAAAAACTGCCATAGAATTGAATGAAGTGGTTGAAAGTGAAATTGGAAGAAAATCAATAAATGAATTTGAAGATATGATAGAATTTCACCACTTGTTCTTGGAAGACAGTCTCGATGAGAAGATTGGAACTAATGATCAAAAAACTCTTCACCCTCCAAATTGTGATAAAATTGAATCATGGGTTACTAATTTGGACGATGATAGCCTTACAAATTTGAATTCAAGAAATAACCCACTTTTGAAAGTTATTGAACCATCTAAAGAAGGTGAAGGTGAATTTGATGAGAAACACATTGATGAATTGGAAGATGTTGAAGAAGTAGTTGAACGTCACCACTTGACTTTGGAAGATGATTATTATGATGCTTGGAAGAAGTTGGAAGACTACACTCACTCCAAAACTGCTAATGAAACTTGTGTGCCAATTGATATATAGGATAACATAATCGCCTACTCAAAGGAAGATATTACAACTCCTATACAATTTGAGGATGTTTTGGAAGAGGGTTTCAAATCTCATCAAATTTTGGAAGATTATAATGACCCTACTACCAAGGACAAAGAAGAAAGTTAATTGATGAATGAATCAAAAGATCATGTCACAAATACCATGGAGTTTCATTCCACAAATCTAGATGACAATTTTTAAAATGGTTGGGGGAGATATGATGATGTATTGTTTTCTCACACCCCTATTGATGAAAATCCTATTCCACTGTATATACAAGATATTGAAACTTCTATCTCACATGAAGAGATGCCATGGATGGTGGATAAGGAATTGGAACCAAATGACAAAGAGATTGATCAATTGGAAGCAACTCAAATGAGTGATCATCAAGACAGATTACTTGACATACACTTTTACCAACAAAATTCAAGGATTGAGAAATATGAACATGTTTTCAATTAGGGGCCATATTTTGGTATGCGTGATGAACTGGTAATAAATGAAGAAATGGTGATTTCTCACCAAGTTTTGGTAAATGAAAATGTGCAAAAGGTAGAATCTAACCTTTTGTGTTCAAGTATCCAAGCTATAGGTGAAGAGTTGCATGACCACGTTTTGAATTTGGATGATGTTTATGATGAAATGCCATTGAAGGTGAATGAAGAACAAGGATTAATTTCTAACCACACCTTTGATAACATTACTTTAATGAATGAAAATGAGCTTGATGCACTTAAATTGCTAAATCAAATTCATCAACAATTAATTCTTGAACCTAGGATAAAAACTTCTAATGATCCCCATTTAGTAAATATCCTCGATGCTTGTAAATTGTTGCACAATTTTGATTGGCCTAAGAACATGGAAAATGAATTGGATTTGAAATTTTTAGAAATAGGATCTTGCTTACAAAATTTCATTTTGGATAAAGAAAGCCTAGTTCTAAATCATGAATGGAATTATGAAATTTACACCTTAAAGAATAGACAAGAAAGAATTGAAAATCAACCATTGTCTAATTAATTTGGTAATTTGAATCTCACCTATGAGAATACTAATGGAATTAAATCTAATTGGTGGGGTGAGAGAGGAAAGTTGAAGTTGGTTGCATTGTTTGGTCTAGTCTTGTTTTTGTTTGATTCCTTCCACATTTGGCATGTGTATCACATTATATGTCTTTTGGAATGCTCAAATCATGTTTGGGATCTAGGGAAGTGACGGTTCAAACTATGCATCATATTGTACCATATTGTACATTTGTATATAGACTTTGTTTTTTTGGTTTTGGTTTGTGTTTTCAAGTTTCATTTTTGGGATTGCATTTTGGGTTTGGTTTTAAGTTTTGTGTGTTGGTCCTTTGGACACTTTTGGTTTGTCTTGAAAAAAAAAAAAAGAAAAAAAAGCGGGATGTCAGCTTATGTCCTTATGAATGTTGACTAAGACTAAGAGAATATGAAACATTGGAATTGTATTGTAGAAAGCTCCACGAGTATCGCAAACACAGTAAGAATATCGTTTGGAACTTGTGATGCATGAAGTTGTCAGTTTTACAAATTATCGCAAGGTGTGATATACTCCATCCGTAATTCAAAAAGAGCAATGCATTCATCCATATCTCATGTTACATTCCACATTGCATATACATTTCATCTCAGTTGCATCTACATTTCAAATACAATCATTGAAAAGGTGTCAAATCCTCTTAGGGTTATTACATAACATATATTAAAAGGATCCTAAGGTTGGGAACTGATGCCCGAACTATCTTGAACCAAGCACGTTCTACACATATTAAAGAGGATCTTGAGCAAAATAGTCAAAACCATACTTAGAAGAAAAGGTGAGGCGAAAGGAGTATTTCGTGTCTGTCCTATCATGCAACATAATCCTTAAAACAATGGTTTTTACCACTCCCATAGTGCTTAAAGCCTAAAATCAGATTAGTAAGGATAGGGTTAAATCCCCATCGAAATTAGGTTGAGGATCCAACTCCACAAAGCTCTGATTTGACCTTCATGGAGTAGTAAGGATAGGGTCTAATTCTAATCTCGCTTAGGTTGAGAATCTGATTCCCCAAAGCTTCTATTTTGCCTCCATCATGCGTTAAGAAATTAAAAGCGCGATCTACACTCAAGAACTTGAAATTCCAAAATAAATATTTTTCATTCTACTTTCATTTCATTAGATTGGAAGGATCGTACTACATGTCCCTTGCAAGGATGGGTAGTCATCCCTAAGGTTCAAGAAATTAAAAGTAAAGCCAAATCTTGGATTATGGGGTTAATCTCCACCAGGGCTATAGACACATGACTAGCAGTGGAGTATGCTCATGTGTGGCAACATGTCTTGTCTAAAAGCAAGACTACTGACTGCTCAAACGAATAGGCTATCCTGATAGTTTCATCCATAATAGGTTAAATCATTATGTTCAAGATGAGTTAATGAACTCCAGATCAGGGTAGTAAGGATATGGTTAAATTCCCATCTCGCTTAGGTTGGGAATCCTATTCCCCAAAGCTTTGATTTCACTTACACTTACACATGGGTTCAAGATGGTAGTGGCACATAACCAAATTTGGGATCTAGTAAATTAATTCAGTATACACATATTTGGTTCTAAGAGGGTTTGACAGTTTTAATATGTTTGTTCATGGTACTAAAAATTTTGAGCCTTTGCAAAGTAGGTTGTTATATCTCTAGCATATTTGTCATACATTAAATCCTACACAAATCATTCATAACCTTGCATATGCATTCAGGTAAAACTGACAATGGAAAGTTGAATGAGTTTCAAATGATAGGGAATGAAGCACACTGCACACATCGAGTCGATGCTTAACGATTCTGATGCTTCATGTATTTCTGATCTATTTGCATTCTTTGGATATTTGTTGATGCTTGTATTTGAGTTTGTGTATTTTCAGGTTGGGTTCTCACCGAAATGCTCAGGAGCATTTCCCAGTAGAGTCGCCATTTGTTGTGGTTGTTCCACAACATACCCCAAAATTGGGGACCCACCTTTTCGTTTGGTATCCGGGTGTTTGTGTTTCATTTTTAGTGTCTAATTCTTCACTTTGTTTTGGGTTTGCAAATTCTTGTCGACGATTTTTTATCGTCAAATTGTTGTCAATTTCTTGTCGACGATTTTTTATCATCAAATTGTTGTCGACGATTTTTTATCGTCAAATTCTTGTCGACAACCTTTTATTGTTAAATTATTGTCGACGACTTTTGTCGTCAATTTTTTGTTGACAACTTTTACCGTCAATTTTTGTCGATGACTTTTTGTCATCATTTTGTCGTTGACGATTTTTATCATCAATATCTTATCGATGATTTTTATCGTTATGTTGTGTTAGCAATTTTTATTGTCAAGTTTTGTGCCTACTTTTACTGAGATGTTTAAAATAATAAAACATTAAAAATAAATAATAATATAAAATAAAATAAGATCATTACTATATATTTTATATATAGTAATAATAAAGTTAATAATAATAATAATAATAAAATAAAAAATAAAAAAATTGATAAATGAAAGGTGATTTAGTTTTGAAATTTCCCTTGTCTTTAGTCTTACCTTTGTTTTGGTTTCATGCTTATGTCGAATGGGCTTATGTTAAATGAGTGTAGCTTAGGTTTAGTGATATTTATGTAATGAAGCCATCAATAAAGTTAATATTGGTTGTTTTAATGAATCACCTCTCTTTGATTTTCGTAGGCTTGGTTCGAGATCTGGCAGGGTTACATGGATTGCCTTCATTGGACACAACGGATCAAGATAGAGTTCAGTGATTTTGGGCCACACCGTTGATGAAGAAGTCTAGGTGGCAATGATGACAGATTGGAGCGGATGGACCTTGCCACGGAGGACACTTCAGTCGGGGTGCTAGCGAGATTGAGGTCGTTGAAACTGGCTTGAAGACATACCCCGCATGGTGAGTATGGCCACCCAAGGATGATGTAATTAGATGGCACTGGTGACATCGATAGCACAACAACATAGTAGTCGCAGTCCAATGAGGGCAAGGTGCACCCGTGGACGATCTCATCGGATACGTGGCTACATGATACAAACTCCAACTGGACCGATCACCGATGTGGAGAACAAAGGCAATACCAAAATGGTAGACGCATAGCGAACCAAGTGATTGAGCAGATGATGTGGACGATGAATGGAAGTTGGCAAATGGCAAAAATCTTGGGTTTTGATTGGAAAGTCTTGATTGTTGTTATCAAAATGTAAAACATCAACCTAGTGAAGCCACAAATATTACATCCAAATCACCATTCAAAATAGATGAGCATCGACGTAGCGGGTGTCGAGTGAAGATCAACATGATGAAAGTGACAAAGCCACTACAGCACAGAGGTGGCCAGAAGTGAAATCATAGACTTAGGCAAGAATCGATGGGGAGCAGGATCAAAGAGGGCCACAACAATCATAACAACATGGAGTTTTACAGTTACACATCATCGAATCAGATTGACAACAAGGCATCACATTTCACCCATTGCACATGAAGCAATGACACAACAACGACCTGGGAAGGCACATATGACATGTGCATACTACAGTTATATAGGGGATGTTGAGTAGGCACCAAGGTAAATTGATTTTGGAAGGAAAATGCAATTACTCGTAGGGGCAATCTGTCCGTTAGATAACCTAAAATGAGTCATGATTTGGCCGAATCACAACTGTAATGCTAGTCCCAAACCAAGATATGAAGACAGGAAGGACAATAGTGTTCATGACACACGATGATTGCAAGGTAACAGATGAGGTTGGTAGCTGGTTTGGCAGTGTTATGGGTTTCGATAGACGCATGGAGGTACAACGAGGCCCTGTGATTATCTTAATGTCAGCCAAATTAGATGGAACAACATGATAGTAGCAGAGAGAGTGCCATAGGAAGGCTCATAGGAGGCAGCATGGTGAAGACATCTCAGATGGAGGCCTAGGGCAGTAGACATGACATGAATCTGACAAATATACAATGGACCCGATAGGGTATTTGAATGAGACGATTACAACACAGATCGTGAGATATACGATGGGGCATCCCATAGTGGATGATTACAAGCATGGATTGATGATGTGGACTGAAGGTTCGTAAGGATATGCAACAATGACAAGGATGTTGGGCTCGATAAGGTGAACGTAGGCGTAGGGGTCGATATGAAATCACCAGGCACAGCGTGGAACACATGCCAACACTAGCAAGGGGATCTTGCAGACGTCCACGATGACGATAGCTTTGGCGGAGCCATCATACTCGATAGCGAAGACGTCACAGCAACGATGGAACAAAGAGTCTAAGGCCATAGGATTCATACCAGACATGATGCAGTATGACGGTTATCCGATAGTGAGAATGGAGGGTGAACCTAAGGTAAAGGTTGGGGACAAACTCGAACAAATTGCGACAGGAGCGACAGAAAACGTAATGGTAGCTAGCGATGATAGTGGGCAGTTTAAACCATGTAATTGAAGCCTGCCACATGGGTGTTCGGTTTGTTTGGTACTTACATGCATAAAATTTATTTGAGGACCCTAGGGACCTATTATTATAGGTCGTTGGTATTACATATGTACGGATAAGAGTGTTACATACACGTATAAAAGGGGGAGTTACTAGGGACTAAGGTCATAATTACATTATGGGTAATCAGAGTTCAAAGGGTAATAAGTCGCCACATATACATTGTGAGTGGTGCTATCTTGGTTATTTGGGATGTTATGAAACTATAGAAAAGGAGGGCTTTTGAAAGTAAAATAAAACATTTAGAAATGAAGATAAAAAGGCGCAGGAAGCGAAGCCAAACGGTGGAGGAAGAAAATGAAAAGTCAGGTATCCATTATCAAGGTTAAAAAAAGCCATTGAAGCTATTGAGGAAGAGGCTGGACCTTGGAGGAGGCCACATGGGGTTGGAAACTGCTGCAAGCAAAGTTGCAGATTTGAAGGCAAGAGGGCTATTCTGGGCTTGTTTGGACTATTTTTCTTCCATGGACTTGTTTGGGAAAACCAAAAATTCTGCTATTGTAAAATGACACATTTTTAATGCAGGAGTTTTCAAAAATTTGCATCTTGTGGGCAAGAAAGAAGGAGATTCTCTTTGCATGCTATGGATTTAATGTCTATTTTTTTCCCCTTTTCAGATTTCGAGTTTGTAGATGGAGTTAATGCAAGTTTGCTTGGTTGCTTCATGTGAATGCTTGAACCTAAAATTTATTTTAAACCCTAGGAACCAACACTTAGTCTATGGGGATTGTGCTTGTTTTGCAAGTCAAATAGGTTAGGTTGCATGCATGAAAACCTCCCATCTTCGGTTTTGTCGAAATAGGATAACATTATACTGAATGCATTTTATTTTCAGTTTTTTGCATTTTCTTTCAACTTTTTCTGCATTTTATTTTCCATAAATTTTAATTTATTTTAATTTTCAGGCATTAAAATAGACATTTAAAAATTTTCAAAATCCAAAAATAATTTCACCATTGCGTAGGTTATACTTCATACTTCCAATACGCACTTTGAAATTTCATTTTCGAAATTATTTAGTATTTTTAAAAATACATCGAAGTTGCTATTTTATTACAGATTTTAAAAATCCGAAAATAGAAAATTTCCATTTTTGGGCCGAATTTCATTTTTTCAGTTTTGTTTTGCACTCATGAGCCTATGATGACATTCCCTTTATGAAAATTCTAATTTCATTGAAGGAGTTATGTTTTATGGCATTTCACAAATTTCCATTTTTTGAGCCTAAAATTGTCCTCTCTTCATAAAAATTCTAATTTTACGAAAAAGGGGTAATTTGAGTATTACATTGAAGGCCTTTTCTTCAAAGTACTTAATTGTTCATCTTAATGAAAATTTGATTTCATTTAAGAGGGATAAGTTAAAGTGACATTTAAAGTCCTTAATTTAAGGCCATAAATTATTGCCTCTTTGTGAAAACCCATTTCACCAAAGAGGGATAGTTTATTGATCACATTGAAGGCTATCTTCATCTTCATGATAAGAAGCCATATTTGGACTTAATAAAAAAGATAAAATCTACCTTAAAATTCTCAAGATAAAAGGAATTAAGGCACCACATCGTGGTCATATGAGGGCCAACTCACATTTGCTTTATTTTGGTTCAATGAACAATCACTAAAGTTTCATAGTAAAATAAACCAACATTGTCCCTTGTTTACAGTTACTTGAAATCACTAAGGTGTTCCAAGCATTTAAATTGAATATCTTTATTTGAAGATTACTAATACACATGCAAATGCTAATATAGCGAAGACCTTGGAGAAGTTGTTTGTTTAACTTCTTTGCAAGAGGGGATTTGGAACCCAAATCCTAAAGGTGAGTGTACTTTCACAACTGGGTGAAAATACCACTCAACACTACCTTTTCTTGTCATTTATATTCTACAATAGTAAATAGGTTTCATTCTGCAAAAGTAGTCAGGTTTTATTTTTTTGCGATCTTTCTATTCTTGTAATTTTGATTCTACAAGAGTAATTAGAATTCAATTTCAGTTTATATGATTAAAGTGACACCAAAACCCCCAAGGTTAACTTGTCCTACCAATAAAGCCTGTTTTTTGAATGAGCTGATTTTCAAGCTGCCTATATCTCCTTTCGTATATAGCCTTGGACATCGCCTTGGATTGACAATTATAATGATTAAATGGTGTGATTGACGACACCCATCATTTTTGGTGTCGTTGTCGGGGACCACGGTGTTTTTAGAAGGTAAAAACAACCCAATAATTATTAATTGTGCTAAGTTGTGAAATTCAGAGTGAAATATGCATAAATGACTAGTATAAGTAATAATTTTTGGTAAATTGCATTTCAAATCATTTAGAAAATATGAAAGAAACCACAAGAAAAAAAAAATTACAAGAGGTTGAAATTATGTCAAAATTGTCTAAATTTTTTATTTCCAAAAATGTTGGAATTTTCAAAGAATCACAATCATCCACTTCAAGAATTGTAGGATCCTTTGAGAAATCATTACAAGAAAGAAAAATCAGTAGTTCAACACCACTTTCTCTTGACAAGTCCATACAATCAGGAAAATTTAACAAGATTTATAATTGTATTTGGGAATCTATAATGGAAGTCTCACAAGAGAATCTAAGGAGAGCCCATAATATGCTCTATCCTAGTGCAACTAGTGCACCTGCTAGAACTTTTCAAAATCTCATTCAATTAGATCTTAATCAAAATGCTCCCATGAAGGCAATTTAACCTTCAGTGTTACCAAATTTCAAAGGAATTACATCTGAATATCCTGATATGTTTTTGTTTGATTTTAAAATTATATGTCAATCTCATGATTACACTATTGTCACCCATTTTAGTACAAAACAATTTTCTTCATTTACCACATAAATGTCATCATGATGCTTTACTAACACTTTATGCATCTTTAGCAATTGGTATTGAGTTGTTGCAGGTATAGAAAAAAATAGATTTTGCAGTTGAATGCATTTGATGAACTTTGGTTGGAAGCACTTCACCAAATAGAGTTCACTCAACAAAACTGAAAAATGTGGCATGATGATCACATTAAGAGCAGCAAGGATGAACCAAAGGAGTTTGAGAATGAAGTTGTTCAACTTTCTTTAATTAATTATTTAAGGAGGACATTAGTGGTGAATGGACATCTTTTACAGGTGTACCATCAACCACTAACAAAGGTGGAATTTGCTCAATCTTTCACATAGTTATATTTGTATAAGGTAGAAGAGGCTTCATCTTCTGAAAAATATTCCAAATGATCATATCTTTGAATCTTGAAAAAAAAAAAAATGAACAAAAAAAAAAAAAATGAAAGAAAAAAACAAAAGAAAAGAGAAAAATTGCAGCATAAGGCATGCCCCACAAAATGAAGATACATGAGGATATGCATCAATTTCAGTAGAGAGAATAACTAATGAGGTCAATACTTTATTTCCAGCAATACAGAGGCAATACTGACATCATCATATTCTTAATACTTATATGGAAGGGGGGGTTGCATCATTGTTGCAGTTTTTAGCTGAAAAAAATATTAATTATACAAAAAAATTGATGTGCTTTTTTGCATAATGAGGATTGTTCTTATCCAAATAAGAATGAGAGAAATTATCTCTCATTGCAACCTCATGAGATACATTCTATCTCATTGAAGCCCTTGAAAAAGATAAAAGTTGGTTGAAAACCATAAATGGAAACCTCTTAAGATGAAAAAAATGAAAAAAATGATGAAAAAAATATGAAAGAGAAAAAACAAATTAGAAAAAAAATGAATAATTTGGTCGTGAAAACCTTCTCGGAGGCGCTGCTGAATTGGCTTGAATGAAAATCATTTTTTTGGCGTGCATTGCCTTGTTGATCCACCCATCATTGTTCCACCATTGTACAAATCTCACACTACACATGTGTTATGTTGTTTTCAGATAGCGTGCTAAGAATCATCAAAAGCAGTTTGTAAGGTGCATGATCAATTTTTAGAACAGTATGGTATGTGTTTCTTGCATTTAAGTCATAGTAAGCATTTAGCATTTAATGTATGATAATCAATATTTGGTATAAACTATTCATATAATATTGGCAAGTTAAAAATATCAAGAAACACACCCTTCTGCCCTTAGTTGCATGGAAAATTCAACAACTGAAGATTTTTTTTTACTCCTACTGCAATAAACAACATACAAAATAAAGAATAGCATTTAAACAAAAGGATGGAGGAGAGGTTTTTTATGTTATGGAAGGCTTACACACCCTAGAGATGAGCCCACACTAGAATCTGTAGCTAAATTTTGCATAGGAGTCCATTTTGGTATGTTTTTAACACATCTTCGAAATGGTAGTCTCATTCCGAAGCTCTTCAGAATGACAGTCTCATTACGGAGCAAGCTTCAAAACAAGAGAAATTATGCCAAAAATTCTTGAAAATATAGCAGAACAGTTTCCTGCATTTCAAGAAGATTTCTTCATAACAGTTGCTAAATCCCTGAAAAGTAGCAACATAACGGATTGGCATATGTAATAGAATGTTATAAATAATAGGCTCCCATGTTGGTTGAGCCAAGTAGAGAATAAGGATAGGACTTGTGGTAAGAAAGTAGATATGTGGAAAATTGCAGTTTTTAGCAGGTTTTTCTCCAAATATTGTAATGTTGCTTGAGACTAAATAAAATGCAAAATTTCTCATTAAAAAAAAAAGTTGAAAAAATTACAGAGTTACAAACAAGAAATGAAATACCTGTGCTAATTGAAAATGTTTAGTGTAGCAAGAATAAAATTCTCGGGTGGCAAAAGATGTTTAACAGGATGTTTTTCATATTACTATGGCCTACTAGGATGCATGAGGGCACGCATCAGTTCAAGCTGGGGAAATGATGAGGCCTAAAAATGCCTCATTTTTGCACTATGGTTAACATAAAAAAACTGCCATATTATTCAATATACAAAGTTAAATAGCCAAATAGTTGATTAGAGTATATTAATTGTTAATTTTTTAAATGATTTTATGTTAGAAACATTATACCCATGTTTTGACTATTTTATGCATTTTACTTGTAAAAGTTCAAAAATGAGTATCATGTCAATTCTGGTGTCATACTGTAGTAAAATTACATTTTGATGGGATTAACAGATTTCTCTCATCTAGAACTACAACTTTGCTTTTTGAAGCAAGTCAATCTGAGCTGTAGATAAAACGTTATGAAGGTTACTCAATGTTCATGCCTTCGTTTTTTCTACAATGGTTAACAGGTGCAAATTTGCGTTAAGGGGAACATTTGCGGATATACTGGAAATTATCCAAAACAACTTAAGGAACCAAATTCATAAAAATCATAGTTCATAGTAGAGAGAACACATGACCCAAATTTTAAGGCATATGGATAAATAATCTGGAAGTTATGGGGCCCACAAAATGATAGTTTCACACCTTTTGACAGCTGAAAATTCTGGTAAAAATCTATGTTAGAGGCCAACTTGACATCGATGTTGGGTGCAATTCCTAAGTATTTAAGAGCTAAAAATTGAACCTGATGTATTTCATACAACCAAGAACATGTGGGTACAATTTGGTGTACATTGGAGTTACGAGGCAAAAGTTGTGAGCACTCCAAAAGGGCAGTTGGGCATGTTTTGATAGCTAAAAAAATAGGTGACAGTCCATACAAATTCCAACCACCTATCACTATCAAGGAAGGCATTGAATTTGTCAATTAAATATGAGATAAATGCTTGGAAACAGTTGAGAATGACTCTTTCTCCACCTAACAACACTTCCACATGGTTCAAATGGGAGCAACAAGTCAAAAAGGCTAAAATGCAAAAAATTTGAAAAATGCAGGACATAGTCATACAAATTCTAGCCAGTTGTCAATGAATGACATGGCTTGGAATTTATCATAATTGGCATTTAAAATTGATTGGGATCATCTCCTAAGGAATAGGGAAGACTTCCTATCCAATTAAAACTATTTTGTTGACCATTTTTATCACATTAGCATAAAATAGTTAAATTGTTAGATATTCTGGAGCAGCTCCGGATTGAGCAGAGAAAGGACCAATTTTGATCAAAATGATAAATAGAACGTCCAAAAAGGTGGAAAATGGTGATATGAGGATGGATCCAGTTGTATGAGGAGTTTTGTCACCCCTTCCAACGTATTTCTCCTAATGGATGACACATAATAAGGAAAATGGATATGCTGCAGTAGAATAGTTTCCTGCATTTCAGGAAGATTTCTTCATAATAGTTGCTAAATCCTTGAAAAGCAGCAACATAACATATTGGCATATGTAATAGAATGTTATAAATAATAGGCTCTCATGTTGGTTGAGCCAAGTAGATAATAAGGATAGGGCTTGTGGTAAGAAAATAGATCTGTGGCAAATTACAGTTTTTAGCAGGTTTTCCTGCAAATATTGTAATGTTGCTTGAGACTAAATAAAGTGCAAGATTTTTCATTAAAAAAAAAAATGAAAAAATTGCATATTTACAAACAAGAAATGAAATACCTGTGCTAATTAAAAATGTTTAATGCAACAAGAAGAAAATTCTCAAGTGGCAAAATATGTTTAACATGATGTTGTTCATATTACTATGGCCTACTAGGATGCATGAGGGCATGCATCAATTCAAGTTGGGGGAAAATGATGAGGCCTAAAAATGCCTCATTTTTGCACTATGGTTAACATATAAAAACTACCATATTATTCAATATACAAAGTTGAATAGCCAAATAGTTGATTAGAATATATTAATTGTTAATTGTTTACATGATTTTATGTTAGAAACATTATACCCCTGTTTTGACTATTTAAGCATTTACTTGTAAAAGGTCAAAAATGAGTATCATGTCAATTATGGTGTCATACTATAGTAAAATTACATTCTGATGACATGAACAGATTTCTCTATTTGAGAACTACAACTTTGCTTTTTGAAGCAAGTCAATCCCAGTTGTAGATAAAACGTTATGAAGGTTACTCAATGTTCATGCCTTAGTTTTTTTTTGAGTTGTTAACAAGTGCAAATCTGCGTTAATGGGAACATTTGCGGATATACTGAGAATTATCCAATGCAAGTTAAGAAACCAAATTCATAAAAATGATAGTTCATAGTAGAGAGAACACATTATCTAAATTTTAAGGCATATGGACAAATAATCTAGAAGTTATGGGGCCCACAAAATGACAGTTTCATAATTTTTGACAACTGGAAATTTTGGTAAAAATTTGTGCTAGAGGCTAACTTGACAGCGATGTTGGGCGTAATTCCTAAGGAGTTAAGAGCTGAAAATTGAACCTTATGTATTTCATACAACCAAGAAAATGTGGGTACAATTTTGTGTACATTGGAGTTACGAGGAAAAATTTATGAGCACTCCAAAAGGGCAGTTGGGCATTTTTGATAGCTGAAAAAAATAGGTGACAACCCATACCAATTCCAGCCACCTGTCACTATGAAGGAAGGCATTGAATTTTTCAATTAAATATGAGATAAACATTTGGAAACAGTTGAGAATGACTCTTTCTCCACCTGACAGCACTTCCACATGGTTCAAATGGGAGCAACAAGTCAAAAAGGCTAAAATGCAAGAAATTTGGAAAATATAGGACATAGTCATACAAATTCCAGCAAGTTGTCAATGAATGGCATGGCTTGGAATTTATCATAATTGGCATTTAAAACTGATTGGGATCATCTCCTAAGGAATAGGGAAGACTTCCTATCCAATCAAAACTATTTTGTTGACCATTTTTATCAAATGAGCATAAAATAGTTAAATTGTCAGATATTTTGAAGCAGCTCCGAAATGAGCATAGAAAGGACCAGTTTTGATCAAAATGATAAACAGAACGTCCAAAAATATGGAAAATGATGATATGAGGATGGATCCAGTAGTATGAGGAGTTTTCTCACCCCTTCCAACACATTTCTCCCAATGGATGACACACAACAAGGAAAATGGATATGCTGCAGCATAATAGTTTCTTGCATTTCAGGAAGACTTCTTTAGAACAGTTGCTAAATCCCTAAAAAATAGCAACATAACGGATTGAAATATGTAATAGAATGTTATAAATAATAGGCCCCCATGTTGGTTGAGCCAAGTAGAGAATAAGGATAGGGCTTGTGGTAAGAAAGTAGATATATGGCAAATTGCAGTTTTTAGCAGGTTTTCCTACAAATATTGTAATGTTGCTTTAGACTAAATAAAGTGTAGGATTTATCATTCATATTTTGTCCCATTAAATTTCTGAGTGTTTAAGTAGTTAAGAGACTTTTTCTGCCTTCTTCTGGAACAGGGGAGCAAGGGCCACTTCCAAGTTTAGAAGAAGGCTTATTGGCGATAGGTTCTTCTACAACTTTTGCTGCAACATATTAGCAGAGACTTGTCATATTTCATTTTTTGTTCATTAGCTAATAGTGCATAGAGATTTCTGATTTGGACCTAGGTTAATGAGAGTGAGTGTTAATTGATTCACCAATTTGCAACATTGTTGAATTTCCCCTGTTTCAAGTAGATTATTTCCTAGTTTAAACCATTATGTTGATCAGTTGTTAGCCTTTGTGTTTCATTTTTTGCTATTTCATCTTCTTGTTATTCTTTTCATTTTGCAAGAGTAAAATAGGTGACATTTTTGCAAATTTAGTTAGATTTCAGTTTCCTACAACTACCTTTTCTTGTCATTTATATTCTACAACAGTAAATAGGTTTCATTTTGCAAAAGTAGTCAGGTTTTATTTTTTTTTGTGATCTTTCTATTCCTATAATTTTGATTCTACAAGAGTAATTAGAATTCAATTTCAGTTTATAGGATTAAAGTGACACCAAAACCCCCAAGGTTAACTTGTCCTACCAATAAAGCCTATTTTTTCAATGAGCTGATTTTCAAGCTACCTATATCTCCTTTCATATATAGCCTTGAACACCACCTTGGATTGACAATTATAATGATTAAATGGTGTGATTGACAACACCCATCATTTTTGGCACCTTTGTCGGGGACCACGGTGTTGTTAGAAGGTAAAAACAACCCAATAATTATTAATTGTGCTAAGTTGTGAAATTCAGAGTGAAATCTGCATAAATGACTAGTATAAGTAATAATTTTTGGTAAATTGCATTTCATATCATTTAGAAAATACGCAAGAAACCACAGGAAGAAAATTTTTACAAGAGGTTGAAATTATGTCAAAATTGTCTAAATTTTTTATTTCCAAAAATGTTGGAATTTTCAAAGAATCACAATCATCCACTTTAAGAATTGCAGGATCCTTTGAGAAATCATTACAAGAAATAAAAATCAGTAGTTCAACACCACTTTCTCTTGACAAGTCCATATAATCAGGAAAATTTAACAAGATTTATAATTGTATTTGGGAATCTATAATGGAAGTCTCACAAGAGAATCCAAGGAGAGCCCATAATATGCTCTATCCTAGTGCAACTAGTGCACCTACAAAAACTTTTCAAAATATCATTCAATTAGATCTTAATCAAAATGCTCCCATGAAGGCAATTTAACCTTTAGTGTTACCAAATTTCAAAAGAATTACATCTGAAGATCCTGATATGTTTTTGTTTGATTTTAAAATTATATGTCAAGCTCATGATTACACTAATGACAATCAGAAGCTCAAATTGTTTCCTTCCACTCTCAAAGAGTCAACTCTACGATGTTTTATCACCTTAGCACCTGATTCAATTAGAACTTGGTATTATATGGAAAACATATTCTTGGAGAGATACCAAGAATATTGTCAAGTCAAGAATCAAAACGATGAATTTCTTACAATGAAACAAGAGGAAAATGAAATCTTAGAAGACTATCTAGACATATTTTATTTTGTTCATAAGAGATGTGGAAGTGTTGAACCTGAAATTTGCAAAGTCATATTCTTAAGAGGACTACAAGATAAATTTAGGGATGCATTGGATATCTTAGGGAAAGGAGATGCAAATGCACTTGAATTTCAGAAAATCATTAAACTTTGACAAAATTATTCTCATTCAAGGCATAGAAAAATCAAAATTGGTAGTAACACAAATGATTTGAAAGAATGCATGGAAGAGACTGATATTTTAGTAAATCTTGATAAAGCAATATATGAAAAGAATGAATTTGTTGAACCTTCAATCATATATTGATCAAAATGTAATGAGAAGCAACACTCTCTTCATGATTATGCTTTGAACAAAACATTTATACCGGCTACTTGTAGCATTTATCAAAAAGGACACCCCATAAATCAATATAGTTTGTTACCAAAACTCAAAAGTATCTTTGAAATATAGTCTCAACCTATGAAATAACACAACTTTGTAGGACAAAGACAAGGAGATAATTTTCTTAAGTTTCCATATCAGAATGCTTCTCAATTTCCTGCACATTGGGGAAATAATCCTTGTTATATGTTATGGTCTGCTACAGGTCCACTTCAACAATGTTGGAGTCAACCACCATGGGCATATTCCCAAGAGTGATCTCAACATGGATGGATGAAACAATAATGGAATCAACAACATCCACCATGGTTGCAGCCAAAACTGTAGGGATATCAATGGGTACAACAATAAAACTATACAAAGGGTAGCAACATTATAAAAATAAAAAATTAAATTTGTTGCCCACTCATACCCATAGTTTCTCTCATGGATAACAACAACAAAAGGAAAAACAACCTCTGTTTTCAGCTCAACCTGTGGCCAATCCCAACAATGTTAAACAAGTAACCCTTGTATCTATGGCTGAATCAGAAAATACAGACATAATAAATGCTTGTGACTGTGATAATACTCAGTTGTGTTCAAAACCACTTCTTGAACATATTTCACTTACCAGTGTAGAAATAGGAGCTAAAAGAAATGAGCATGAAAACAAATCTGCACTAAAACAAGAAGTAGAAAAATAAAAATATGACTCATCAAAAAAAGTACCATGTCTTGAACAGTTTGAAATATCAAATTTGACATCTTCACAATCAGATTGAATAAAGGAATTAACACATTTTATTATTAAAATCCCTTTACTTCAAGCTATTAAAGATGTGTCAATCATTAATAATATTGTTCAAGAAATGTATTTTAAGAAATCAAGGAAAAAGAAGAAAGTATACCTTGAACCCATACAAAAAGGTGGAAAATCAGTAAACTTGCTTGCGAGAAAACTTACTCCACCTAAGTATGATTGTCTAGGAAGTTCACAATTTCTTGAGTCACATAAGAAAAATGAAAATAATATTTCAATTCTGGCCTCCATAGTTGTAAAGGGTAATGAAGAAGATTTGGATTCATCCAAAAAGTTTGTTTTTGCTAAAAATGTTCATATTTCAGATTTTAAATATGAACCAGCTATCGTTCAACAATTATTATGGAATGATGAAAAACATAATTTTGAAAAATTGTCACCCATTTTAGTACAAAATAATTTTCTTCATTTACCACATAAATATCATCATGATGCTTTACTAACACTTTATGCATCTTTAGCAATTGGTATTGAGTTGTTGCAGGTACAAAAAAAAATAGATTTTGCAGTTGAATGCATTTGATGAACTTTGGTTGGAAGCACTTCACCAAATAGAGTTCACTCAACAAAACTGGAAAATGTGGCATGATGATCACATTAAGATCAAAAAGGATGAACCAAAGTAGTTTGAGAATGAAGTTGTTCAACTTTCTTTGATTGATGATTTAAGGAGGACATTAGTGGTGAATGGACATCTTTTACAGGTGTACCATCAACCATTAACAAAGGTGGAATTTGTTTAATCTTTCACATAGTTACATTTGCATAAGGTAGAAGAGGCTTCCTCTTATGACAAATATTCCAAATGATCATATCTTTGAATCTTGAAAAAACAAAAGAAAATAAAAAGAGAAAAATGAAAAAAAAAAAATAGAAGAAAATAAAATAAAACAAAAAAAAAAAAAGAGAAAAATTGCAACATAAGGCATGCCCCACAAAATGAAGATACATGAGGATATGCATCAATTTCAGTAGAGAGAATAACTAATGAGGTCAATACTTCATTTCCAGGAATACAGAGGTAATACTGACATCATCAGATTATTAATACTTATATAGAAGAGGGGGTTGCATCATTGTTGCAATTTTCAACTGAAAAAGATGTTTTCATACAAAAAAATTAATGTGCTTTTTTGCAGAATAAGGATTGTTCTTATCCAAATAATAATGAGAGAAATTATCTCTCATTGCAGCCTCATGAGATACATTCTATCTCATTGAAGCCCTTGAAAAAGATAAAAGTTGGTTGAAAACCAGAAATGGCAACCTCTTAAGATGAAAAAAATGATGAAAAAATATGAAAAAAAAGGAAAGAGAAAAAAAATTAGAAACAAAATGAATAATTTTGGTTGTGAAAACCTTCTCGGAGACGCTGCTGAATTGGCTAGCATGAAAATCGGTTTTCGGCATGCATTGCCTTGTTGATCCACCAATCATTGTTCCACCATTGTACAAATCTCACACTGCACATGTCTTATGTTTATGTTTTGAGATAGCATGCTAAGAATCATTAGAAGCATTTTGTAAGTGCATGATCAATTTTCAGAACAATAACCTATGTGTTTCTTGCATTTGAGTCATAGTAAGCATTTAGCATTTAGTGTATGATAATCGGTAGTTGGTATAAACTATTCATATAATATTGGCAAGTTAAAAATATCAAGAAACGCCCCCTTCTGCCCTTAGTTGCATGGAAAATTCAACACCTGAAGATTTTATTTTACTTCTACTGCAATAAAACAACAACATACAAAATAAAGAATATCATTTAAACAAAAGTATGGAGGAGAGATTTTTGATGTTATGGAAGGCTTACACACCCTAGAGATGATCCCACACTAGAATTTGTAGCTAAATTTTGCATAGCAGTCCATTTCGACATGTTTTTGACACATCTTCGAAATGACAGTCTCATTCTAGAGCTCTTCGGAATGACAGTCTCATTCCGGAGCTCTTCAGAATGATAGTCTCATTCTGGAGAAAGCTTCAAAACAAGATAAATAGTGCCAAAAATTCTTGAAAATATAACAAAACAGTTTCCTGCATTTCAAAAATATTTCTTCAAAACAATTGCTAAATCCCTAAAAAACAGCAATAGAATGGATTGGCATATGTAATAGAATGTTATAAATAATAGGCTCCCATGTTGGTTGAGCCAAGTAGAGAATAAGGATAGGACTTGTGGTAAGAAAGTAGATATGTGGAAAATTGCAGTTTTTAGTAGGTTTTCTTGCAATTATTGTAATGTTGCTTGAGACTAAATAAAGTGCAAGATTTCTCATTAAAAAAAAAAAAGTTGAAAAAATTGGAGAGTTACAAACAAGAAATGAAATACCTGTGCTAATTGAAAATGTTTAGTGCAGTAAGAAGAAAATTATAAAGTGCCAAAATATGTTTAACAGGATGTTGTTCATATTACTATGGCCTACTAGGATGCATGAGAGTATGCATCAGTTCAAGCTGGGCGGAAATGATGAGGCCTAAAAATGCCTCATTTTTGCACTATGGTTAACATATAAAAACTACCATATTATTCAATATACAAAGTTAAATGACCAAATAGTTGATTAGAATATATTAATTGTTAATTGTTACATGATTTTATGCTAGAAATATTATACCCCTCTTTTGACTATTTTAAGAATTTTCTTTGTAAAAGGTCAAAAATGAGTATTATGTCAATTATTGTGTCATACTATAGTAAAATTACATTTTGATGGCATGAACAGATTTCTCTCATCAAGAACTACAACTTTGCTTTTTGAAGCAAGTCAATCCGAGTTGTAGATAAAACTTTATGAAGGTTACTCAATGTTCATGCCTCCATTTTTTGTGGAGTTGTTAACAGGTGCAAATCTGCGTTAAGGGGAACATTGGCGGATATACTAGGAATTATCCAAAGCAAGTTAAGGAAAAAAATTCATAGCAATGATATTTCATAGTAGATAGAACACATGACCCACATTTTAAGGCATATGGACAAATAATCTGGAAGTTATGGGGCCCACAAAATGACAGTTTCACACTTTTTGACAGCTAAAAATTCTGGTAAAAAATTTGTGTTAGAGGTCAACTTGACAGCAATGCTGCAGATAATTAAGGAGGATTTAAGAGCTAAAAATTTAACCTGATGTAGTTCATACAACCAAGAACACGTGGGTACAATTTGGTGTACATTGGAGTTATGAGACAAAAGTTATGAGCACTTCAAAAGGGTAGTTGGGTATGTTTTGACAGTTTAAAAAAATAGGTGACAGTCCATACAAGTTCCAGCCACCTGTCACTATGAAGGAAGGCATTGAATTTTTCAATTAAAAATGAGGGAAACACTTGGAAAAAGTTGAGAATGACTCTTTCTCCACCTGACAGCACTTCCACGTGGTTCAAATGGGAGCAACAAGTCAAAAAGGTTAAAATGCAGGAAATCTAAAAAATGTAGGACATAGTCATACAAATTCCAACCAGTTGTCAATGAATGGCATGGCTTGGAATTTGTCATAATTGGCGTTTAAAATTGATTTGGATCATCTCCTAAGGAATAGGTAAGACTTCCTATCCAATCAAAACTACTTTGTTGACCATTTTTATTGCATGAGCATAAAATAGTTAAATTGTCAGATATTCTGGAGCAGCTTCGAAATGAGCAGAGAAAGGACCAGTTTTGATCAAAACGATAAACATAACATCCAAAAATGTGGAAAATGGTGATATGAGGATGGATCCAATTGTATGAGGAGTTTTCTCACCCCTTCTAATGCATTTCTCCCAATGGATGACACACAACAAGGAAAATAGATATGCTGCAGTAGAACAGTTTCTTGCATTTTCGAAAAACTTCTTCAAAAAAGTTGCTAAATATTTGAAAATTATCAATAGAATGAATTGGCATATGTAATAGAATGTTATAAATAATAGGCTCCCATGTTGGTTGAGCCAAGTAGAGAATAAGGATAGGACTTGTGGTAAGAAAGTAGATCTGTGGCAAATTGTAGTTTTTAGCAGGTTTTCTTACAAATTTTGTAATGTTGCTTGAGACTAAATAAAGTGCAGGATTTCTCATTCATATTTTGTCCCATTAAATGTTTGAGTGTTTAAGTGATGCAGTGGCAGAGAGGGGCTTAATTAAACAAAAACCTCCTGCAAGCACTACATCGAGTGCTAATTACTTTGGAGTCCCTTGCTCGCCTTTTATGCTCCACATTCACTTCTTATTTATAAACATGGGCAATGAGTTGCCAACTAAGCATTCTTATCCGTCTGATAACTAAGCATTTTTATCCATTCTTTATTCGCTTGAATTTTTTAGCTTTTTTTCTAAAAATAAATATTTTTTTCTAAAAATTTAGCTTTTGTGTGCTTATCTTAATCTGGTCCTCCGTAGTTGGCTCTTGCCAGCTAGATATTCCTGCATCAAACTCATCGGGTAACAAAAATATTATGAGCTTCTGCTCAGAAAACTCTTGCATCATATATGACCCCATCGATCTTCTGGCTCTGATTCCAAACTGATGCAGTGGCGAAGAGGGGGTCAATTAAAAAACAACCTCTTGCAAGCACTACACCGAGTACCAATTACTTTGGAGCCCCTTGCTCCCCTTTCATGCTCCACATCCACTTATTATTTATAAACATGGGCAATGAGTTGCCAACTAAGCATTCTTATCCATTCTTTATTCGCATGAAGTTTCTAGTTTTTTTTTTTTAAATACATATTTTTTTTCTAAAAATTTAGCTTTTGCATGCTTATCTTTATCTAGTCCTCCATAGTTGGCTCTTGCCAACTAGATGTTCCTACATCAAACTCATCGGGTAACAAAAATATTATGAGCTCCTGCTCACGAAGCTCCTACATCATACATGACCCGATCGATCTTCTGGATTTGATACCAAATTGATGCAGCGGTGGAGAGGGGGTCAATCAAACAACAACCTCCTGTAAGCACTACATCGAGTGCTAATTACTTTGGAGCCTCTTCCTCCCCTTTCATGCTCCACATCCACTTCTTATTTATAAACATGGGCAATGAGTTGCCAACTAAGCATTCTTATCCATCGAATAACTAAGCATTCTTATCCATCTAATAACTAAGCATTCTTATCCATTTTTTATTCCCATGAAGTTTCTAGCTTTGTTTTTTTAAAATACATTCTTATCCGTTTATAAACTCAACTACAAGAGACCAACAAAATAGACTCCAATCACATAACACAAATGCAATAATAGAAAAAAATTGCCAATTGATATTCTTCTCATTCCTGAATTCACACCATTTGGTATCAAAGTGGGTGTGATCTTGCTAGTGAATGGAAGATGCCACCTAGAAGATATACCCAGATGAATAGGTAGATCAAGGATCTAAATGCAAAAATAACACGGTTGACTGGTGTGATTGATCGCATGGGAGAGATACATCCTAGGGCACATGCAGATCAAGGATCTGATGATGAAAACATACTTGAGGAACGTGGATCTGAGGTCCATACAGAAGTAGAACCAGACCCAGAGGAAGAAGGGCATGATTTTGAAAATTGACTGATACAAGCTCTAGAGGGGCTTAAGGAGAATCGAGATGGGATCAAGATCGAGGTTCCCGAGTATACTGGTGGGTTGAAACCAGAGGAGTTGATCGATTGGATCAATAGCCTAGAAAAATATTTTGAATGGAGTAACCTTACTGAAGAGAAGAAGGTTAAGCTCGCATGTACAAAGTTGAAGGGAAATGCATTGATTTGGTGGGATCATTTACAGATTATATGATAGAGGAATGAAAAGGAAAAGATCAGGGATTGGAAAAAGATGAGAAATAAGTTACAAGAAAAATTTATACCTGTAGACTACTCCCAAACCCTATTTCATAGATTTTAGAATCTTTGACAAAAGGATCAAAGCATTGAGGACTATACTAATGAATTCTACAAGCTATCCATTCGAGTGGAGCATAATGAGACGGAGGACCAAAAGGCTGCCAGGTATGTAAATGGCCTAAGTTTTGTTGTTCAATATGATATGAGCATGCATCGCACTCTTATAGTGGAGGATGTGTATCAAATGGCCCTCAAGGTGGAGGAGAAATTGAAAAGGATTAATAGAAGAGGTAAGAAGGGATTCACACCCTCTTTAGGTCGGGGTCGAAGTGGATCTAATTTTCTCAAGGGAGAATCCTCAATACTTGCTAAACAAGAAGAAGATGGGCAGAATCTGGGAGGAAGAGGATACCAATGTGGTAGAGGTTACGATGGTGGACGAAATGAGAATGATCCGAGGAGGTCGTATACCTGTTATGGATGTGGTGAGGAGGGGCACAGAGCATTTAAGTTTTCCCAACGTGATGTCCAAGAAAGGGGTCAAGGAGGACAAGGAAGGGTCAATCTGGTTGAGATGGAAGAGAAGAATGAGGATGAAGTTGCTGCTAACATGGGGGAAGCACTTATGATAAGGAGGACGTTGATTGCTCCTAAGAAAGAGATGGTGCAGAGCAAAGCAAAGGGGCAGACCATATATGGTGAAGATTCTTGGTTGCGAACGAACATATTTCGAACAAGGTGTGAATTCAAGAATGAGAAGAATATCAATTAGCAGTTTTCTTCCATTATTGCATTTGTGTTATGTGATTGGAGTCCATTTTTTTGGTCTCTTGTAGCTGAGTTTACACCATTAAGTAGTTAAGAGAGAGTTTTTATGCCTTCTTTTGGAACATGGGAGCAAGGGCCACTTCTAAGTTTAAAAGAAGGCTTGTTGGTGACAGGTTCTTCTGCAACCTTTGCTGCAACAGATTAGCAGAGACTTGTCATATTTCATTTTATGTTCATTAGCTAATAGTGCATAGATATTTGTGATTTGGACCTAGGTTAATGAGAGTGGGTGTTAATTGATTCATCAATTTTCAGCATTGTTAAATTTTCCCTGTTTCCAGTAAATTATTTTTTGATTTAATCCATTTTGTTGATAAGTTGTTAGCCAGTGTGTTTCATTTTTTGCTATTTCATCTTCTTGTTATTCTTTTCATTTTGCAAGAGTAAAATAGGTGAAATTTCTACAAATTTAGTTAGATTTCAGTTTCCTGCAACTACCTTTTCTTGTCATTTATATTCTACAACAGTAAATAGGTTTCATTCTACAAAAGTAATCAGGTTTTATTTTTTTTTGCAATATTTCTATTCCTATAATTTTGATTCTACAAGAGTAATTAGAATTCAATTTTAGTTTATAGGATTAAAGTGACACCAAAACCCCCAAGGTTAACTTTTCCCACCAATAAAGCCTATTTTTTGAATGAGCTGGTTTTCAAGCTGCCTATATCTCCTTTCGTATATAGCCTTGGACACTGCCCTAGATTGACAATTATAATGATTAAATGGGTGATTGACGACACCCATCATTTTTGGCACTGTTGTCGAGGACCACAGTGTTGTTAGAAGGTAAAAGCAAGCCAATAATTATTAATTGTGCTAATATGTGAAATTCAGAGTGAAATCTGGATAAATGACTGGTATAAGTAATATTTTTTGATAAATTGCATTTCAGTCCATTTAGAAAATAAGCAAGAAACCATAGGAAGAAAATTTTTACAAGAGGTTGAAATTATGTTATAATTGTCTAAATTTTTTATTTCCAAAAATGTTAGAATTTTCAAATAATCACAATCATCCACTTCAAGAACTACAGGATCCTTTGATAAATCATTACAAGAAAGAAAAATCAGTAGTTCAACACCACTTTCTCTTGACAAGTCCATATAATCAGGAAAATTTAACAAGATTTATAATTGTATTTGAGAATCTATAATGGAAGTCTCACAAGAGAATCCAAGGAGAGCCCATAATATGCTCTATCCTAGTGCAACTAGTGCACCTACCAAAAATTTTCAAAATCCCATTCAATTAGATCTTAATCAAAATGCTCCCATGAAGGCCATTTCATCTTTAGTGTTACCAACTTTCAAGGGAATTATATCTGAAGATCCTGATATATTTTTTTTTTAGTTTAAAAATGTATGTCAAGCTCAAGATTACACTAATGACAATCAGAAGCTCAAATTGTTTCATTCCACTCTTAAAGAGTCAGCTCTACGATGGTTTATCACCTTAGCACCTAATTCAATTAGAACTTGGGATGATATGGAAAACATATTCTTGGAGAGATACCAAGAATATTGTCAAGTCAAGAATCAAAACGATGAATTTCTTACAATGAAACAAGAGGAAAATGAAATCTTAGAAGACTATCTAGACATATTTTCTTTTGTTCATAAGAGATGTGGAAGTGTTGAACCTGAAATTTGTAAAGTCATATTCTTAAGAGGACTGCAAGATAAATTTAGGGATGCATTGGATATCTTAGGGAAATGAGATGCAAACGCTCTTGAATTTCAGGAAATCATTAAACTTTATAAAAATTATTCTCATTCAAGGCATAGAAAAAACAAAACTGGTAATAACACAAATAATTTGAAAAAATGCATGGAAGAGGCTAATATTTTAGTACATATTGATAAAGTAGTAGATGAAAGAATGACTATGTTGAACCTTCAATCATCAATTGTTCAAAATTTAATGAGAAGCAACACTTTCTTCATGACTGTGCTTTGAACAAAACATTTATACCTCCTACTTGTAGCATTTTTCAAAAAGGACACCCCAAAAATCAATGTAGTTTGTTACCAAAACTCAAAATTGTCTTTGAAAAATAGTCTCAACCTATGAAAGAATACAACTTTGTAGGACAAAGACAAGGAGATAATTTTTTTAATTTTCCATATCAGAATGCTTCTCAATTTCCTACACATTGGGAAAATAATCCTTGCTATATGTCATGGTCTGCTACAGGTCCACTTCAAAAATGTTGGAGTCAACCACCATGAGAATATTCCCAAGAGTAGTCTCAACATGTATGGGTGAAACAACAATGGAATCAACAACATCCACCATGGTTGTAGCCAAAACTGTAGGGATATCAATGGGTACAATAGCAAAAACTACTCAAAGGGTGGCAACATTATCAAAAAGAAAAATCAATTTTTTTGCCAACTCATACCCATAGTTTCTCTCAGTGACAACAACAACAAAAGGAAAAACAACCTCTGTTTTCAACTCAACATGTGGCCAATACTAACAATGTTAAACAAGTAACCCCTGTATCTATGGCTGAATTAGAAAATACAGCCATAATAAATGCTTATGACTGTGATAAAACTCAGTTGTGTTCAAAACCACTTCTTGAACATATTCCACTTACCAGTGTAGAAATAGGAGCTAAAAGAAATGAGCATGAAAATAAATCTGCACTGAAACAAGAAGTAGAAAAAGAAAAATATGACTGCTCAAAGAAAGTACCATGTCTTGAACAGTTTGAAATATCAAAATTGACATCTTCATAATCAGATTGAATAAAGGAATTAACACATTTTATTGTTAAAATCCCTTTACTTCAAGCTATTAAAGATGTGTCAATCATTAATAATATTGTTCAAGAAATGTGTTTTAAGAAATCAAGGAAAAAGAAGAAAGTATACCTTGAACCCATACAAAAAGGTGGAAAACCAGTAAACTTGCTTACGAGAAAACTTACTCCACCTAAGTATGATTGTCTAGGAAGTTCACAATTTCTTGAATCACATAAGAAAAATGAAAATAATATTTCAATTTTGGCCTCCATAGTTGTAAAGGGTAATGAAGAAGATTTGGATTCATCCAAAAAGTTTGTTTTTGCTGAAAATGTTCATATTTCAGATTTTAAAGATGAACCAACTACCGTTCAACAATTATTATGGAATGATGAAAAGCAAAATTTTAAAAAATTCTCACCCATTCTAGTACAAAACTGTTTTCTTCATTTACCACATGAATGTCATCATGATGCTTTACTAACACTTTATGCATCTTTAGCAATTGGTATTGAGTTGTTGCAAGTACAGAAAAAATAGATTTTGTAGTTGAATGCATTTGATGAACTTTGGTTGTAAACACTTCACCAAATAGAGTTCACTCAACAAAACTGAAAAATGTGTCATGATGATCACATTAAGAGCAACAAGGATGAACCAAAGGAGTTTGAGAATGAAGTTGTTCATCTTTCTTTGATTTGATTTAAGGAGGACATTAGTGGTGAATGGACATCTTTTACAGGTGTACCATCAACCACTAACAAAAGTGGAATTTGCTCAATATTTCACACAGTTACATTTGCATAAGGTAGAAGAGGCTTCCTCTTCTGACAAATATTCCAAATGATCATATCTTTGAATCTTGAAAAAAAAAAAAGAAAAAAAAAAAAAATGAAAAAAAAGAAAAGAAAAAACAAAAGAAAAGAGAAAAAATGCAACATAAGGCATGCCCCACAAAATGAAGATACATGAGGATATGCATCAATTTCAACAGAGAGAAGAACTAATGAGGTCAATACTTCATTTCCAACAATACAAAGGCAATACTGACATCATCATATTCTTACTACTTATATGGAAGGAGGGTTGCATCATTGTTGCAGTTTTTAGCTGAAAAAAAATGTTTTCATATAGAAAAATTTGTGTTTTTTGTAGAATAAGGATTGTTCTTATCCAAATAAGAATGAGAGAAATTATCTCTCATTCCAGCCTCATGAGATACATTCTATCTCATTGAATCCCTTGAAAAATATAAAAGTTGGTTGAAAACCAGAAATGGCAACCTCTTAAGATGAAAAAAATGAAAAAAAAATAAAAAAAAGGAAAGAGAAAGAATAAAAAATACAAAAAAAATGAATAATTTGGTAGGGAAAACCTTCTCGGAGGCGTTGTTGAATTGGCTTGCATGAAAAACGGTTTTTTGACGTGCATTACCTTGTTGATCCACCCATCATTGTTCCACCATTGTACAAATATCACACTACACATGTGTTATGTTTATGTTTTCATATAGCGTGCTAAGAATCATTAGAAGTAGTTTGTAAGGTGCGTGCTCAATTTTCAGAATAGTAAGGTATGTTTTTCTTGCATTTAAGTCATAGTAAGCATTTAGCATTTAGTGTATGATAATCGGTATTTGGCATAAACTATTCATATAATATTGGCAAGTTAAAAATGTTAAGAAACACCCCCTTTTGCCCTTAGTTGCATGGAAAATTCAACACCTGAAGATTTTGTTTTACTCCTACTGCAATAAAACAACAACATACAAAATAAAGAATAGCATTTAAAAAAAATGATGAAGTGGAGATTTTTGATGTTATGGAAGGCTTACACACCCTAGATATGAGGCCACACTAGAATCTGTAGCTAAATTTTGCATAGGAGTCCATTTCGGCATGTTTTTGACACTTCTTCATAATGACAGTCTCATTCCAGAGCTCTTCGGAATGACAATCTCATTCCGAAGCAAGCTTCAAAACAAGACAAATTGTGCTAGAAATTCTTGAAAATATAGCAGAACAGTTTCCTGCATTTTAGGAATATTTCTTCATAACAGATGCTAAATTCCTGAAAAGTAGCAACAGAACGGATTGGCATATGTAATAGAATGTTATAAATAATAAGCTCCCATGTTGGTTGAGCCAAGTAGAGAATAAGGATAGGACTTGTGGTAAGAAAGTAGATCTATGGAAAATTACAGTTTTTAGCAGGTTTTCCTGCAAATATTGTAATGTTGCTTGAGACTAATTAAAGTGTAGGATTTCTCATTAAAAAAAAAAAAAGTTGAAAAAATTGTAGAGTTACAGACAAGAAATGAAATACCTGTGCTAATTGAAAATGTTTAGTGCGACAATAATAAAATTCTCAGGCGGAAAAATATGTTTATCAGGATGTTGTTCATATTACTATGGCCTACTAGGATGCATGAGGGCATGCATCAGTTCAAACTGGGGGGAAATGATGAGGCCTAAAAATGCCTCATTTTTGCACTATGGTTAACATGTAAAAATTGCCATATTATTCAATATACAAAGTTAAATGGCCAAATAGTTGATTAGAATATATTAATTGTTAATTGTTTACATGATTTTATGTTAGAAACATTATACCCATGTTTTGACTATTTTAAGCATTTTACTTGAAGGTCAAAAATAAGTATCACATCAATTTTGGTGTCAAACTGTAGTAAAATTATATTCTGATGGCATGAACAAATTTCTCTCATAGATAACTACAAATTTTATTTTTAAAGCAAGTCAATCCGAGCTGTAAATAAAAAGTTACAAGGTTACTCAATGTTCATGCCTTAGTTTTTTCTGCAGCGGTTAACAAGTGCAAATCTGCATTAAGGGGAACATTGGTGGATATACTGAGAATTATCCAAAGCAATTTAAGAAACCAAATTCATACCAATGATATTTCATAGTATAGAGAACATATGACCCAAATTTTAAGGCATATGGTTAAATAATATGGAAGTTATGGGGCCCACAAAATGACAGTTTCACACTTTTTGATAGCTGAAAATTCTAGTAAAAATTTGTGTTAGAGGCCAACTTAACAGCGATGCTAGGAGCAATTCCTATGGATTTAAGAGCTGAAAATAGAACCTAATGTAGTTCATACAACCAATAAAATGTGGGTACAATTTGGTGTACATTGTAGTTATAAGCCAAAATTTATGAGCACTCCAAAAGGGCAGTTGGGCATGTTTTGACAGCTAAAAAAAAAGGTGACAGACCATACAAATTCTAGCCACCTGTCACTATGAATGAAAGCATTTAATTTGTCAATTAAATATGAGGGAAACGCTTGGAAACAGTTGATAATGACTCTTTCTCCACCTGACGGCTCTTCCACGTGGTTCAAATGGGAGCAACAAGTCAAAAAGGCTAAAATGCAGGAAATCTGGAAAATGCAGGACATAGTCATACAAATTCCAGCTTTGTCATAATTGGTGTTTAGAACTGAATGGGATCATCTCCTAAGGAATAGAGAAGACTTCATATCCAATCAAAACTACTTTGTTGACCATTTTTATCGCATGAGCATAAAATAGTTAAACTGTCAGATATTCCGGAGCAGCTCCAGAATGAGCAGAGAAAGAACCAATTTTGATCAAAATGATAAAAAACGTCCAAAAAGGTTAAAAATGGTGATATGAGGATGGATCCAGCTGTATGAGGAGTTTTCTCACCCCTTCCAACGCATTTCTCCCAATGGATGACACACAACAAGGAAAATGGATATGTTGCAGCAAAACAGTTTCCTACATTTCAGGAAGACTTCTTCAGAACAGTTGTTAAATCCCTGAAAAATAGCAACAGTATGGACTGGCATATGTAATAGACTGTTATAAATAATAGGCCCCCATGTTGGTTGAGCCAAGTAGAGAATAAGGATAGGACTTGTGGTAAGAAAGTAGATCTGTGGCAAATTACAGTTTTTAGCGGCTTTTTTTGCAAATATTGTAATGTTGCTTGAGACTAAATAAAGTGCAGGATTTCTCATTCATCTTTTGTCCCATTAAATGTATGAGTGTTTAAGTAGTTAAGAGAGATTTTTTTTGCCTTCTTTTGGAACAGGGGAGCAAGGGCCACTTCCAAGTTTAGAAGAAGGCTTATTGGAGATAGATTCTTCTGCAACTTTGTTGCAGCATATTAGCAGAGACTTGTCATATTTCATTTTCTGTTCATTAGCTAATAGTGCATAGATATTTGTGATTTGGACCTAGGTTAATGAGAGTGAGTGTTAATTTATTCATCAATTTGCAGTATTGTTGAATTTCCCATGTTTCCAGCAGATTATTTCCTGGTTTAATCCATTTTTTGATCAATTGTTAGCTTGTGTGTTTCTTTTTTTGCTATTTCATCTTCTTGTTATTCTTTTCATTTTGTAAGAGTAAAATAGGTGACATTTCTGTAAATTTAGTTAGATTTCAGTTTCCTGCAACTACCTTTTCTTGTCATTTATATTCTACAACAGTAAATAAGTTTTTTTTTTATTGGTTGAAAGGGTGTTGAAAGGTCCTTGAACCTTGTACAAGTATTTTTTACATATTTTCCAAACCGACCGAAGAGGCCCAAGAGCTAAAGATCAAAGGAAAATCCAAACACCACAAGAAGAAAGGTGTTGCGATATCATGACATATTGCAATTTTGCGGTCCACAACATAGAGAAAAAGCAAGGAGGAAAAGGTGTCGCGATATCGCAACATGTTGTGCTGTCGCGGCCAAGGGTGGAAAAGATGTCACGAAATCACGACAAAATGCAGCATCGCGGCCGAAGAAGAGAAGGTGTCACGATATCGTGACATGTTGCAACATCACTGTCGAAAAGGAAGAAGTGTCGCGATATCGCGACGAGTTGCGTCGTCGCGGCCAAAGAAGAAAATATGTCACGATATCGCGACATGTTGCATTGTCACGACCCCAGGAGAAAAAGTGTCACGATATCGCGACATGTTGCATTGTCACGACCCTAGGAGAAAAGGTGTCGCGATATCGCGACATGTTGTATTGTTGCGGCCAAATGAGGAAAAGTGTCGCGATATCGCGACAAGTTGTATCGTCGATGCCAAAGAAGAAAATATGTCATGATATCGTGACATGTTGCATTGTCGCAACCCCAGGAAAAAAGGTGTCGCAATATCGCGACAAGTTGCATTGTCGCGACCCCAGGAGAAAAGGTGTCACGATATCACGACATGTTGTATTGTTGCGGCCAAATGAGGAAAAGTGTCACGATATCGCGACATGTTGTAGTGTCGTGACCTGAAGAGAAAGAGTGTCGCGATATCGCGACAAGTTGTATCATCGCGGCTTAAGGAGAAAAAATGTCACGAAATCACGACATGATGCATCGTCTCGGCAAAAAGATAAAAAATATCGCAATATCGCAACATGTTGCATTGTTGTGGCTAAAGAAGAAAAAGGTGTCGCGGTATCGCGACATGTTGCATTATTGTGGCCGAAGAGAAAAAGTGCCACGATATCGCGACATGTTGCGTCATCGCGACCATAGGAAAAAAAGTGTCGCGATATCGCGAAAAGCTGCAGCATCATGGCCAGAGGAGAAAAAGTGTCGCAAAATAAGTTTCATTCTGCAAAAGTAGTCAGGTTTTTTTTTTTTTTTTGTAATCTTTCTATTTCTGTAATTTTGATTCTGCAAGAGTAATTAGAATTCAATTTCAGTTTATAGGATTAAAGTGACACCAAAACCCCCAAGGTTAACTTGTCCCACCAATAAAGCCTGTTTTTTGAATGAGTTGATTTTCAAGCTGTCTATATCTCCTTTCGTATATAACCTTGGACACCGCCCTAGATTGACAATTATAATGATTAAATGGTGTGATTGATGACACTCATCATTCCACATCATTTCTAAGTTGGAGATAGAGTTCGTTTGTACCTCAACAAACATCATTTTCTAGAGAAGTCACATATCAAGATCAAACCTCTTTGCTATGGGCCTTACACTATCTTGTAGTAGATTTCTAAGAATACCTTCTACCTTGATCTTCTAACACTCTTGGACATTCATGACATCATCAATGTTGATATGCTCAAGCCATACCATTATTTCACATTGGAGACAACACCAACCATTAGTTATCTTGTAGATGTACCTAACTTCTAGCTTCCACTTGATGTTGATCATGTGTTCAACACTAAGACTTGCCAAATTTTCCAGGTATCTTCGACTTCCTACGTTGTTGCTAGATGAAGACAACTTCCAAATTAGGCTCTATGGAACTCTCATCACTAGATGGTTCGAGATTTTATTTTCCTTTTGTAGGCATTGGAGTCCAATGCTTCTATAGTGATGAGGAATGATAGTGATTAGCATATTATATCAACATATTTTGGAGTGGCTACTTTTGGTGGGAATTGAGAAATTGTAGAGTAGTAAGGCATTACAATTTTTGGTGGAAGTCTTCCTACAATAATTAATATATTTTCTACTTGGAAAGTTGCCTGATAAACTTGTGGGAAGGTATTTATACCTGATTGTTAAGTTTGTAGCCCTAGGTCTGACCCAAGGGCTCTAATGTAATACATATATGCTAAAGATACCATTGGTCTGGCCTCAGGAGGAATCCTCTTCCAGGTTCTACTGAACCTCAAGTTAAAATCAGAAACTAACTCATGTTGATGTTTTTGCATCATTGTAAATTTATTTAGTAGGGAAAAGGGGTCAGATGACTCATTGAATTCTTCTACAAAAGGGCCAGCTAAATTTTCCCACGAGGTGATGGTTTTATCTTCTAAGTTTCTAAACTAATGCAAAATATTTTCTCTAAAAGAAAGGACTATAAGTTTTACTATGACATCTTGATTCTTAATATTGTGAATAGCTGCTAAGTTAAGTATGTCTTGGTAATGCTCATATGCAGTATTTCTGGTACCATAAAATGTGGGTATGGATTTTAAAGAAGCTTGAGGGATGTCATACATATTAGCAAGTCCAAGTGGTCCAAAATTATCCCAACTAGGATAATTTTTTGGGGTTTACTTATGATTGGCATTCTAATTGACATTCAAATTTTGAGCCATTGCAGGTGGTGTTTTTGATGGGACTAGTCTTGGGGATACTGTAGGGGGTACTTCAACCGAGACCTCTTCCAACTGTCAGTTTGAGAACAAACTCCTTATGATATTGGACCCTCTCAAGGGTAGCCCATAAAATATAACAGGGTCTACTAGGGTTGGTTTTCTGGTTTCTTGCACTTAGGGGGTCGCTAAGTGAATTTACTTTCACCACTGAATGAGATCAAGAAAACTCACTAAATCTTGATTTCATTGGGAATTATCAACTAAGAAATGGTTAGGGGAAAGACAACATGTCTTTAGTGTCCCACCGAGTGTGCCAAAACAATTGGGGTTTGAATTGGCATCAAGGAAATATTAAATTATGAAAATGAATCTATGAATTTCTGGGATGCGCACACTCGCTAATCACAACCCAAACCCCAAAATTAAATGAATTAAATATTGCTTCAATCCAACCTCCAGAATAGATTGGTATACCTTGTCAAATAATTGGTGTTGACTCAATTAAGCTCGGTTTAAAGTATAAGGCTAGGGATAGAAATAGAGTAAGGGTTAGAAATAATTGAATGAATAATGGCCGAATAAAGCTAAAAATATTGACAAATATCAAGAATCCTCTAATCAATCACATTTCCAGTATGCCACACTTAAGACTAACAACATTCAAAAATAATCATCTTCATCATTAAATGATAATAAAAAATGTAGAAAACTATTTCAAACATCTAAAATGTTAATAATCTAAATAACAAAATTAGATCAACCTTCAGACTAATAGAAAAAGAAGCTCTCTACAACATTTGTTTAAGCATGAAGTATTCCAATTTACCCTGAGTTAGCAATCCAATATTAGCAGAATTGACTAACAACAACAACAGTAGCAAAAATGAATTCATGGAATAAACTCATGAAAGATGAATACACAAGCCTAAGGTAAACATCCAAGTAATGCTCCTATTTATTTCTCAACAAAATTACAGTAATATGATAGGAAAACACTCTAGAGTCGACCCTTAGAAATGAGGGTTCAACCTATTTATATAGATTTTAAAAATAATAGTAGAAAGAATGAGAACAATACAAGGATTTTCATGCCAGATCAGTAGGATGCTAAAGTGGTGGCCTCTTATTTGCTTACAAGAAGAAAGAAAGGGATTGCGCTTCATGAAACTCTACAATTTTGAGCTTTGTAAGTTTCTTGGTCCTTAATGGAATCTGATGGTTGTATTGGTTGCAGGTTGATCTGGTCCATCCTTTGTTCTTGATCAGGCTTTTCATCCATAGATCTATATCTAAAACCTCAGGAAAATCTTGATTTCGATGATGCTTGGTATTCCCTATTTCTTTTTGCTTGCACTCCTTAGGTTTTGCTTTAGTTGGCTATATACTCTTCATTTTTAGAATCTGCTCCTTCAAATTATGTTGGGTCAAGTTTGATCGTGTTGACCACGAAATGAGAGTCTGGCAGCACCCCGCATCATTTTCTAAAATTCTCTCCTTTGTATTCTGCTAGGTTAGGTTTGATCATGTTGATCATGGGATAAGATTTCTGTAGTCCCTTACCTTCTTTAAACTTTGATGATGTTATTTGTCTTGGAAAATCTCCACTACTGGTTGTCTTCTTTTTCAAAATTTGCTCTTCTAATTTTTTTTAGCATTGTTTGACCATGTTGACCATGGAATTTTGATATTGTGTTGGTTCTCGGTGAACTTTAACATTGCTTATTTAAAATCCACTCCTCCATTTTTTGCTAGACACTGTTTGATTGTTTTCACCATGGATTTTGCACTCGATAGATTTTAACATTGCCTTTGATTTTCTTTTCAACACTTAGCCAATTTTACCAAATCTGCTATGTGTGTGGCCTTCCATCATGAAAACTAACTTTAAGCTAAAGTCATCCTTCCAATTCCACTCTAGTTTTTGCTAGGCACTGTTTGATTGTGTTAACCACGGATTTTGCACCTTAGCAAAATTTAACACTGCTTTTGAGGTTTTTCTCAACACTTCACCAAATCTTACAAAATTATCTAAGTATATGGTCTTTTTGGACCTACAATTAGGTTACGAGGATGAGGCATGCCAGTAATAGCTACTATTTTAGCAATATCCACTTCAATAACTCGCTTAGACACTATGAATCCTAAAATCTTGCCACATGTGACTCCAAACACACACTTGGAGGGCTAAAGATAAACTTTGTATTCATGAACCCTTTCAAATATATGGCTTAAATCTTGTGCACAAGTCTATCAATTGATGGAGCAACCAAAAATATCGTCCACATATCCTCAATAATATCATGCATCAAATCATAAAAGATATATGTCATTTCCTTTTGGTATGTGGCACTAATGTTCTTCAAGCTAAAATGCATTACTTTATAATAGAAGGTACTTCATGGATTTATGAAAGTTATCTTGGACTGGTCCTTAGGGGTAATATTGATTTTATTATATCCTTAGAAACCATCCATGAGTGATAGCATTCCACATCTAGTGGTGAAATCTATGATCATGTCTATGTTGGGTAAGGGAAAGTCATTCTTGGGACATGCAAAATTGCCCCAAAGTTAGTACATGCTTTGATTGTCCCTTCCTTATTAGCCATAGGAATGATGTTGGAGATCCAATCATAATAGTTGATGGCTTTGATAAAGTTGACATAAAGGATTTTTTGGAGCTCCTCCTTGACTAATTGGTCGATTTTAGGATGCATATTCCTAAGCTTCTACTTAATAGGTTTGGCATTGTGGAATAGAACTTCTTGGAAAGACAAATTAACACAATCGAATGAATTAAATAAAATATATCTTGCCACTTAAGGAGGGCTAAGTCCTTTGCCACTTAAGGAGGGTTAAGTCCTTGTGAGTACGCAGATGAATGATTGTATAAAATTAGATGATAAAATGTTAATCATGTTATACTATAAATATGGATAAATCAAATCAATGAATATAGCCAACTAGCTATTATATTGGAGTCATAACATGGCTCCCCTCGTGAAAAATTTTGTCCTCAAAGCTAGAAATGACTCGAAAATACTTTTTGGTTCCCATGTAGCATCTTCAACTGGTAGATCCTACCATTTGATTAGAAATTATTTAACCAGGTGAGATCGAAGATGATGTGATCTGGTTTGCAATATTGCTTCTGGTTGAAGAGTTATACGTCCTTCTTCATCTAGTATTGGGAGCTCTGTTTGGAGGTGCACTTTCTGGCCAATCACTTTTTTGAGACAGGAAACATGAAAAATTGGATGTATACGGGAGGAAGGTAGAAGCTCCAATTGATATGCTACTTCACCTATATAATGAACTATCTTGTAGGGCTCGTAGAATCTAGGGGTCAAATTCTAACTGGTCTTGATCTTCAAAGGCAATTGCTTATAAGGTTGCAACCACAAGAAAACTATATCTCTTATATTGAATTATCATTCTAAATTATGTAAGTCTTGTTGTTGCTTCATACGATTTTGTGCCTGGATCAAGTTGTCTTTAAGAATGTTGAGCATGGACTAACGATGCTGGAACCAATCATTAATTTGAGCTACTTTGGAAGATCCTAGAACATAATCTAATATTACTAGAGGTTTTAATCCATACAATGCTTCAAATGACTTGAGGTAAGAATGAAAGGAAGTGTTATACCACAACTCTACTAATGAAAGTCATTGACTCCATTGATACCGCTTATCTTAAGCAAAGCAATGCAGATAAGTACCCAAACATTTGTTAACAATTTTAGTTTGACCATCGATTTGGGGATGGTAAGCAAAATATATATTTAATTTGGTACCATTGAGACAGAATAATTCTCTCCAAAAATTTCTAGTAAATATGGTATCACGATCACTTACAATAGTTTTGGGCATTCCATGTAACTTGAAAATGGAGTCAATAAATACCTTGGCCACTTTGCTTGTTGAATATGGGTGTTGTAGAGCGCTGAAGTGAGCATACTTGGAAAGACAATCCACTACTACAAAAATCACTATTTTACCTTCTGACTTGGGAAGACCTTCAATAAAATCCATTGATATGTGTTCCCACTGGCAATCAGGAATTGGTAAGGGTTGAAGTCCTAGAGATTTGACTGTTTCACCCTTATTGTGTTGGCATACTTCACATTCGACAACAAATGACTTGGCATAAAATTTTAATCCTTTCCAATAAAAGGATTGTTTCACCCACTAATATGTTTTCAAGAATCCTGAGTGCCCTACTAATGGAGAAGCATGTGATTCTTTAGGGATTATGGATTTAATAGTGGAATTTTATGGAATATAAATGTGATATTTCTTTCGTAACACCTTGTCAATATATGAAAAATAAGGATGCTTTGATAATCCTTTATTTCTATCTTGAATAATTTGAGAATTTTCGATGTCAACCAACTATTCCTATTGGAGTTGAGAAACCCATTGAGAATAAGGACCCAAAATGACGTTGATGTAAACTTCATCTTCATATTTACGGGATATTGCATCCGCTACTACATTTTCTTTGTCCTTATTATACTCAATGACAAAATCATATCCCAATAACTTTTTCATCCACTTGTTTTGTTCTGGATAGGAGAAACGTTGTTCTAGAAAGTGCTTAAGACTACTATGATCTATTTTTATGATGAAGTGGTTGTTGAGTAAGTAATGCCTCTATTTCTCGATGGCATGTAGAATAGCCAACATTTCTTTCTCATATGTGGACCTCCCCAAATTTTTACCTAAAATTTGCTTGCTTTCAAATGCCAATGGATGACCATCTTGCATTAATACTTCTCCAATACATGTACCCGAAGCATCACATTCAATAATGAATGGTTTGTGAAAATCTAGAGTTACCAAAACCGGAGTAGTACACATAACTTCCTTGAGTGCCATGAATGCTTGAGTAGCAATATCAGACCAGTGAAAGCATCATTTTTTATGAGGACAGTGAGAGGAGCTGCAATTTTACCATAATTGCGAATAAAATTTCGATAATAACTTGTAAGACCCAAAAAACCATGAAGGTTTTTGATAGTTTTGGGTAAAGGCCAATCTTAAATGGCTTTAATTTTATTAGAATCCACTTTAACACCTTCATGAGAAATGATATGACCCAAATATTCATCCTCTTGAACACCAAAGGAACACTTGGAACACTTGACAAAAAGTTTCTCCTTATGTAATACATGAAGAACTTTCTCCACATGCATTAAATGATCCTTACAAGATTTGCTATTATATAAAAATATCATCGAAGAAAACCAAGACAAACTTGTGAAGAAATGGACAGAAAAACATGGTTCATGAGACTTTGGAAAGTGGAAGGGGCATTGGTGAGACCAAAAGGTATGACTAGGAACTCATAATGACCTTCATGTGTACATTGGGAATGTCCTCATCTCTTACTCGAATTTTATGAAAACCCGAACGTAATTCCTGTTTTGTGAAATATTTAGTACTATGCAATTCATCTAATAAATCATATATGACAAGGATAGGGAACTTATCCTTGATCATGATTTTATTGAGGGGACAAAAATTAGGACACATGCACCAATAATTATCCTTACGACGAGCCAAAACCATTGGTTATTAATAAGGACTATTGCTATGACGGATGATGCCATGTTCTAATGATTCTTGGACAATATTTTCAATTTCTATTTTTTGAGGTTGAGGGTATCGATAAGGATGCACGTTAGGAGGGAGACTACCAGGAACAAGATGTATGGCATGGTCATGAGATAACTTGTGAGAAAGCCCTTTTGTTTCGTTGAATACTTCATCATAGTTAGTCACAATATCTTGAAGATATTTTGAGGGAATTATAGGGGTATCCACTACTTGAACTTCCATGCAATTGATTTGAGCTAAGAATCCATAACCTCATTTCTTGAATATATTTTCCATGCAGTGTGAACTCACCACCTTGGATGGTGGAGATTTAATTCCTTTAATACAAATAGTCTTCCCGTTCTCTTTCTATTCAACATATATATTTTTTTAAATTAAAACTAACAACTTCTAGCTTTTCTAACCATTCGACACCCAAAATAACATCTAAACTTCCCAAGTTCATAATGAAGAGAGTTCCTCGCCAAGTGTAATTTTCCATTTGGATTGAAACTGGATATGTTCTTCCAACAAATTGAGTTTTTTCTCCATTTACGATTAAAACTTGAAACTTATCTTGATTGGTAGTATTAATGAACAAGTTCAATGCTTTAGCAGTCTTGATGTCAATAAAGTTATGTGTACTACCTGAATCAATCAACACATTAATATGTTTATGCCTAATAAATCTTGGTATCTTAATTGTATGATGATCTATTATTCCTATATGAGCATGCACTGAAATAGCCATAGTGTCATCTTTTGGTGTTACTTCACTAGTATCTACTGAGATTTGTTTTGTATACATGGGCGACTCTTTTGTTTCTTCATCTTCGTCCTTTTTTTTTAACTCTATTTGAAAGGTTTGATGTGGTACACATTCTTGATCTCTAAGATGATGATTATGACATTTAAAGCATAAATATCTTGATGATTGTTCATTTTTGTGCAAATAGTTATTGTGATACTGAGGACGAGCATTAGAGTCTCATCGAGATGATGTCCAATTTTGAAACTTCCATTCAGCAATCTTAGCAATACGCATGGTAGCATCCAAAGTGCAGGGATCATGTAGGTCCACTTCGAGTTGAATATTTTCCTTCAGACCATGACAAAAGGCAAAAACCACCATAGAAGCTTTTACATCTTCCGTGTATGCGAGAAGACTTGTGAATTCTGAGATATAATCTTGGACATAACCAGTTTGTTTAAGCTCCAATAGGCGAACATTGTAAGAAGAAGAAACACCCTCATAAAATATCTTGAGGAAAAGATCTTTAAATTCTAGTCATAAGATGGGATGTTTATGTTGATGTTGTTTCCAAATAAACCATTGGTAAGCTTCTATACCCAATTTGGAAGAGGCATAAGAAACTTTTTTGACTTCAAGAACATGATATAAGTGGAGCATACCATCCATTTTAGCTAACCAACCACGTGGATCCCCACCCTCAAAGATGGGCATATCGGTACATGGAACGGTAACACCTGGAGACCATTTCAAAATTTGAGAAACTTCACCCATATCTAAGTCAAGATCATTTTGTTCTAGGGGAGGAGCTTGATCCATAGTATCATTTTGTCTATGGGAATTAGTTGGAGAAGAAGGAGGTTCAAGGTTTTGATTTTGTACTAGTTGTTGGAGAACATCCGACATTTTTTTCATTTTATTAGTAATTTTAGATAGACAATCTTGTAATTATTGGGAGCAAGAAGAAGGGATTACAAATTCATCATGTTGGAGATTATTTTGGGATGAGTTGGAAGGAGCCATGGATTTAATAGTAGGGTGGTTGGGGTTAAAATTGTTAATGCGTAAAGGAGAATTATGTTGCGTACATTTATTTTGTGGAGGTCTTCTTGATGAATTTAATGATCCTTCATTTGGATTAGCGGTGTTGTGTAATATTTTATTTGGTCCTCTATTCCACTTGTCACTCATGCACTTGTTTTACCCCAAAAATATTTTACAAGATTTGATAAAAAATTATTGTTTTTCAACTATATTTTGCTCCAACTATGAAATTTGAATTTGAAAATTTTCCAATGACTAGTTTAGAAATTTGAACATCAATGACTAGTTTATACAACCACAATTTGAATACAAATATTACACGTTGACTTAACCATGTTTGGACAATGACTAGTTTTATAAAGACCCAATGGTTACACGACAAGGAGTGGATACGACAAGCGAAAACACAACACACGTTAGGCAGGGATGGTACGTAGGAAGCAAGTTATTGCATGACCGAAATCATGATTAAACAATGGCACTTTAGTGAATTTAAATCACTCACGACTTATCGGCTAAGCAATGTGGGATAAAATGAAAAGTTAAAAAATAATAATAATAATAAGCTATGCGATGCGCACGATATCAAAAAGAATACATTGACAATTTATGAACTAGACTTTATATAATTGACATACCCGTTACGCATGGAAATACAGTGTTGGTGGATACTTGAAAAAAAAATATACCATTGATTTAATTCTAGACACTTGGTATTCGATGTTGTGAGACGTTTCTAAATGTCTGGTGAGCTGCCAATCAATATAATTCCTTACTGCTCTTTAACCATATGGCTTTAATAATTTATTGCATGCTAATTTATTGGTGAATGAATATGGACCGATTAGGTTTAAATGTCGTTCTGAAATTGCCTGTGCACTTATCTATCACCTTTCGATTAAGCTGGAATTATTTGACCTGGACCACCCGATTGGTAACTAGAATATTTTTTGCACTTTCTCAAACTTTGTGTGATGTTTTTAGTATGCAAATAGAGTTATATTGTGTTTTGCTTCTACATGATGGCAATCAAATTCGTTGGATGACAAGGAGCTAGTATTTCAATATTGATTGTTGGACCTCCAAAGTTTGAAAGCAATCGAATGTCGTAGACGTACTTTATAACATCATCATATTAATCATTGGATGTCAGATACGCTAAAGAAATATTTTTTAGGGTTCCTTGTAACACGATCTGAAATCTGCTATGTGATCCAAATTATACTGTGTATTTCTACGATTTGAGATCTGAGGAATGTGTTGTTGTGAAGTTTTTACTTTCTATGATCTGGAGATCTATTGCTAACGGATAAAGTTTCTTTAAAATTTGAAAACATGATTTCCTGAATGGATATTGTTTCTACCAGCGCGTTCGAATATTCCTTCCTACAAAAAATTTTAAAGAAATCTATTGAAGAAGTAACCAAGAAAAATAGTCTTGCGCATAGAAGTCTTAAAGCTCCGATACCACTTGGATAAGAACTTCCTAGAAAGACATATTAACACAATCGAATGAAGTAAATAAAATATTTCTTACCACTTAAGGAGGGCTAAGTCCTTGCGAGTATGTATATGAATGATTGTATAAAATTAGATGATAAAATGTAAATCATGTTATACTATATATGAATAAATCAAATCAACAAATATAGCTGACTAGCTATTATATTGAAGTCATAACACATTGGGTCTAACTACTAGGTGATGCATGACTAAGAAGGGATTAAGGCTTGGTATATCGACATATGACCAAGCAAAAATATCTTGAAATTCTATCAATAATATGGTCAGTTGCTCCTGCTCATCCATGGATAATATTTTTCCTAACTTAAGGAGTCTAGGGCTTTCGTTAGTTCTTATATTATTGTTGAGGGTCTTCTCAATGAGGATGTGGGATTCATCATCATAATGAAAAGGGGCAGGGATCACTCTCAGTTTCTCAAGGTCTTCGAGAGACATAGGAGTAGGATCCACTTGATAACTAGAAGACTCAACATGGATGACATAAGAAACTGATCCATCAAATAAGAAGTTATTTAAAAGGATATATTCATGATCCATATCACAAAGAGTATCCCCTTAAACATAATCCCTTGGGGTCACAACTAACTTAGGGTGCACCAAAGTTATCACATTGTAAAAAAAAAAATTTGAGGGAGAATGTAGTCCCTCATCCTCATTACTCCACTTTAGGCCATGATGATCCATAAATTCAACGAAGGCGACAATTTAATCATCATTGGTTGGTAAGGGTTGGTTTTTATTGGGGATGTAGCCTATGCCACATATTGTAGGCCAAAGCTCAACTTTCAAAGGCTCTTGAATTTCTTTTTGTTTTGGCCCCAAAACCTTACTGGCATATCCCATATTAGAGAGGATTTGTTTAGGAAGTGAGTAATAATTGGATAGATAAAAATGGGTAAAGGTTCTCTCTATCAGATAGGGGTTACTACCAAAAATATTTTCTTATTGGGACATACCCACATAGACAAAGGTACACATACCAATGTGTAATACTTCACCATTTTTATGAGGTAAACCTATAGTTCAATATGAAGGTGGTAGCTTGGCTAGATCTAGAAGAGGACCTTCAACCAGGTTATTGGATTGATCTTGTGATGAGATTATGATTGGTGGTTCTTCACTAATTTTGAAGTTATCAAACTTCTTGGTGATTTGAGAATGATGAGAAGAAATGAGAGGATAAAATAAGAAACTTTATGAATAGAAATAGATGGATAGAAATAGATCACAGATTGGGCTTGCTCAACCATTGAACAATATTGGAATGGATGAGTATCACAATGGATGGTGGCAAGCTAATTTTTAAATTCATACTTTAAACATTGGTGAAAAGTAGAAGGGAAAACCCTCATGGCATGAATCCAAGGGTGTCTGAGAATAATATTAAAAGATGTTTGGAAAGATACCACATAAAACAAAGTATCGAAGATATTAGATCCTACCCTAAGGGGAAGGGATAAAATATCGTAGGCCTCTGTGGAATCATTATTGAAAGCTTTTATGATAAAATTAGATTTGGTTAAATCTTCCTCCTTAAGTTCAAAATTTTAGAAGAAATTATAAGTGCATATATTGAGGGAGGAACCATTGTCCACCAAGATCCTCTTGATGAACATTTTCCTAATATATCTAGTGATGTAAAGGGGATAATCCCTTTGTAAATTCAAGGAAGGAAGATCATCATCATAAAAATATATGTGATTTATCCCAAGATTACCTACAACATTAGCTAGGTTACTAGGAGGAAGATATTGAAAGATAGATTGTTGACTTAAAAGCTTCAACCAGGCTTCTGTATGAATAGAAGTTTATTGGAAATTTGAGTTATTTTATGTTGTCATTGATGTCACATGGATCATTGATGTCACATTGAGTTTTGGTGGCAAAAGCACTTCATAGATAATCATCTATGATATTTTGGAGAGCATGGATATATACAAGGTTTTTATGAAAACCAAGGCAGGCAAAATAAAAGGTTTTATTTAAAACCATGGTGGGCTTATGTGGAAAGGGCTTTTCTTAAAAGCCAAGGTGGAATTTTGTTTCATCGAAAAAGGACCTCCGGTGATGAAGATATTAAAGTTTAAAGTTTAAGTTTAAATTAATGGAGGGCCGACCTATGTGCAATTAATGGAGGTTGGCATATATATATATATATGTAAAGGTTTCAATTTATTTTGGAAAGGGGGCATATTATATATCGTCGAAAAGCTTATTTCGAGGGCTATTTGACTAACTTATTTAGAAGGAGAAATAAGGTGTGTGTAAAGAGATATTTCTGATTTTGCAAAGGGGTTCCAAAAGTGAAGTTTGCCTTGTTCTTTTTCAAGAGGATTAATTCTTTCATGAGGTGACAAGGTATGCAATATTGTGATTTATTTTATTTTATGGTATAAGTGGTTTTGGGAGTGAAAAGGTTATGCAATGTTTTGATTTATTTTATTTTATGGTACAAGTGGTTTTAGGAGAGATAAGGAAGTTGTGCAATTAAAGGCCTTGGTGATGATTATTGAAAAGTGGAGTAATGTTGATTATTTTGTGATCTACTAACCCTTGTGAAGATTGGCAAAAGAATTTTGTGATTGTGGCAGATTTACAAAGAGGTTTTTTCATCTTCATAAAAGGTATGGGCACATTCTCCTATTGATTGTTTATGGTGGTTGATTTCTGAAATATCATTGGAGGGAAAAGGATTGTTTGTGGTTTCCTTTTCGAAAGTGGTTGGTTGAATGCTTCAAGGTTTTCTGAATTGAGAGTTGTGTCTAAACCTTGTTTTATAAGCATAGTTGTTTGAAGCCCATTGGTTGTGAAAGAACTTGAGTTAGAAAATAACATGAGTATCATTGTTATGTGAGATTTGTGGTTGAGCATTGTTGGAAACATTTGAGTTGGTTGATACATACTTGGACTAGGGTTGTGTGAGAAAGAGTTGTCCCTTGTGATGATTGGTTGAGTTGAGTTGATTGAGCCTAGTCAAGTGATGTGTGAAGTGATTGTTCAAGTTCTATGAAATAAACTATTCCATCATTCTATGTTGAGTTGAGATTAAGATTAGAACATATTGAGTCTCTAACAATTCTCTTTATGCTTCTATGAGTTGATTTGAGTTGAGTTGAGTTGAGATTGAGATTAGAACATATTGAGTCTCTAACAATTCTCTTTATGCTTCTATGAGTTGAGTTGAGTTGAGATGATTGTGGATCATTGTTTTCATCCATTGAAGAGTACATTGCCATTCATTATTGAAGTTCATATTTGAGTTAATTGCCTTGATATATTTGTGGATGATTATTTGAGTACTACTTGAGCATGATTGATTGAGCCTTTGAGAAGGCCTTTGGGATAGATTTGATAATTTGGGATAGTTTTGGACAGATTTATGAGTGAGAGTTTGGGAAGTTGAGGAAGTTCTTGGTGAGCTTGCTAGAGTAGATTTGGGCAAGTTCTTGGTGAGCTTGCTAGAGAATATTTGGGCAAGTTCTTGGTGAGCTTGCTAGAGCATATTTGGACAAGTTCTTGGTGAGCTTGTTATTAGCAATTTGGACAAGTTCTTGGTGAGCTTGTTATTCAGTTTTGAAAGTTCTATGTGAGCTTGTTAAGTAGGTTCTATGTGAGCCTATTGAGCAGGTTCTTAGTGAGCCTATTGATAGAGCTTTGGAGGTGACAGAGTATAGAGGATAGAGTCTTAGTGGATAGAGATCCAAAAACCAACATAGTTGAAGATAGATCTGAGTGAGGAGTCTTCAAGTGGAGAGAGGTCCACCAGTTAGTGTAATAGAGAGACAAAGTCTTCTAGAAGATCACATAGCCAAAGTAGAAGGGGAAAGAGTTCTCCTATGGAAGAGATCCATGAACTTGAGATTAGGGGATCAACATCTCCTTTGGATAGAGATCCATAAACATTGTAATTGGGAGTGATTCCCAAAGAGATTGATTGAGAAAGTTTTAGTAAAATATTTTCTCCATGGAGTAGCCCACATTGGGTGAACCATGTAAATTGTGGTGTCTCTATTGTGTATGGTTTTTGTGCATTGCTTTGATTACTACTATTGATACTATTATCTTTACACAACATAATATTGAATTGGAAGAAAAAGTAAAAAGTGGTCTTATACTGTTCACCCCCCCTCTCAGTATAAGCTTGTGTTCTTCAATTGGTATCAGAGCGGGTTCCTTCGGAAAGGCTAACAGCTTGAGGGCAGATTCTACAAAGAACACAGATGGCTTCATAGAAAGGATTATCTTCAAATAAGGCTCCATTGTTTGATGGTAACAATTATGCTTTCTAGAGCATGAGGATGAAGAACTACTTGATATCACAAGGATATGAGGTATGGCAGATGGTTGAAAAAGAGTATAAGGTTGAAGGTGATCCCGAGGAAGATAAGACTACCAGGAAATTGGTTGAGATCAATGCAAGAGCAATGAATTATATTTTGAGTGGGCTACGTGAGACAGATTTTGCAAAGGTCATGGTATGTACTTCAGCTAATGAGATGTGGACCAAGTTGAGGAATACTTATGAAGGAGATTCCAAGGTAAAGTTGGCAAAACTACAAACTCATAGAAAAATATTTGAGGAATTGAAAATGGAAGATTCTGAAGATATTGCAAAGTTCTTACTTCGAGTTGATGAGATTACTAACACTATGAGAGGCCTAGGTTTTGATATGAAAGAATCAGAAGTTACTCAAAAGGTTTTGAGATCACTTCCCATGAAATATGATGCAAAGGTTTCAACAATAGAAGAGACAATGGATATCAACAAGTTAACAATGGAAGAATTGCAAGGTACTCTCACAACTTATGAGATGAGGGTAAGTAAGCATCAAGCTCCAATAAAAGAGATTGCATTCAAGGCTTCAGAAAAAGAGAAAGGAAAAGTTTCAAAAATAGATAGAGTTTTAGAAAATGATGAGGAAGCTAACTTCATCAAAAGGAATAAGGACTCAAGGAATTTCAAAGATATAAGGAAAGTCAGGTGCTACAAGTGTGGTGATCTTGGTCACTATGCATACAAGTGTCCACATGAAGAAATCAATGATGATGAAAAATAGGGTCAAAGAAGAAAAGAAGATGGAAAGCATAAGCATGACAAAGATGATAGATTCAAGCAAAACAGGTATGAGAAGAAGAAATTTTTTTGTAAGGCTAAGAAATCTTACTACATTGTAGAAGCAAGTGATAGTTCAGATTATAGTGATAAAGATCAGTCAGATGAAGAAGAATGTACATTCTTTGGAATAAATGAAGAAAAACAAGAACATCTATTCCTAGGTATTGAAGTTAAAGAAGAGGATAAATCTATTGAAGAAAGACATGAAGAGCTTGCCACAGCCATTGAGCAAGCAGATAGGTACAAGAAAGGTCTAAGAATACTAAAATGCTTCATATGCGGAGATTTTGGGCATATAGATGATGATTGCACATACTACAACAATTGCAACAAGGAAAGTTTATTTGAAGAAGAAAGCAACAGTTCTAGTGACAATTCCAACAACAGTGATGATGAAGAAGAGAATTCCACAAAACAAGAAAAGAAAATCAGGAGGTTGAAAAAGAAAATCAAGAGGCTTGAAAATAAGGTTCAAGAAAATGAAAAAGTCAATATGATGCTTAATCAACACATTCAAGATTTTGAAAAAGAGCTTCAGGAATCAAAAGAGTTTGGCATCACTATTTCTGAGAAACTAAAGGAGAGGAAAGAAATATGTGATCAGTTAGAAGAAGAAGATCAGAAAATTTTGGGGACCTACATAAATGAGTTAGCACGATTTCAAAGAAATTCAAAAACATTGGATAATTTTTTGGATTTACAACGAGATCCATTTATAAAGACAGGGCTTGGTTATGAAGAAGGGAAATTGAAAATAAGTACACAAGGTCCTATATTTGTATCAGGAGGTTTCATTTCAGAAATCTATAAGGAAGAACCAGTTCTCAAAGAAAAAGAAGCAGCAAAAATGGATACTTGCATTTCAGAGGCTATAGAGATGTGTGCCAATTTGCTACTTAACACAAATGAAGAAAAAGAAGAGGGAGATTCCAAAGCACCAAAGGTTTCATATTTCAGGTTTGGGGAATCACACTCAAAAGGAAAGGAAGTTCTAAAATATGAAAGCAAAGAAGCACCTAATATTTGTGAGGAAAGTTCCAAAGTTCCTATGGCTCCAAATATTCAGTTTGGTTCTTGTTTTGAGATAGGTGAATCAAGTTCAAAGGGAAAAGAAATTCTTGAAGAGAAAGGCAAGGAAGAAACTAAGGAAGAGGTTTTAGATGCTACAAAGAAGGTTCAAGGATGCAATGCACAAGTTGAAGATGATCATAAGGATAATGGTCAAGAAAGGTATGAGGAACCAAGGCATGAACAAAGGGCTTTTCAAGGATATTGTTTTTCTTGTAATGGATTTGGACACAGGGCTATACATTGCAGGATCCATGGATCAAAGAAGTTTGATTTTGCTAGAAGAAACTTCAAAGGAAGAAGGTATGGTTTTCAGGGACATTGCTTCTCATGCAACAGGATTGGTCATAGAGCTTTTCAGTGCAAAGGAAATGAGCAACATGGTTTTGGTTTTAGAGCTACACATTTCAGAAGTCATGGTTATAATGGTCATGAAAATAGAGCTTCACAATACAGGGTTCAGGAAAGGAATGGATATGGAAATTACTTCAAGAAAGAATTCAGGACATGGGCACCATCCAAAGGCTACAATATCAAGTGTTTTAATTGCAATAACTTTGGGCATATTGCAAGATGGTGTAGGACTCAATTCCAAACAGGTTCAAGGCAAGAAGTTCAAACAGGTTCAAGACAAGAAGATCAAGTAATTCATCAAGAGAAGGATATCAGAAAAACATGGAAGGAAGTTGATAGAGGAAAGAATCAATGTAATATGGGAGTAAAGGTACTCCCACCCCAAAATTAATCACCTCAAGAGAGAAGGTGGTGAGGGGGCTAAGCTTAAGAGTCATATATTTTAGCCCCATAGGTGTCCCTTTTGCCATTGATGTCAAAGGGGGAGAGATTTGAGTAAGGGGGAGCAGCCTCCAAAGAGAGATTGAGTTAGGGGGAGCAGCCTCCAAAGAGAGTATTGAGTTAGGGGGAGCAGCCTCCATAGAGAGTATTGAGTCAAGGGGAGCAACTTTGATTCTCAGAGATGGCTTTTGTAGTGATTGTAGTGATTTGCATTAGAGGTGTTGCCATCAATGACAAAGGGGGAGATTGTTGGAAATTTGAGTTATTTTATGTTGTCATTGATGTCACATGGATCATTGATGTCACATTGAGTTTTTGGTGGCAAAAGCACTTCATAGATAATCATTTATGATATTTTGGAGAGCATGGATATATACAGGGTTTTTATGAAAACCAAGGCAGGCAAAATAAAAGGTTTTATTTAAAACCATGGTGGGCTTATGTGGAAAGGGCTTTTCTTAAAAGCCAAGGTGGAATTTTGTTTCATCGAAAAAGGACCTCCGGTGATGAAGATATTAAAGTTTAAAGTTTAAGTTTAAATTAATGGAGGGCCGACCTATGTGCAATTAATGGAGGTTGGCATATATATATATATAGAAGGTTTCAATTTATTTTGGAAAGGGGGCATATTATATATCGTCGAAAAGCTTATTTCGAGGGCTATTTGACTAACTTATTTAGAAGGAGAAATAAGGTGTGTGTAAAGAGATATTTCTGATTTTGCAAAGGGGTTCCAAAAGTGAAGTTTGCCTTGTTCTTTTTCAAGAGGATTAATTCTTTCATGAGGTGACAAGGTATGCAATATTGTGATTTATTTTATTTTATGGTATAAGTGGTTTTGGGAGTGAAAAGGTTATGCAATGTTTTGATTTATTTTATTTTATGGTACAAGTGGTTTTAGGAGAGATAAGGAAGTTGTGCAATTAAAGGCCTTGGTGATGATTATTGAAAAGTGGAGTAATGTTGATTATTTTGTGATCTACTAACCCTTGTGAAGATTGGCAAAAGAATTTTGTGATTGTGGCAGATTTACAAAGAGGTTTTTTCATCTTCATAAAAGGTATGGGCACATTCTCCTATTGATTGTTTATGGTGGTTGATTTCTGAAATATCATTGGAGGGAAAAGGATTGTTTGTGGTTTCCTTTTCGAAAGTGGTTGGTTGAATGCTTCAAGGTTTTCTGAATTGAGAGTTGTGTCTAAACCTTGTTTGATAAGCATAGTTGTTGAAGCCCATTGGTTGTGAAAGAACTTGAGTTAGAAAAGAACATGAGTATCATTGTTATGTGAGATTTGTGGTTGAGCATTGTTGGAAACATTTGAGTTGGTTGATACATACTTGGACTAGGGTTGTGTGAGAGAGAGTTGTCCCTTGTGATGATTGGTTGAGTTGAGTTGATTGAGCCTAGTCAAGTGATGTGTGAAGTGATTGTTCAAGTTCTATGAAACAAACTATTCCATCATTCTATGTTGAGTTGAGATTAATATTAGAACATATTGAGTCTCTAACAATTCTCTTTATGCTTCTATGAGTTGATTTGAGTTGAGTTGAGTTGAGATTGAGATTAGAACATATTGAGTCTCTAACAATTCTCTTTATGCTTCTATGAGTTGAGTTGAGGATTGATTGTGAGATGATTGGTTGTCATTCATTGAAGAGTCCACATTGCCATTCATGCTGTTATGAAGTTAATCTTTGAGCTTTGCCTTGATAGATTGGTGGATGAGTATTTGAGTACTACTTGAACATGATTGATTGAGCCTTTGAGAAGGCCTTTGGGATAGATTTGAGAAGGTGTTGTGGATAGTTTTGTGAAGTTTGAGTGAGATTTGAGGATTTGGGCAAGTTCTTGGTGAGCTTGCTGGATAGTTTGGGCAAGTTCTTGGTGAGCTTGCTAGAGCATATTTGGGCAAGTTCTTGGTGAGCTTGCTAGAGCATATTTGGACAAGTTCTTGGTGAGCTTGCTAGGAGCAGATTTGGACAAGTTCTGTGTGAGCTTGTTATTAATATTTGGACAAGTTCTATGTGAGCTTGTTAAGCAGGTTCTGTGTGAGCCTATTGAGCAGGTTCTTAGTGAGCCTATTGATAGAGCTTTGGAGGTGATAGAGTATAGAGGATAGAGTCTCAGTGGATAGAGATCCAGTAGCCAGACATAGTTGAAGACAGATCTGAGTGAGGAGTCTTCAAGTGGAGAGAGGTCCACCAGTTAGTGCAGCAGAGAGACAGAGTCTTCTAGAAGATCACATAGCCAGAGCAGAAGGGGAAAGAGTTCTCCTATGGAAGAGATCCATGAACTTGAGATTAGGGGATCAACATCTCCTTTGGACAGAGATCCATAAACATTGTAATTGGGAGTGATTCCCAAAGAGATTGATTGAGAAAGTTTTAGTAAAATATTTTCTCCGTGGAGTAGCCCACATTGGGTGAACCACGTAAATTGTGGTGTCTCTATTGTGTATGGTTTCTGTGCATTGCTTTGATTACTGCTATTGATACTGCTATCTTTACACAACATAATATTGAATTGGAAGAAAAAGTAAAAAGTGGTCTTATACTGTTCACCCCCCCCTCTCAGTATAAGCTTGTGTTCTTCAAAGTCTGTAAAAGATCTAAGATGGATATCTTTGTAGGTGTGTTACTTAACTATTATTAGAGGTCGAAGGAGACTTTTGATTATGGATTTAACACTAAGGGTGGTTTTCTATACTTGTGCTCCTTTTTTGGGTACTCTTAAGAACTAAGGGTGGTCTAGAAAGTTGGTTGGATGTGGAACTTGTCTCCGACTAATATTGTTGAGTCAGTTGAGCTTGAGCTTGTTACCTTGTAGTAGCTACTATTATATTAATCATGTTGTTGTAGGGAGGTGGTACATTATGATATAGCACTCAATTAGTTACTTATTTCCCATGATTTGGTAGAGGATTTTGGAAGATCCCCATATCTTGATTAGTTGTGGGTGTCTATTGAGTATAAGGTTGACTAGTTGGAGATTTATGGTTAGGATTAGGTTAAGATTCATATACAATAAGGTGACCCTTGTCTATTAAGTCTTGAACCATGTGTTTCAACCTATTACATTAACCTATCATGTGCCCTTCCATCCTATGATACTCACAATGTTGATTAGGCTTATACCAAACTATCATTGTATCAGTTTGTCTTATGGGAGGCAATTTGATCATCTTAGCTTCTAGAAGTTGCTTAAGGACCGCTAAAATAGGTTGGTTAAGTCTAGTCAAATTTCTTGGTGGGGGTTTTAGGGTTTGCTAAATGCCAACTTTTGCAAGGAACTAGATGCATTGACATTGTTGGTTTACCTGTTATCTATTACCCCATCACCAATGATATGCTTATTCGTATATTGGGTTTTTTGGTATTTATACTTCTTTCCTTAACTTGAGTTGAATCTTCAAATGAGAACCTTCTATACTCTTCTTTCCAAATCGATTGCTTGTTCGAAATAGGTAATGATTGTTATTTCCAACTCATATGATATTTGCTCTTGTAAGTTACCAATAAATATATCTAACATGTCTCAAGGAGGTAGGGTGTACCTTAATCATCCAACTAAACTTCTCCATCAAGATAATAATTCTAAGAAACTTTCATCTTTTCCTTGCTTTAGGAGATACAAATATTGAATGGTTACTCCTTTCTCCACATAAGCTCCAAATTGTTGAACAAATAACTTAGTTGTTTCTTCAAATTTTCTCAAATAATGATGGGGTAGTTGATAATACCATTCCAATTCCATACCACCAAGTATTTTAGGGAATGCCAACATATCATCATATATAATATCATGGCATGTTGTTCTAAACATCCTTAAATATTCTATTGGGTCCTTTGTTCCCTTATAAATGGGTAAGATTGACATTGAAAAATGCTTGGGGTAGGGCCTAGAGGCTACCATAGGATCTAGGGGTTGATTGCACATTTCCTTATAGTTATAAGTGAAACTTGGAGCTTGAAGTGTATCCATTCTTAATGCCAATTGTTTCACTATACTTGTCAAACTTTGCATGTCTATATTATTGTTGTACAATTCCCCTAGATTCCCTAAGGATGGGTTATAGGTAGGCTATTGAAAGGGAACTTGGTTAATGTTGGATATTGTTATGATATGGATTATGGAATGAGATATTTTGTGTAGCATCTTATTATGGGAAATAATTTTCATTTGGAGGAACATAAGAAGGAATGTTAATAAGAGGAATGCTGGACGAAGGAAATTTAACATTTTTTTGGGATGCATTATTGTTAGCTTTTTATGAGTATATAATATAGGAAATGCAACCACAAGATGTAAGATAAGAAATCTATGATATCTATATGATAATGGCACTATAATATGCAAGAAAATAAAGAGATAAACTTTTGTAATAACTCAAAAATATGCCATTAATGAAAGCTCACAAAAATAGTACAATGCAGTATAATGGAGGACATGAACACTCCACGATGTATTTTTAAAGGAACTACATTGTACTCCTCTACCAATATATACTATGCACTCTCTATGTTCTCTCCCCTCTCACTCACTCACTATAATTCCTATATATAGAAATATAAGTTCCTTGGCCCTCACTCTACCTTTGACTCTATCCTATAACTTATGTACATGTGGACTACATGCACATTTACATCATTAAATATTCTAACACTTGTGCATTTATTACATGTTGAAGTAACTACTTAATTTTACTCTAAAGTAAACTCCTACTCTAGTAATGTACCAAAGGTGGTACATTGATATGTACCCAATAATGTAATATACTCTAACACCCCCCTATATTACATTATTTGGGTATTGAAGACTTTAGTCTTCAATATGGATCTTCATCTTAAATTTTCTTCAACTTGTTCTGGTCCTTTTTATTATCTTTAATTCACCTTACACTGTATGCCTCCTTGATATGGTTCATCTTCTTCTTCTTCTTCTTTATTCTTGTCTTTGGAGTTAATTACTGTACTTTCATAGGTGGTCATACTATCACCTGATTCTTGCAAAAGTATCTTCTCTTTGCCTTTGTCATTTTTATCATTTTTCAAGTTTTGTATAGAAGCTTCTAAACAAACACTTAAGGCATCATGATAAGATTTTGAGTTAGTAGAACTTGAAGTATCAATATTGCATGAGGATTGAAATATCTTCTCTAGGTATGATTCATCCATTTCTATTTTCTTTTTAAGTGATTCTATCAATCCTTTTTGTTCTACATTCTCATCCTTGTAACATTTGAATGTAAGTAATGCCATATATAATATGCTACCATAGTCTAAAGGAATTTGAATATCACTATTTCCATTATCAATTGCTTCAATGAGTTGAACATGTAGATAATATTCCATGGGTTCAAAGTTATCTTTTAAAGATTCACTATGAATAACTTTTGAAGTAAGATCTAACTATAGGATTATGCATAAGGGGTTGGCCCAAAAATGTTTTTATAAAAATGGGGTAAATTAATTTCAAAATCCAAAATTCTTTATAATTTCAAGGTGAAAAGGTTCCTTATTATTAGGGGTAATATTGGAGATTTAAACTTAAAATGGTCCAATTATTATAAAATTGAATCGAATCTACCCAAAAAAACATTCACACCTAAAATTTTTGAGCTAATGGACCCTGGTCAAGGGTCCCTAATATTAGCCAATTCCAAATTAAAAATATCCAAATATTCTTTAATTAATGATGATTAGCCACAATGCATAACCTTGGATCTAAGTCTCCTTCATACTTTATAATTAATTTATTGATTCCAATTTTTATGACACTTGCCCTTTCCTTTCTAATAGTGTTGTTCATATCATTGTTCATTATTTTTTTTGAGGTAGACATATTCCTTAGTTTAATATATTTCTTTTACCCTTTAGTACTTTGAGAATATTTTGATAGAGCCTTTGAAGTAGTCTACCTTATGACTTCCTAGTTTAGAGTATGTGAACTAATTTGATAAAACCTTTTTAAGACTTAGGTTTTGTAGGATCCTTATGTCTCCCTAGTGATTAGAATATACTCTAATCTTGGTAAAGTGCTTTGGGATGTAATAGTTCACCTTTTGATTTGATTTTGTAATGTTTTTGGGAATGATAATAATCAACTCCTATTCACCTTATTTCTCCTATTGAACTATGCACTTTTTAGTTTGATGGAGTTTTCTATGGTTGGATTTCTTTTGTCCCTTTAATGTGTCTATGAGACAAGTATAAGAAATAAATTTCAACCCTTTCAAGCAAACAATATTTTTGCTTCTTTTCAACCTTTAGTTCTTAATAGTTTAATTTTCTAAATTCCAATTAGTTAAAGTTTGGTGTAGTATTCCTTATATATCCCTAATTTTGGAATTTATAATATAACAACATTTGCAAACTAATATTTCAATTATCCAATGTTGAAAACCTTATATCTCCTACTATGAATATTTGAAAATATTATAATATATATTTACTTCAACTAATGTAACTTGAAATATCACTTGAAGATATAAACTTGCTTTATAATTTACTAATGCTTGGTTAATTCTTATTGCTCCAATGTAGTAGTAAATTTAACCTTATATGATTCACCTTATAACTCCTTTTAACCTTAATGAAAGCAAGTAATTAATTTGATATTACATTTATAATGTTGCACGCAATATACCTCTATCTTCACTCCTCCAACGGATCCTTTGGGCATTGTATTTATTGAATTATGGTGAGCATTCAATGCTCCTATTTTAATGGATGTCTTATCAAAGTCTTCTCCTCCTTTAATAGGCTTTGACCTCCCTATGTATAAGCACTTCGATGTTGAATCTGCGTGCTTCCTTCTTCACCTCGTGGCACACCTTTCAACTCTGCCTATTAATAGTCTTACATCCCTTCTTGGGATGCACTACATTGGCGTGTTACTATACCTTCTTGATGTTGTTTCCACTTGGTGCAACCATTACTCAGGTGTGTAGGTGGTGAATGGACATTATGGTTTCTACGAGCATTATTTTGTGAGCCTTCAATGCTCTTCCTTAGATCGAAATGATTACTATGCCCTTAACCTTTGAAATATGCCTTTTAATGCTTCCAAGATGAGTGTTACTTTATTCTAAGTATTATCTCTACCTCCACAGGCATTAGAAATAATATGAGGCACCTTCTATTATTGTTCCAAGTGGCACAATATGCCTTGGCTAGTGATGGCAAGTGGTGCTCCTCCTTCTTGCATGTAGATATACCTTCAACATCTCTTTAACCCTTATTACTTCTTGTCAACGGGTGCAAGCTATTCTATCATTGCTTCAATGCTTTATCCTTCTTGCCAAAAAACACTTTCTTCTTCTTGCAAATGAGATCAATCTATTCTATCTCAAGGTTGGATCAAGTTGTGATGATTCTAGAGCATTGCAATGGAGGTTCTATGGTGCTCCAATGGTGGATTTAGGTGCTTCCTCTCGGTGGATGATTCTTCCAAGTTGTACCTTGGGTATTGCACCTTCGCTTGTACCTTATCCTTTTATGCTTTTAATATGCTATCCTTAGCACTATATTTGTAGTGTGTAATGGATGATAACTTATGTAGATAGACAATAGCCTCTTCATGTAGATAGTTTGTGCTATGTGGATACCTTGTGCAATAGATGATAGCTCCTTTACGTGGATGCCTTGTGCTGCAGTTTGATGCTATTACAGGCACTAGATGTAGTGATGAATATGGTGTCTTTAGACACCTTGAAACCTAGCTATGTGAGCCCTTCATTGGATCTTTTCCCTTGCTTGAAGTTTTCTCCTCAAACTTTGATAATGGGCCACTCAAATACTGTAGTTGTGCTACTGGTTGTAGTGTCTTTAAGACACTCTTATTGTTGTCCTTATTTACTAATTTTGAAAGGACAAGACCGATGCCAATGTAATGCAAATACTTTTGCAATATATAGGACTAAGTCCCTTAATTTGCACCAAAGTTATACATCTCCTCAAGTCTTCTTGATGAAGCTTTCCTTGCTTCTTAGATATGGTGGCTTTTTGCTCTAATCCTTGAGAGCAAATAATAATGTATTGTTGCCTTCCTTACTAGACAACACTAACCTCTAACTCCTTTACTTGGATAACTTAGCAACAATGAATCCAAGCTCTTAATCATGCAACTTAACTTTGCACTAATTTTCACTTCAACTGAAATACTTAGTGCACCTTTAATAATATTTAAGAAAGACCAATATAGTGCAATAGCAATCTCTCCTTATTACTCCTATAAATGAACTCTTAATGCACTATAATATATGCTTTAGAATGTAGTCTTATTTACTTCAACTTAGACAATAGGAAGATGATATTTTTCTTTCATTCAAAATATATCTAACTCCTATTTTAATGTGCATGTATTAACCTTAAAATAAACTATCTTCTACACTACCTTTAAGACTCTAATATGCAACCTTCTTCTTGCAACTTTTAACTCTAATATGGTGCTTAACGAATCTTAATAATGAACCAAAAATCTAAAGTTCAACTAATGAACCTTTTGCACCAAAGGTGCTTACCCTAATGATCTCTATAGATGAAGCATTGCAAGGTGATTAGATTCATCTTATTGTTGTCTGTAACATAGCAGTGGAGTATTCTCTGTGGGGAGGTGTTTTCCAAACATAATAATGATCCCTAGGTTGAATCTACCAAATCGAACAGTCTTCTAATTCCCCAAATGACCCGTGTACGATCTATCAATTGCTTGTACAGACCTCAATTACATACACTGTACGATCTCATATTGTACAATGACCAATATGGTACGATCTTGCACTCATAAAAACTGATATATGTTGTTTTTGAGGCTGTCATACATAGTTTTTTAATTGTTCAAGTCGATTTACCAAAACTACCAAATCAGGTAAGTTCCTGTCAATCACCTATTTTACCAAATCGGGTAATAACTCTATGTACGATTTGTATGATGTACGATATGTATGATCCAAAGGTACAACATGATGTTAATTAATATACTCTTATACTCCAATCTCTCTCTCTGGGATGTTTTGTAAAGTTTTAACAGCCTAAACAAGATAGTTTCATTCACAAGCAAAACATCCAATCCAGACTAGTGAGAGATTCCATCCAATCAATTACGCCAAAAAATTATACAATCTACTTTAGTACGTATTTTCCAACATCCTCATACTCCTATATCATTCTCCATGATTCCACCAGTAACAATCTTCTCACAATCTGCAACAAAGCCTACAACTAACATATAACAGTAAGAAAGAAACTCAATTACACAATGATCATCCACAATGCATCAATCATACACAATAGGATCATACACTATCATCCACAAAGTATGTTATTCTCATTAATGGTTATCAACTCAGTTACAATGTGGAAAACTCTCTCATAGTAATTGCAATAACTCAGAAATATGTCTATCTCTCTACTCTAGCAACTAATAACCAGTAAACTAGTAGCCAGACCTAAAAATTCAAAAATGGGGCCTTATATAACGTTTCCCAGGACATTCCAAAGCGGTTCCTAAGACAATCCATTATTTACAACTACCCATCTACAACTGAATACATTATTTTGGCAATTTCCTAATTTTGCACCTTAGGTTAGCAAATCCATGCAATATTTCATCCTAAAATTACATTTCCTTTGCATATAAGTGAATATTGGTGCACCCTGTATGATTGGCCACTTCTTTGTATGGTTTGCCACTTCAGTTGTACAATATACAATTTTCTCCCACTGTATGGTTTTCCAAAACTTGAGCAAATCATCCCAAAACTGTCAAAATTTAGCAAATCACCTTTTCTTCTTCTAGGAGGTGGATTTTCTACCTACATTATCTTTTACTGGATGAACTTGTAGCTATTATTTGCTATCCAAAATAGCTTCTCAACAAACCAATTTGTAGCTTTTTACCTCCTTATATCTTGTTTCTTTAATCTGTAGTTTGGTGGCTTCAACTTTCCTTCAGGATGTATCTTGGAAATCTAAAAATTAGCAGCTATTGAACTACCTAAGTTGTTGCTTTCTTGCTATCCTTAAATATTAAATTTTTATATTGCAAAGAAATTAGTCTCTTTGTTGAAATGCTATCCTTGAATCTCAAAAATTTGGTATGAAAATCCTCCAAATCATACCTAAGATTTTTCTTCAAGAACCCTTCAATTTTCTACTGTAGAAACCAATAGATCTCATTTCTTCAAATGAGCCTTCTAACCTTCAAATGTAATCTTAAAACCTCTTAGGTTTGGTAGTAAAATTTGGCTCTTTTATCCTTCAACCTCCTTGTCAAATTCTATATTCAATCTAGGCCTTCTTCTCAAGAATCTGAAAGTCTTGAGGTCTTCACCAATCTCTTCCAAAATTTGGCAAACTTCTTGCCAAATCCTTCTCCCTTGGGCTTGTTTTTGGATGGCGATAATTGTCCCAAGTTCTTCCTTTATCAAGAACTTATCATTGGTGGTAAATTTCTCCAATGATTTCTTCTAGGAACTCCTTTAATGGCCTTCTCTGAATCTCCTTCAATGAGGCTCTCCAAGCCTTCTCCTTCTTTCTCTTTGAGACCTCTTCTCTAGGGTCTTCACTCTCGCAGCTTTTCTTATCCTTTTGAATGAGACCTTTTATTCAACCTTGAACTGTGGAAGTTTGGCAATGAGATCTCCCTCTTGGATCTCTAAAATTTGCTACTTCAAAAATAGAACTTTTGCTAGTCCTTCTCTATATTCAAGCTTTCAAATCTAGAAGTTCTTCAATGGACATTTTGTGGGTCTCTTCAACTTATTCAAGGTGAATTCTTCAATCTTCAATGGATATCACAAATCTCCTATCTTCACCAAGACTCTTATTATGAGTCTCTTCTCTCTTGAATATGCAATAAAGCTCCTATGGCCTTTTATTCACTTCTATAATCTGCAAGTTTGCAATCTTTAGCAATAGGATATTTTCTTTAGGCCTCCAAATCTTTGATCTTCCTCTTGTTTCTTCTAGTTTTGGATTGATTCCAAAGAAGATATTCTTCCTAGATCTTTTGTAGGAAGCTTCCCAAATTTCTTTGAATCTCATTTTTCTTGCAATAATGTATTAGGATTGTAATGGAAGAAACTCTAATCTAGCGATAATCAATCGTCACTAGTTGATTTGTCAATCTAGTGGAATTAATGTTGAGTTCTAGTATTCATGAGTTTTTATACAACCCTGTGGAAAGACTCTAGCCAAATGCAATCTCAAGAATTTTGAAAATGAGATTTTTGTATTCCTCTCAATCTCACTTGTGGCTCTCCCTATTTCCTATTGATCTACCATGTGCTCTGATATCACTGTTAGCTTTTGATGAGTATATAATATAGAAAATGCAACCACAAGATGCAAGATAAGAAATCTATGATATCTATATGATAATGGCACTATAATATGTAGGAAAATAAAGAGATAAACTTTTACAATAACTTAGAAATATGCCATTAATAAAATCTCACAAAAATAGTACAATGCAGTATAATGGAGGACAAATTGTTTTTAAAGGAACTACATTGTACTCCTCTACCAATATATACTGTACACTTTTTATATTCTCTCCCATCTCATTCACTCACTATAAGTCCTATATATATAGGAAGATAATTTCCTTGGCCCTCACTCTACCTTTGACTCTATCCTATGACTCATGTACATGTGGACTACATGCACATTTACATCATTGCACATTCTAACACTTGTGCATTTATTACATGCTTGAAGTAACTACTTAAATTTACTCTAAAGTATCCTACTCTAGTAATGTACCAAAGGTGGTGCATTAATATGTACCCAATAATATAATATACTCTACCAATTACTAATTGGAGAATGTTGTGGACTCCCCCAATCTTGGTGGTTGTTGTAGTATCATATGTGGGTTTATGAAATGTATTAACATTAGGAGAAGATTGAAATAATGGATTGATGCAAATATTTTAAGGAGAATTGACTTGATGATGAGATGTTCTAGCTTCATTGAAGTGGGTGTCTCTTTCCAAGGCTTCATTTAGGACTTGCTTGTGTTGCCTAAAGAAATTCAAGAGCTAATTATGTGATTTGAAAGTGACCTAACCATGAGGTCCTTCAATAGGATCAGAGTCATCACCAACCTCTACATCCTCTTCTTCCTCTAGATTGGGATTCTCCCTATCAACCTGATCATACTTATGGCATAGAGGATTATCTTTTGGTTCTATCATATTTCTCTTATTCATAAAATTTTGGGCCATAATATTAAGAGAAAGAGATGGGGAGAGAAGTGGGACAAAAAAATAATGCGAAGATGCACAAGATACAAAAGGGATTTTTAAGTTTTATTTAGTTTTTATAATCTAGGAAAATAGATTAAATGGTCTTGCTTATATTTTAAAACCAAAACAAAAGGATACAAAGGAAACATGATTCGTAAATGGCCACTAAGGATGTGTTTCATGATGGGTTCACCAAATATGTAGAGGGGGAAAATAACCCATCATGTATAATTCTCGACGAATCCGTTGGGAGCCAAGGTGATTATGGGACTATGTTTCTCTACACTTGGGGCTTGGGGGATCAAAGGATTCACTAGGAATGGTTTAAGGACTCTCTCCAAGTCTATGATGGAAGGTTTGATGTGTTTATTGAGCAAACACCTAAGTTTGGTCTTACTAATATCTAAACTATAAAGAATTAAAGAACAATGTAGGGCAAACAATGATGCAAGCAAACAAAGGACTATTCCTAGAATTATTCTTTGCTTCAATGAGGACTATCCCTAATCTTGTGAGAAAGTAAATATTTTCTTTTCAAGCAAAGGTCCAATAGAGTGCACAAACAAGATTAACCTAAATGTAAACTATATGCTTTTCTTTGTTTATGCCTAGATCTAAAACCAAAATATAATTTTCTAATCTATCAAATTTATGTTATTTTGTATTCAACTATAGAAATAAAAATGATCATAAACACTCAAAAAATAGCCTAAAATATCTATCAAAGCACTTGACCCAGTGGTTGATCCTAGCTGACTTCATACCCTATAAATTTTGACCACAAATTTGTTCAATATTGTAAAACAACTTCAAAACCTTAGAAAAATTAATCATTATTTAGGGGCTTGCTTAGGCCGCTATGTGACTAAGCTTGGAGATGCAACAATCAAGCCTCCTTGGTCCTTTTAGTTGACTGTTTGAAAATTAAAATGATTGTTGACCTTTGGAAACAAGCAAAAACAAGATATAATAGTTTAGCTTTAAAAATAAAAGTCGCACAATTTTCCTTTCCTATCATTACAGCCAATCAATTTGTAAAACCCTCAAAAATTGCACAAATTGGCTTTAAAAATACTGTTCATCACTCAATTTCATCATTCATTATTCTAAGCCCATTCAACTATCTCAACCCTTTCTTACGCTTAATCACGGTCCCCATGTGACCACCTTCAAACATTCAACCAAAAAGAGATATTTTAAATATCTCTCCCAAACATGTGGAGATATGACTCATCCTCCATCTCATCCTCACACATGTGTGAGGGATTCCTTCACACAAGTAGCCACATGTACCACAAGCAACCTCATAAATGACACCTCACCCCCTAGCCTTGGATAAATTCTTATAGGAGAACTTTACCCCTGAACTATCTGGTAGAGCATACGTCGATATCATAAGCTTTGTCATACACTGGCGATTAGACAACATGCCCTTTTTTGAATAGTACTCATAATATACTCCCTTCTCATACCATACCTCTTCCCACCTCACACCAAATATCCATTGTAACACATCCTTCTATGTACCATATGATGCCACCCTAACTATAGTGCCCTCTATCAACAACTTATAAATCCTATATATGTCCTCCAGTGTAATCACCATCTGTCGGAAGATGAAAGGTGTTCCTGTATAGATCCCACCTCTCACACAATGTCGATACATACGTATTATTGGTATGAATACTCTCTACCTCCCATACACCCTTAATCCACACCCTCCTCATCCACTTTCCATCCTCCTTTGTTTATTTCTTACCCAGGTTATTTCTCAACGATCGCACACGATGCCCCGGTTCAATCTTCTTCACCTATTTTCATTCAAAAACATCACACAAATTTTTCATTAGTTTCACATGTATATAAATTCATTTTCATAATTATATACAAAATATTCATCACATCCAAACATTATGCAACATATCTCATGCATCACACATTGCAAAAAAAATTGGTTCGCATCCCAGCATGCGAACTTGGTTCGCACATCACCATGAGAACTTGGTTCGCACCCCGCTATGCGAACTCTGCAAAGAAGGTATTTTTGAGCACCCATTAAGCCCTTTCATGGAAAAAAATTTATTCACATGCAAAAACAACACATTTATTGCATACAAAATAGAATACAACCCCATATGCACATATTTTGAGGCATACCTTTACAAAACACACCACCACATTACAAAACAATAAACAAATTAGATTTTTGGACACCCATTTTGGTCTTTCCCAAATAAAGTTCAAACATATTCCAAAAATAGGTAACCCTTCATACCACACGAGAACGTCAAACCTCATAAACACAAGTCTCATGGCACGCATCCACATGACTTGCCAAAATAATCCAAACTGTCAAACAAATTAGATTTTTTGGATACCCATTTTGGTCTTTCATAGTGAAAGTTCAAACATATTCTAAAAATAGTGTACCATTCATACAACACAAACAAAGTCAATTGTTACACATACACCACATGCCACACAGTCAAACATTTTAATCCAACAGGTAAAACAAAAAATAGTCAACATTTCTGGATTCCCATTTGGCCACTTTTACACTTCTTGCACACATTTCAACCAACCACAACATGCACATAATCCAAACCTACAATATCGTACTTTTCAAAAATTTACACAATTCAAAAAAATAGTTTTAGTCTCATGCACTTACTAGTGGTGTACTGTGTCGGTCGCTCGTGCTGGCACACCCTCCCGCCATCTCAACGTCGACTCGAGATTTCGACAACGCTTCACTTTACAAACACTTCCTCGCTCCTCTCACAAATTTTCACAGCACAAATGAACCTTGCATGCACAAAAAGGGTTCTTTTACCCCCAAATACTTAGGTTCGTACCCCGTCATGCGAACCCCGGTTCACACCCCACCATGCAAACCTGGTTCACACCTCATTATGCGAACCAACCCTCATCACATCATTTCCACATTTTCTCCACTTTTGTAAATTACTCTCCATTTCCCACCATTGTTTACCCAATTTTTTTACTTTTTTTTCACCATTTTCCTCTATCAATAGACTCATCACCACATTTCACCTGTTTCATTACCAATTCATCACTTGAGGGGGTATTCATACACAAATATGCTTTGCACATGATCAAACAATCAAACATCCAAATCACGAATATCACACCTGTCTAGAAATTTTTTTGTTGAAGATTATCTCAACATAAATTCAATCCCAATCCTACATTTGTTAGATCACAAGAGCCACGCATAAAAAATAGACATATCTTGATTTCATTATGTATATCAGCACTAACCACATACTGAATGTTACGCCTGATATGTCTGGACACATCTTGATTTCATTTTTTATATCGACACTGATCACATACTAAATGTTACGCCTGATTTTTCCTTGCCACTCAACTCAAATGATTTGACAAAATTCATCATGCGCTCATCAATCAATTAGAAGTAAAAATTTGAATAGGCATTTGTTTTATTCGTAGTTGGACCATTGGTCACAAAAATCAAAGCAGTCTTAAGTTGCCCTCATAAGCAACCAGTACGATATTGCAAAATGTTGTACTAAATTAGAAAATCACCTATTCACCATCATGTTTCATCCGCAATCATCCACATTCATCCACTCACGCATTCTTCATATTTCTAATCACCTCATCACCTTCTTCTATCATATTTTTGTACTAAACTATGTCTTACACAACATAATACAAAAAGGGGTAAATGTAGATACCAAAAAGTTGCACATGATCGTCCGTAGTCACTCGTAGGCTTGCATATGCCATTGTAGTCCATCATAGGCTATCGTGGGCCATCGTGGACCATCGTAGGCCATTGTAAGAATTCGTAGGTGCAAAAACCTACAAAACTACACAAAACGCACCCAAAACACCTCCTATTTACAAAAGGGCCACCTACAAGCCCCTTTAGGCCACCTTAGCCCTTTCCTACACCTAATTAGGGTCCCCATGGGACCATTCCCTCCCAAAACCCTAATTATGCTAATTACAATTCTAATTTGAAAGTGACTTTTCACTTAAGTAGGATTAATTAGGGTTAAAAGCCAAATTAGCCATAATCCTACCCTCAGACATGTGTGCACCTAGGATATTTCCTTCAAGGCACATGAAGGGATGACTAAGCATGCCACTTCATAACCCTAACTTCACCATGGTAGGACTTGACTCTAGAGTCTAGTATACCTAACTACCCCCCCCTAACCTTGTCTCACTCTATAAATAGAGGGTCATTTCCTTCATTACTCTCTCTATCTCCTTTTTGGTCAACATACCCAAACTCTGCCAAAATTGTACCAAAATCTTCTCTATCATTTTTGAACCCGACAGACATCAACAAACATTATCTGGAACACATTCAGATAGCAAATTCTCATCAACAGTCAACAACAAATCAGTTCGCACCCCATCGTGCGAACTCGAGTTCCAGTTCGCATGCCGCCATGCGAACTAGGTCTACAACAAATCTACAGCTTTAAATCAAGTATACATCAGTTCTAGATAGTTTCTACAACATTATTTCATGTTTTTCTTCATTTTCATATTGTTTTGTCTTCATAAACACGGGGTCTGATCCATGACAGGTGCCCAAATGAACTAACTCCTTTTTGTAGGTCCAAAGTAGGTACAAAGGACATATTCAAGCATCCAATCGGTGGCACACATACATAGAAGCCCACCTACATTGAGGCATCGAAAAGCCTCTTAAAGTTCACCTGTATTTACATTGAAAGAGAAAGGAAAATCTGTCGAAAGAGAGACTATGTTGTAACACTATTTTGAATTTAATAGAAAAAGGACACTTTGCACATATTCTATTAGTATTGAAATTGGTGACTTTTCGCATGTTACAATATTGCAATTTTAATAACTTCTACCCAATATTATCGATCAAGTCATGTTTCTTTTAGCATGTAGTGTACCATTTCCATAATGGAATAGTTCCTTCTTTCTACTATACCATTTTGTTGAGGTGAATAAGTAGTAGTGTGTTGGCCTTTTGTACCATTTAATTTTAGAAGTAATTCAAATTCTTTTGATAGAAGTTCACTACCTCTATCTGAGTGAAGATTCTTGATTGATTTTCTTGTTTTTATTTCAACCAGTTGCTTGAATTGTTTAAAGCAACTAAAAGCTTATGACTTAAGTTTTAAAAAACATACCCACACTTTTTTGGAATAATCATCAACAAATAGCTAAGAAAATATCTATGTCCTCCAAGACAGGTAATATTCATTGGTCCACATAAATTTGTATATATTAATTCTAGTGGCTCTTGAGCTTTGTATTTACTGAGTTCAAAAGGTATTCTATGTTGTTTTCCTACAAGGCATTCTAGACAAATTGTAGATTTCCATGATAATTTAGGTAATCTTGTTACCATTTGATATCTACTCATTTTATTCAAAGAAGATGCACTTATATGTCCTAGCCTTTTATTCCAAAGTTCTTTGGTTTCTAATGTTCTTGCTGATAAAACAAAGTTTGATAATATATCTAAATCAAATAGACCAAGGCTATGAGTTTTCTTTGTTTAGTAATAAGACATTTTTGTTTGTTCTCAATAGTTTTAAATTCAACCACTAAGTCTTGATCCATCATTTGATGGACTGAGAGTAGGCTAGCAATTAATCTAGGCACATACAACATATTTTTAATTATACCTTTTGCATTGAATAAAATGGTTAAAATATCTCCTGCTCCTTTGACCTCATATGTTCTATTACAACTGGTTTCTCATATTTTTCTTGAAAAATATTAAACCATTGTTTATTTCCAATCATATACTACTTATCCTTAATCAATATCCAATTATGTATATGATAATTTCTTTTAACCATTGTCATAATTTATTCCTTTTCATTAATTTTTAATTTTAATCTTTGATCAATCTAGTTAATTAAATTTAATTAATCCTTATCCCTCCAATTTTCAAATTCACCTTTAAATATTAACTTCACTCTTATTTTATTTAAATTCAACCATGTGCCTTATGACTCCAAATTATTAAAAAAATGACCCTTGTAGAGAAATATTTCAATTCAACCTTATAGCTTCAATAAATCAACAAAATAAATTAACTATAATGTCCAAGGCAATGGTTGATATCGAGGCCATTAAAACAATAATTTTGTTTTATGTGGTAGAATCGGTAGCAGCTACGAGCTGTATTTTATAGCATAGCCGCTACACATTACTTCAGGCAGTTCGTCTTGGAAACCGCTACACATTACTTCGAGGAGTCCACCATTATAACTACTTATAACCTTCACACATTACTTCACTTAGTCTCCACTTATAACCACCATACCACATTCATTTTAAAAAAGAAGCTACTACACATTACTTCGAGGAGTCTATCATTATAACTACTTATAACCTTCACACATTACTTCGCGCAGTCTCCCCTTCTAACCACCATTCCACATTCATTTTAAACCTTTTACACCCCTAAAAACATAGGAAAGGGGCACCCTAAGCAATGATTTATATCAAGGTCGTTAAAACAATAATTTTTTTGTGGTAGAATCGGTAACAGCTACGAGCTATATTTTATAGCATAGTAGCTACACATTACTTCGCACACATACCACATTCATTTTAAACCTTTACACCCCTAAAAACATCAGGAAAGGAGCACCCTAAGCAATGATCGATATCGAGGTCATTAAAACAATAATTTTTTTATGTGGTAGAATCGGTAACAACTACGAGCTGTATTTTATAGCATAGTAGCTACATATTACTTCACACAGTTCATCTCGAAAGCCGCTACACATTACTTTGGGCAGTCCGCCACTATAACCACTTATAACTTCCACACATTACTTCGCGCAGTCTGTCCATATAACCACAACACCGCAGTTATTTTAAACCTTTTATTACCTCCACACATTATTTTGCGCAATCTGTCCATATAACCACAATGCCGCATATATTTTAAACCTTTTACACCCCTGAAAACATCACGAAAGGGGCACTAAACACTCTTCCCCTTTACGACTTTACAAGGTTTCGTTAGGAACAATTCTAAAAGCATCAAGAAAGGAGCACCGAGATTTGAACCCTAGACACTTGTCCTTAAGAGGTTTTGTTCGTAACAATTGATCTACACATTAAAATTTATTAAAACATTAAATTGAGATTTGAAAAGACAGGTTTTGTTCATTGGAAACGAGACAAGTAAATCATTAAATTGAGATTTGAAAAGACAGGTTTTGTTCTCCTGATCTACATGTTGTCGACCTCAGTTACGACAATTCAATTTTGAGGGTGGAATTCCAGAGTCCCTGGGCTCCTTGAAGAGGTTAACTTACAACCATTTAGTATCACAGTTCCATCGTGGTTGGGAAACATGACCCAAGTCTCTTCTCGGACGGTCGGACCAAATTATTCCTTTAACTTATTAGCTTACATGACCCAAGTCTCTTCTCGGACGGTCGGACCAAATTATTCCTCGGACCAATTATTCCGTTAACTTATTAGCTTGATCCAAAACTGTCCTTAATCTCATTTATTTATTTAATGGGTGCTTAAAACTTCAATCATTTAGAGTCAACCTTAATAGTCACCTCAATATTAAAGACTGATTATCACGCTTATCTTCACTTCAACCGCATTAAATTGTTTTTTCTTTCTTACTTGACGATCTCCTCTTCTCTTTATCTCTAAGCTTTTCAACCGATGGTCCCCAATATTACCCAGAGTTTTTATGATGGGTCCCCAAGAATAGCAAATTAAATTGCTGCATTTAAAAACAAAAAATTAGGTCCCTTTAAGGTGCATTTTTTATCCACATACACTTCAAAACTAACATTTGACGTCCCAGTTTCATTCTCCTTTAAACTGATTATTGTGTTTAATATCTTTCTGCTTAATTGTTATATTTCAATAGAGTCCAAACTATTGTGCTAATAATTTATTTTAATCTTAAACATTTAAATTATTTAACTATTGTTTTAGGTTCTTGACATCTCCTTGTTCATAATTCACAAGTATCCTTAAAAGGCTTCAACTTTAAAAAAAAAAAAAAATTACATTACCTTTCCTACTTCCTCGTCATTGTTGTGCTCATTGTGAGAATTATATTTTTTCTTTTTTTTTTCAATTCGGCTAAATCTAACATAAATCCTTGTCATAAGACCACATATCAATTAACATCTCAAATGTGGGATGAGACTCAGGAGCTTCTAGTGAATGATGTTTAATGGAAGAAGATGAATTTTAGGATTTCCAACTGGTCTAATGCGGTCATGAAAATACAAATGCATTTCAGCAAAACACTTCATCAGATTTTGAGGTTCTTTTTGTGAAAAATGTTTCAAATGATGCTTGTATTTCTTCTAGAGTTTGTCCCTTGGTCTCTGGCAAAAGTTTTGCAACAAACAATACTGCAGATGCACTAGCCCCAGCAAAGATGAAGAATGAACCTGCAAGATATCAACCAGGTTAGCATTCCAAAAACTGTGTCTGAATTTCTTAAAACGCTGAGCATGGAAGGATTTGAAAAATTCCATCTACAACAGCATAGTGGTTATAGCATGAACTTTTCAAGCTAATATATCCTATATTATGTATTAAGAGACTCTATCTATCAATCAGACATGGAAATAGTCTAACTAAATTAATGGAAAAAAGTTGATTACCTGACGCACTCCATGTTAGAAGAAAATTGAATGTTAGGGTGATAACCCAAGAGCCAAACCAAGCAATAAGGGTCACCAAGCTGCCTGCAATCCCTTTCATATTTAATGGAAATATCTGAACCAATTTAGAAAGTAAACCTGTTAGTAAATGATGCAACATAAGATTCTATAGAAAATTCTCACAAATGCATTATAAAGGAATTTTACTAAGATTTTAGCATGTGTATTCACCTCAGACATTATGATCCAAGGAATTCCACCCATGCCCAAGGAGAATGTTGCAATATAAACCTGATCAGAAAAAACCATAACAATCCATAAGCAGCAGTCGTTAATAGTGGTGGAGAGGACTAGTGGCTCATCTTCAACTTTATGTGACTTACCAGGAGACCACCTAGAGCCAATATGCTTGCCAGCGTACTGAGAGAAGCATATGATTCATGCCCCTATCACATATAGTAAAATATGTCAATCAAATAGATATAATGTCACATCCATTGTAAGTGATTTAAAATCCTTATGAACTTTGATATCACACTTGAGTACAACAAATAATACATCAGTCATGGAGAATGTTCTACTCACATGAACTCCATTTGTAAGATCATATTATGAAGCATCCTAAGCAAAGCCTTTTTATAGATTAAAAAGAGCTATCTTGAGGTATCTATTAATACTCCTAGAGAGGAAATCAAGAGAGGGCAAGACAACTCAATGGTGGAGCAACTCATCAACCATCTTGGGCAGTTCTTAGTTCTAATCATAAACTGGCTGTACTTTTTAACATGATTCAGAGCCACTGAAGGCTCAAAGGATGGCTAAGACCTAAATAAAAGTGCAGCTTGGGGTTTTCATGAAAAGACAATGTAAGCTTCTGATGACTATATATTGTTTGCTCTAACACCAGGACTTATTTTCTCCATGTTTATAATGGTACAGAAATATCTTAAGTTGAATGTAATTGCAATCTAACTTTTGTTTAAAGAGGAACTTCAACAAGTTGAGTAAATTTGCATCCAAAGGAGACTGAGAAAGAAAGTGCCACTGACCTGTATATAGAATGATAATCCAACCATGGAACAACCAATTGTCATCCCTCCAGCAGCCACCTGAAACAAAATTGTTTTCATTTAATTGTATTCGACACAATCTTCTTGGTATTTCAAGTTGCAGAAGGTTGATTTTATCACAATTTCATACATACCATCAAAAGTGGGCGCCTTCCTGATCTGTCCATCAACAAGACACCTACTGTTGTCATTGGCACCTAATAAAAACAAAGGGAACTGATTTATCAGAACACCAGGCAATAATAACATCACGGTGCATATTGATGTAATCCACTATATTTTCTGCTAATATAGTACGAACAAAGATAAATGAAAAGTAATTTGGGAACAAAGTAGATATAGAACTATAAGTGACAACCTAGTAGGTTTAGTCCATGTTAGCCATTCCAATATAATGAGGCAAGTTTAAAAAATCAACAGACTACTAAGGAAATGATCATCACCTGCAAAGCAGCAATACTGACAGATGCTAAATGATCTGAATTGAATCCTACATGAGACATAAAGTGATTAGGCATCCAAACCTGACTACTAATAAATGAAGAGCTGACTGTAACGTTTATTTCATTTTCCAAGAATATAAACAGTAAAAGAAGACTGTAAATTCTTACCAGCAGCTTTGAAAATTGTACTGGCATAAAACATGAGAGCATTGATTCCGGACAATTGTTGGAACACCATCAAGCCAACTCCAACCTATACATGTAGTAATAATAATACCAATGAATATGGTGAATGGTTGGTCTTGGCTTGAAATTCTTCAAATCACATCACTCTTAAAACAACTACTCACTATCATATGATGTGCATATTTGCGTTGAAATAAGTCCAGTATTCTGGCCTTGGGAAGGCTTTCTAACTCCTCAACACATTCCTGAATAAGATAAGGCCATAGCTTAGTGATATTTGAAGTCAAATGAAAAAAACATGCTAACAATGTTCTCCTTGGATTCATAACCTTGAAGCTCACTCTGTGATTAGCCACTTGAATTCATTATTAGAACATTTTTTAAGTAAGGTTTTTGCTGATAGGTAAATAAAACTAACAAATTTAACACCTAAAGCAGAGATATGCACCTGGACTTCGGCTGCTTCAGCAGTAACGTCACAGTCTTTTCCACGGAGGGTTTGCAATGCTACCTGAAATTCTTTCTCTCGTCCAACCTTTGCCTGAAATTTAAATACACAATCAATTAGGAATATGGAATCCAATACAGTGAACTTAAACCAAAGTGGTAGTAGAGCTGAATTTTGAATTAGGTACAAATGAATTTTACATGATTCATTCTGATACACACATATGTATTACAGACAATACTGCAAGCTTATTTGTATGTAGTTTATGTAAAATTTAATTTTTTCATGTAATACCCTCAAATGTTATATAAAATGTTTCAGCTTATCACAGTTGTATCATGTATAAATAAAATATGGCAGTATTGCCAATGCAATGTAAACATAAAGGAAATGGAAGTACCAAGAAAAAATTACTCACCAACCACCTGGGGGACTCTGGAATAAAGAAGAGACCCAAAAGCAAAAGGGCGCAGGGGATCATTCCTGCAATGCACAAAAATGTCAAAACAAAGCTTCCTCAAATTCAAGACTTACAGTTTCAATGCCTCTAACATATCAAGGCTATGTAGATAATGACTTATATTAGGTTTCAACCTAGATGGAGGCAGTTCTTTGACTCTTGTGATTCTCTATGTGACAGCAACATGGTGAAGGATATTGTGATTGCAATTCTTACCCATGACAGCCAATAGACGCCATCCCACCAGCACTCCAAGTATATATACTAATAAAATACCTATAGTGACGGACAACTGCAATAAGAGGCAAAGAAGAATAAAGTTCTGATTTACAGATAATAAATGTTCATCTTCTGCATGATGAAATGCAATAATGCTGCTCCCAACTTGTAACTGATAAAAGTCTATCAATTTTAATAATCTTCAGACATTTCTGCCAACAAGAAGATAAAGTTAATGACAGGCACAAACCTGATTCGTATTTGTAAGTGCTCCTCTTAAGTTTTTGGGAGCTATTTCAGCTATGTAGATAGGAACCTGTCCAAGGATCATAACAAAGGAATTGCAAATTGTTCCATAGTTGCAATATACTCCAAAAAAATCATTTTTCCAGACTCCCAAAAGTTGTATGGGATTAAACATGAGTCGTGATTGGCTATTAATAATCATGTGGACATATCTCTACCTTAAAAATACAAACATCTAAGAAGGAATTCTTCTAAGAATACAGCTTATGAAGCAAGGAGAAGGAATTCTTCTAAGAATACAGCTTATGAAGCAAGGAGAGATACCGTATAGGAAGTAAGGCCAACCCCATATCCAACAAACAATCTTCCAATGTCTAGTGGCAATGCAACCTGCATAAGAACAAAATATTAAAATACTCTATATTTTATTTTCTAAACTAACTGTTTTCTTGGGTATGAAAAAGGCCTAAATTTATCTTGCCACATACTCTGCCCATACATATTCATATTCTACAGAGAAAGACTTGAGATCCCCTTGCTATTATCAGTCAGAATTCTCTATATTGTGCAGAATGAAGATTAAAGAACATTAAGTAAAGAATCTAATTGGACCTTCGAGATTATTATCAGAAGCCATCCAGTGATATAAGAGGCTGAAGCCACTCTCAATGCCTGCATTAAGAAATTGGCGGTACTTAGCTTACTGAACTGAGGTATAGAATACTAATCAAAGCATATTTTACTCTCCAAATTGGCCTCACTTTAATCAATATGCAATACTTAAGTGAATATCTCACTGTGTGATATTCAGTAGAAAATAATGATGCAGAAATTTCATATAAGGATGCAAAGCCCCTACCCCTTTTCGACCCATGAAATCTGCAATACGGCCGCTGGTTATTGCACCAATCATCGCACCTATGGTCAGCAAGGAACCAAAAGTAGAATACTGCACAAGAGCAGAAAAAAAGATAAATTTAGACCCAATGTACAATTAATAAAGTGTTATCTTCAGAACTCAACAAATCTGCAGTAGTTAGCAATGACATAATAAGATAAACTGATCATCATAACGTTTAAGCCTAATTTAGCCAAGAGAGAGCTAAAAATTCAAAACATGAATAGCAAGAGTGTGCTACTTGAAAGCAGCAGCCTATATATCTAGGAAGAATTTGATGAATGATAAATGGAGGCACATAAAAAAATATAGAAAACTATTCAGAAGAAGCTGTTATGACAGAGAGAAAATCAAGATCAAAGTTGAACAATTGTGGAGCATACAAGCATTGGCAAGCTATGGAAAAGCAATATTTCTTCTAAATTTAGCTTCAAGAAAAATGCTAACAATACATGGTGTATTGTTCTGGAAAATGCTAAGGAGAATTCTAGAAAGTAGCTCAAACAGCCTAGAATGTCCTGTGTTAAACTTATATCGGTGAACATAACATTTCCATCTTTAGTCTTTTCCCAGGCGAGGGAAAGCAGTTAAGCTTCATTGAAAAAAACAAAATTATGGATCTGACAAAAAACAGGCTCTGGTGGGGTCAAAGGAGGTAGAAAATGTTCAAACAATACTCCTGAAAGACTGCAGTAGATTGAAAAAGTAGAAATCACTCGAGACCAAAGAAGGTATGATGGAATTAATAACTACCCAAATGTTTTGGACTCTGAAAACATTGGCCCCATAATGAAGTTTCAACTAAATTAAAATTGCAGAAAATAAGTTTCAGCATAAAGTGGATCCAACATACTAGTAAAACTATAGAAGAAAGAAAATAGAAGGGCATTCCAGCGAAGAAGGCCATAATAACCTGAGACAAAGTAAGGCCGAGGTCTTCTATCATTGCGGACTGAGTGGGAGAAGAGTACCCCACCTGCATCAATACACCAAGAAAGACTACAGTATAAGCCTATTGTCATCCATGTCCACATCATAGGCACTTGAGTGCCGAGTAGGATCTATATAAATATTAATCTGCAATCCCATGTGAGTGCCATCTATATTAATCTGCAGGGGTCCCTGTTGTTCCCGCTCATCTGCTTCTCCTCTCCCACTCTGTTTTTAGATTTTAAGCTGGTGATATTCTATGCCTCCGCACTACATAGAAGCTCCACTACTCCTTTCGCTGTCTGATGTCAATATAACGATGAGAAGGCATACCCCTTGAACACATATACAATGTATATATCCCCTCTAAAATTGAATTCATGCCTAACATCTTATCAAAAAGAAAAAACAATTATTGTTCTAACATACCAATGAAGCGAAGTACTTACAGCATATCCAAACTCTAGAGAACCCAAGACCACAACGAAGGTGCTGAGCAGCACAGTCGATATGGATCCATCCCCACCACCTTCTTCTTTGCAGTTGCTTCTTCTGCTTGTTTTATCATTGAAATTCTTCTTCTCTTCTTTCTCCTCAATTGGAAGCAGAAACTCAGTGATATCTGCCTGCTGGTCACTAATTTCTCCACTCTCCAAATGTACCTTGATCGTCATTGTTACAGTCTAGATCAAGAACTCCTGCTAGAAATCTCAGTCTCTATGAAAACTCCAAAATCTAATACTTCTACTACTGCTTTTCAAAATTCAAAGCCTATATATATAAAATCCTAAGTTACAACTCTCACACAGCAGAGAGAGCCATATGAGGAGGGAGGCGGCCAAAGTTTGATCAAACCCATGAGCACGCGTGGGTTTATAAGGTTGTGAAGACATTGAAGACTGTCGTACTTTAGTTGGATATCCATGTTTTTTTTAATGTATACTGGACTTGTTACGCTACAATACAAAATATCTCACAGGCTGGAGCCCCCAAGCTACCAGTTACATGTTGGACCACCCTTACTTTTTATTAGGACACGTCAGAAATCAGTAGACTCCCCATTTTCAAAACAATGATGAAGCCTTCAACCTATTTCGAGATGGGTTAGGATTAGGATTAGGATTAGTAGTAATAATCACTGTAATGAAGTAAGTTATTATTTTTAATATAAGGGAATTGGTAATATTTTTTATTTTTTAATAATTGGATATGGGGTTAGTTATTTTTCAGAGGTTTCTGTCTTCAAATTCAAGTGAAATCATTGAAGCTGGGTAACCAGCCGACTCAAGTCAAACTACTACATTGACTTTTATTGTGCATGTTCTAAGGTTTGACCGTAAGTGTCCAAAGCAGATTCAAGTCAAACTATTACTTTTGATCTTATTAGGCATGCCTTAAGGTTTGATCGTAAGTGTCCAAAGTCTTACCAATCCATTAACTCTGCCTTTCCTTGGTAAATGTAAAGCATCGTCAAGCTGACATGCACTAGGGCAGACTCAAATCAAACTACTACCTTTGTCCTTATTAAAAATGCCTTAAAATTTTTTCTTAATAAATATCTAAAGTCTTACCAATCCATCAAGGATTAATTGAATTCCAAGAGATTATCTTAAGATGACTGGAGTACATAACCTTGTTAAGTTTGAAGCGAAATGTGGAATGCAATCCATTAAAAAAAGTCCATAGGAACAAGTTGACGTGGCTAAAAAGATCAGATTCCTAGTCAGACTTTTCTTTACAATGCAAGTTGTTGACATGACGTGTACGTTGCATTTTTTAAGTAGAGATGACCTGCACCTTGCATTTTTTAAAAACGGATGCTTGGTTATCAAGTTGGTGCCGTTGTCGTGTATTTGGTGCTGGCTATGACAAGACTTTTTGCCACGTAGGAAATGTGGAAAGTGGGGATTCGGTCTTCCTTATCACATGATTTGTATAGAGAGTGTGCTGACTCTCTACGCGTACAACAAAAGGAATTTTTGTCGTACATGTCTGTAGTTGTATTTATTTATATTTTTGGAACTTTGTTTTTTTTTACGTCTGCACAACTTAAAAACAATTTAGCTATGTTTTTATATATTTTTCAAATAAAAATACTTAAGACAACTTAAAAACAAATTAGTTATGTTTTTATATATTTTTCAACTAAAATACTTAAATTTAAACTATAAATATTTTTATTTTAAAAATAATTATTATTATTTTATTTCAGGAAACACATAATAATTTTTTAATTAGCGTTAGATTTTCACTTATTTTCACCTTAGGACCCCATTTCGTTTGCTGTCTTTTCCTTTATGATTGTCCTCCGGCCAATTATTTTTACGAGACAAGTGGGAGAGCGAATGTATATCCGCAAGAAGTCACATTCTCAAGGTGGCGCAATGTTGAATGAGTGTTTTGTTTGAACAGCTCAGCAACCTTGTTGGGTGTCGGTAGATTCCAAGAGCCCGATAGCCTGCCCGCTAATAACATCTTCTTTTCTTAAGGGGCAATCCTTACTTAAGGAAACAGGATTGCTTGAATAGTGATTGCCCCCTAAAAAAGATAGCAGCAGAAATTCATGTTTGTCCTAAACGTTAGGAAACAACGAATTTTATATAATGTTTTTCTGGTGAGTTTTATATAATGTTATGGTTAGATAGCTCACGAGGATTACGAACTTTATATAATGTTTTTTTTGGCGAGAGTTTTTTATAATGTTATGGTTAGATAGATAATGAGCATTTTTTTATTTCGAAGGTTTTATTTTTTAAATAAATATTAATAATTTTTTTTGATAATATGAGTTTAATTAATTAAAAATAAATAAATATTTTTAAAAATATATTTTTTTATTTAATTTAATTTAATTTAAAAAGCTTATAGAATTGAAAACAAGGATAATAAAATAAAGAGTTTTACCAGACATTAAGATTCCAATATCATGGTTAAATTTTAATATTTAATAACCAAGATTTTATTAATATTCTAACAGTATGGTTGAATTTTAATATTAAATCATAAGGTTTAAATTTTATAAATAAATTTTAAATTTTATTAAATAATATGACTTTAAATTATAAATATGGTAAATTATAAAAAAATAAAAAATTATATATAATCAATTTAAAAAATAAATAGATGATAATAAAGGTAAATTAATCAAATTAATTTTTAAAAAAATATTGTCATTATCATAATTTTAGATCGTTCCACTGGTTAAAAGGCTTCCCTGAAAAGGTGGAGACCATAGTTCATATTCCTCATGCCTTGTAAAACCTCTAATTGAAACAATTTAAAAAAAAAAATCATTATTATATTTTTTATAAGTAAAATAAACATAAATTATATTAATATTTAAAATATTTTTAATTATAATTATATAAATATTTTTAATTTTTATAATTTATATTATGTATTATATTATTATTTTTAAATATGTCAAATGTAAATTTTAATACTAATTTATTAGGTCAATTAAACCATATTTAGTGTACTTTTATCATAAATATTTTTATTTTTTTTACATATATATATATATATTCTTCATCTTCTTCAAAGTGTTATGTTAACACAATAGTTTCTTGACATTTTAATTCATTTTTTTATATATATCATATATTCTTAAACTTTGTCAAATTGTTTTGTTTTCACAATAATTCTTTGACATTATTTTTATTAAGAGAAAAATCTCAGACCAATTGCATGTTAATTTCTTCAAGATCAAGATCAGCATTGTAATTGACTTACTTATCTACTACCTATTTTCCTTCTCTATAGATATGTTCACATTTTCAATAGACTCTCTTCAATAATAAATGAAAAATATTAACATTAATATTATTTTTTATCCAAACCGTACATTTATTTTTATAGATAGTCTTACTCATATTTTTTAATCCCTTTCAATTGAAATATGTTTAAATCCTTTTTCAATGGCAATTTTAATTTGTATAAAATATGTCTCAGCCTCTACATAGTTGTTAGTTAAAATTTTGTATGATTATGAATAAATGAAGAGCATTCTACCTTGGCTTATTTTGAAAATTTCATTTTTTATTATTTGTTTTTCAGATTTCAAATATATAAACATATTAATATTTTTTTTAATAAGCTATGTGTGGCTTCTATTGGGGGCCACTCCCATTACGAAAACAAAACATTACATTGCTCTCATTACATTTCTAACAAGTTAATTAAAGCATATCCAACTTTGTCTTTCTATAGGAGATATTCTTCATTTACCCTTCTATCAAAAATATTCTTCATCTTCCTCAAACTGCTAAGTTTCCACAATCAACTCCTTTTATATCAAATGCCTTCAAAAATTTAAATTTTGTCAAGATGAAATTCAACACTGCGAATGGCTAAAATATTTGCTGCCCAACTTCTATATCCAAAAATATCTTGTCTATAACAACCTCACAATTTCTTAATACTTTTTTTAGGGTTCTTATTCATTCCCCTAATATTCCAAGATATTATTTTCATTGTTATTTTTTTATTTTATTTGTGGGTTTAGCCCCACTTCTTGTTAACACTTGTGATATTTGCTTTTGTTTTCCCATATCAATATCCCTTTGTGTTTCTTTTTCTCTTTGTTTTTGCCTCTTGGGTCTTCCTCTTTTTTTCATTCTCAACAATACTTTCATCTTCATCAATCTCTTCAATCTTCTCACACTGCTCATAGTAAGACTTATCATCTTTAGGTTTACCTTGTTCTGAAGGATCTGAAGTGCAAGGAATAACCTCAAAAGCACACTCTTCTTTATATTTCCCTGGAGACCCTAAAGTGCAAGGATGCTCTTCTATAGCAATTACCTTCTTATTCTACCCTAAAAACCCTAAATTGTTATGGGTTTCCTCCAACCTCATTTCTATATTATTCTGCTCTTGAAACCTTAAAGTGCAAGGGATAACATCTTCACCACTTTCACTTTTATTACCTGAAGAGGATTCTATACTACTTGAGGAAAATGAAGATGATTTACCTGGAATAAACTTGACCTTTTTTGTTGTCTTTGTTTTGGGTTTTATCTCCACATCTTCTTTTGCACCTTTAATTCCTTCTAAACTTGCCAATTGATATTGTCGATAGGATTTCTTTACCTCTTCTTTTGGAGTGGAATATCCTTGATCTGATCTAGCTTCTATTATTGAATGATTTCCTTGCTTCGTCTTGAAGTTTATCTCATGGCTAGAATTTTTGTCTCTTTCTTCATAGTTTTTACTTTGCAAACTCTTGCCATGTGTCCAATCTCAAAATAATTGTGGCAACGAAATGCAATATTTTCATAATCTACTTGTTGATCCCATTCTCTTGATTCAGATTTAATCTTAATGGATTGTGGCAAAGGTTTTGAAATATCCATAGCAACACATATTCGAGTATATATAGCATGCTTTCGCTCCTTAGTTGTTGGTCCTTCCTTGATGAATTCCCCTAGGGTATTTCCAATATTTTTCAAAACATCCTTATTTATAAGCTGATATGGAAGTCCAAAAAGCCTAACCCACACTGGAAGCTTCTTAATAGTTTCTGTCTCAACTGAAAAATTTTCGTTCCATGGTCTCAAATAAAGTGCATCTCTTCCCATAAACCATGGGCCACCAACCATTATTTTATCCCTAATTTTTGAACTGGAAAAGATGATGAGGAAAAAACCTTTAGGAAGAAAAGTCACAGAATAATTTGAATTCAATCCCCACTTCCACTTGATCCAATTTTGAATCTCCAAAAACCTTGGCCATGATCTATGGAACTTACATATTAGCCCTCTACTTTTAAGAACCATTATATCATGCTCAATCATCTCATCCTTGATACTTACTTTTGGTGTACCATCTGCTACCTGGATCGAACTTGCCATGTATTCGCTCTTTCGCTTATCTCCAGCTTGGGCCTTCATACTTCCAACAAGGGCATTTTGATTTCTAGCTAGGGCATCCTGACTTCCCATTAGGGCTTTCAAAAATGACTTTCCTTCCACAATAGCTAATGGGGCTTGCTCTTGGCTTGCACTCCCTCTTGGTTCGCACTCCCTCTCTGCTTGCACTCGCTCTTGCTCCCAACTTGCACTCTCTCTTGCCTCACACTTGCTCCTGGCTTGCACTCCCTCCTGGCTCACAATTGCTCGTGTCTCTTATTTTTCTTGGCATTCCTTCGCTTCAACAATTTTTTGGAAATAATGTTCCACGCATTCGTGGTAAGGGTTTGAAGCATTGATGCACTTTGGATGAACCTGTCGCTCTTTCGCCATGATTGAATCTCGGCTTGCACTCCCTCTTAGTTTGCACTCTCTTTTGATCACACTCTCCTACCTCACACTCTCCCAACTTGCACTCCCTCTTGGCTCACAATTGCCCTTGTCTCTTCTTTTTCCGATGTTCCTTGGCTTCAACATTTTTTGGAAACAATGTTCCACATTCATGGTAAGGGTTTGAAGCATTGATGCACTCCGGATGAACCTGTCGCTCTTCTGCCATGATTGAATCTTGGCTCGCACTCCCTCTTGGTTCACACTCCCTCTTTGATCTCATTTGCTTTAGGTTTGCACACTCACTCCTAGCTTGTGCTCGCACTCGCTTTCGATTGCACTTACTCAAACTTGTTACTGCACTTACTCCTAATTTTCTCGCACTCGCACTCGTTGCTACACTTACTCTCGGCTCGCTCACGCTCGTGCTCACTGCTGCACTTACTCCCGGCTCGTTCACACTCGTTGTTGTACTTAATCCTGTTTCACTCACACTTACACTCGCTGCTACACTTACTCTGATCTCACTCGCACTCGATGATGCAGTTACTCCCATCTCACTCGCACTTAATCTTACTTTTATAATAATAAATAATTTCATTTAAAATGTAAAAAAAATTATAAAAATTAAGCTTTTATACATCTATGCCATGAGCACCTTACAACGTTCAGCATTCAAATAAAGCATAATTTACATTTTAAATTTAAAATAATAATTTATTACAAAATAAAATAAAATTTTATTAAATTTTTTAAAAGTATTTTGAAAATATTATGAGACCACATCCGATAGTTTAGGTTATGTTATGTGAATGTAATTTTGGATAACAAGAGTTTATTTTGATTGTTTTCTTTTTGAAATACCTCCTAAATTTTTTATTTTTTTATTTAATGTTTTATATAATTTTTAATAAAAAATATTATGAGGTTCGAGGTGTAGATCAATTGGTTCATCCAAACCTATAAGGGGCGGAGGTCCAAGGTTCAAATCTCGGGCCTCGTCGGATTGAACGCTTGTCTCTTTTTTGGTGCTTTTAGCGGCGTAAAAGGTTTAAAATGATTGTGGCATGGTGGTTATAGAGGCGGATTGCGTGAAGATCTGTGTGGCGACTTTTAGGGCTTACAACGCAGAATACTCGTGGCGGCCATAAAAACCGGACAACCTGCCCGGATTCGTGGCGGCTACCGATTCCACCATGTAAATACAAAAAAAATAAATAAAAAATAAAAAAATATTATTTTAATAATTTTTTATTTTTAATTATTTATATGTATTTAAAATGATTTATTAATACTATACCATGATTGTGAGGTAATTGTTATTACAATATTTTCATTATCACTACTAAACCTAAATTTATGTGAGAGTTTATTTAAAAGATTAAAAATAAGTGAAATTTTTTATTTTTTAATTAATTACCTTAAAATCTCATAAATATTATTTTAACAATAATTTTTATAAACCATTTTTATAAAAATATTACATTAAAACCATAATACTTTTTATTATAAATATTTTTCTATGAAAACTCCATAATCTAATACTTATACTACTAGTCTTCAAAATTCAAAGCCTATATATATAAAATCCTATGTTACAACTCTCTCACACAGAGACGAGGGAGGCGGCCAACGTTTGAGCGAGGGAACCTGATCAGAGAACACGTGGGTTTATAAGGTTGTGAAGACATTGAAGACTGTCGTACTTCAGGTGATACCCATGTTTTTTAATATATACTGGATTTGTTACGCTACAATACAAAATATCTGACAGGCTGGAGCCCCCCAAGCAACCAGTTACATGTTGGACAATCTTTACTTTTGATTAGGGCACGTCAGAAGTCAGTAGACTCCCCATTTCCAAAACAATGATGAAGCCTGTTGAAAACAGGATCTTAGCAATATAAAAATAGAAGCAGCTAACATATTAATAAAATAAAAGAGGTAGGATCATTTTGATTATGATTATAATAATATTTTAGATAATACATTTAAGAATATTGATACATTTTATAAGATACAAAATAGTTAGATGCGATTTTTATAACGAAATTTAACTGGTTGTATGTTGTTGAGCACCTAACTATTGCTTATCAAATCCTTAAGCATTACAAATAATTAATATTTTCCAACAATTTCCCCCTTAATGTTTAAGAGTAATTTTTCAAACAAACTTTCTCTATGCTTTCAAAATGCAACATCCATTATATTTTTCTGGTCATGATGTGTCTTCGAACATTCCAAGTGCATCACACAAAGAAATGGTGTCTCTAATATCTCAAATTCATTTTCAACAAATTCATTCTACAACAAGTGCAAAAATAGTGTCTACGTTGATTGACACCTCAAAATGAATTTCAGCAAATTCACTCGCCAAAATAAAAACAACATCAACAACAATTTCTACCAAATTCACTCACTTAACCGACGTAGAATGAATAATCCAAACGTGAGACTTTGAACAAAGTCTCACTACAAAAAAAAGACTTTAACAAATCTATAACCAGTTTTAACCTAACGAACATGAAAGAGATCTTTCAATTTTTTTTTTTTTAATCACTCCCTCTTAACCAGTTTTAACCTAACGAACATGAAAGAGATTTTTCAATTTTTTTGTTTTTAATCACTCCCTCTTTTTCCTTTGGTATATTTCTGCTGCTTTTTATCTTCTTTCTACGTCTTTGCATTTTTTTTTTCGATTGCTTCAACTTTCATACCCTATTAATGGTATGAACCAATAGAGCTTATGGTTCCTCATTCAACGAGCCTATGATTTTATGATCCAAATGTCGAAGTCTTGCTCATTGCTCCAACATTCCCCTAAGCCACTTTACAAGTGCTTGGGACTCTTCGCATACACCAAAAGCCTTCACATCATGCTCTGATACCATTTGTTGAAAACAAGATCTTCACAGTAAAACAATGCAAAAATAAAACAGCAAAAGAACAACAGTCATTTACATTAACAAGATACCCATACTCAATGATGCTAACAAGACAGAAGGAAAGATCATTTTGATTATAATCATAATGATATTTTAGATAATACATTCAAGAATATTGATACATTTTATAAGATATAAAACAGTTAGATGCGATTTTATAACAAAACTTAACTAACTACATGTAATTAAACACATAACTATTACTTTTCAAATCCTTAAACATTACAAATAATTAATATTCTTTAATAAAACTTTCAACTGGGTACTAATCACTATATCACTACATTCGATTTGCTGTTTAGTTTAGATTGATTGGACTAAGGTCTAAGTCATTTATATGTAAGCACCAAAAGATCATCTTAAGATGATTGGAGTACATAACCTTGTTAAGTTTGAAGCGAACTGTGGAATGCTTCCAACAAAAAAGGTCCATATGAACAAGTTGACGTGGCTAAAAAGATCATGTTCCTAGTCAGACTCTTCCTTACAAAGCAGGTTGTTGACATGACGTGTACGTTGCATTTTTTAAATAAAGATGACCTGCACCTTGCATTTTTATAAAAAGGATGCTTGGTTATCAAGTTGGTGCCGTTGTCGTGTATTTGGTGCTGCTATGACAAGACTTTTTGCCACGTAGGAAATGTGGAAAGTGGGGATTCGGTCTTCCTTATCACATGATTTGTATAGAGAGTGTGTTACTCGCTACGGAATCAAATCTGTAGTTGGAAATAAACAATTTATATAATAAGAGTATTAAACTTTTCAAATTTAAATAATAAATATTTTATTTTAAAATAGTTATTATTATTTTATTTTAGGCAATATATAATAATTTTTTAATTAATATTAGATTTATTTTGTTTTTTTTGAAAAATGTTAGATTATATTATATCATTTAAATTATGAGCTTTCACTTCCTCTCTTTTCCTTTATGATTGTCCTTCGGCCAATTATTTATACGAGACAAGTGGGAGAGAGATCAGATCCTTTCGAGGAATATATTTCCGCGTGGAAGTCGTGGCGCAATGTTGAATGAGTGTTTTGTTTGAACAGCTCAGCAACCTTGTTGGGTGTCGGTAGATTCCAAGCGCCCGATAGCCTGCCCGCTAATAACATCTTCTTTTCTTAAGGGGCAATCCTTATGCAAGCAAGAAAGATTGCCCCCTAAAAAGATAGCTGCAGAATTTCATGTTTGTCCTAAACGTTAGGAAACAACGAGTTTTATATAAGGTTATGGTTAGATCGGAGTTTTTTTTAATTTGGTCTTATTTTTTTACTTTAATAAATATTAATATTTTTAATATATAAATTTAATTAATTAAATATAAACAATCATTTGTAAATTTTTTTTTTTAATTTAATTTAAAAAGCAGCCTAAGACGTTAAGATTCCAATGGCATGCTTAAATTTTAATATTTAATAGCCAAGGTTTTATTAAGATTTTAAGAGCATTGAATTTTATATTTAATCAAAAGGTTTAAATCTTGTAAATAAATTTTAAATAATATGACTTTAAATATAAATTTGATAAATTATAAAAAATAAAAGATTTTTATATAATTAATTTTAAAAAATGAAATACATAATAAAATAATAAAGATACATTAATTAAATTGTTTTTAAGAAAAAGATTATCATTAGAATAAAAAAATTTCCTTAAAAAAATGGAGACCATAGTTCAAATCCTTGCCTTGTAGAAACTTGATGTAATTAGAGTGGCAACAAAAAAAAGAACCATAAAAAATAAAAATAAAAACAATGAAAAAAAATCATTATTATAATTTTTTATAAGTAAAATAAACATAAATTACATTTATATTTGAAATAATTTTAATTTTAGTCATATAAATATTATTAATAATTTATATTTATTATTATTATTATTTTTATATATGGCAAGTGTCATCAAAATACTAACTTATTAGGTCAATTAAACCATATGTAACATGTTTATATATATATATATATATATATATATATATATATATATATATATATATAACTATGTTAACACAATAGTTTCCTAACATTTTAATTCATTTCTTTTTATATATCATATATTTTTAATTTTTCTCACATTGCTTTGTTTCTCGAATAATTCTTTGACATTATTTTTATTAAGAGAAAAATCTCACTTGACCAATTACATGTTAATTTATTCAAGATTAAAATCAACGTTGTGATTGACAAATATGAACAATAGTATAATTTTCTATCCAAACACTACATTTATTTTTATAGATAATCTTACTTCTATCCAAACCCTGCATTTATTTTTATAAATAGTCTTACTCATATTTTTTTTTAAATCCCTTTCAATTTAAATATGTTTACATCCTTTTTCAATGGCAATTATAATTTGTATAAAATATGTCTCAACCTCTACATAGTTGTTAGTTAAAGTTTTATATGATTATAAATTACAGAGACTTTTACCTTCATTTATTTTGAAAAAAAATGTTTTTATTTTTATTTTTTCATATTTCAAATATATAAACATGATAATATATTATTTTATAATATATATAATAAATAATTTCATTTAAAATGTTAAAAAATTATAATATATAAAAATTACATTTTAAGTATAAAAGTAAGATTTTATATATCTATGTCGAATATCGATGTCAAGACTAAAAAAACTGATGAAGAGAGAGATTTTTCCAAGAGCTCCAAAGGTTGGTTTTTAGGGCTCTGCGAGGATGGCAGCAGTTTCTGGAGGAGGTATGAAAAACTAGAGGAATGTAGTGATGGCATCAGGTCCGTCATAGAGCGTGCATGCTAGTGCTGGTATTTCATTTAAAAATGATTGGAAGGAATAGGATTTCCCATTGCATGCCGGGAATCGCTTGTTAAAGAACAATGGATGTTTGGAACAATGTGAAGCCAGGCAAGTTCTAGTGGTTCAACCAGACTCGGTGGCAGAAGATGTGGAGTATTTAACCAAACATGCGCTTATTGGTAAATTTATGAGCATCCGAATTTCTCTTCCCTTTGTGGAGGCTTGGGTTAGGAAGACTTGGAACCCTGAAGGTGATGTGGAGGTGATGCTGAGTGCAAACAACTATTTTATGGTGGTTTTTTCTTGTCTTGCAGATCGTAACAAAGCATTTGAAGGAGGTCCCTATTTCTGTAACTAAGCGAGACTCTTTCTTAAACCCTGGCATGTGGATTTCAACCCATCAGAGGAGCAACCGTCATGGGTTTCGGTGTGGGTTCGGCTTTCGTGGCTCCCATTGGAATTTTGGAGAAATGACATCTTGCATATGATTGCCCTTCTACTTGGGAAGCCGGTTGGACCGTCACAACAGACGCTGGATAAAAAGGTAATCTTTGTTGCCCGTATCTGTGTTGAAATTGATTTAAACAATCCTATTCCAGATTCTATTGAAATATAGTTCGGATCAACCACATGGGTTCAAAAACTTGACTATGAAGCTCTTCCATTTCGTTGTCGGATTTGCCATGAATATGGCCACTTACAAATAAAATGCCCTAAGTTTGTCCTGCCTGTGGCTTCAAATCCTGGGCCCTCTCAAGCTGTACAAAATATGGATAAAGGAAAAGCCCCGATAAAGGAGGGGGATCAGGATAAGGAAGGCTTTGTTACGGTAAAACCTCGAAACAAAGGAAGAAAGGCAAAAAGAGACATTAAGGATAACCAGACCAGATGCTTAGCTCAACCGTTTTGAAATTCTAGAGAACCTTGATTAGTGCGTGGAGATACCTGAAACATCGCTACCAATTATAGATATAACAGGACCAAATCAGTTGTCTCTTCATGAGGTGGAACCAAGGGAATCAGATATAGGGGGTTTAAATGAAGAACAGAGGGCTTTGGTTCCGATTATAGGTGATATGGTTGGCCCTAGCCCTAGAAGTGAAGTTATCTTAGAAAATGGGACAGATTTAGATATGCCCTCTCCTACCCAGGCACTGATACAGTCATCTATGGACTGTAAAACTCCTACGGTGCTGGGATTGTAGCATAAAATAATTAAAAAAAATGCTTCAGATAAGAATATGAAGGTGGGTCGGAAGAAAGACCAGGATAAAATTAAGTTAATGGGGGAGACTTTGGTAGAGTCGGGTTTGGTGAGAACATTGGACTCCCATTTTTATAACCCCCAAAAATGATTATACTTTCATGGAATGTAAGGGGGTTGAACAACATCCCTAGACAAAAAGTTGTTCGTGATTTGATTCGTGTTCATTCTTCGGATGTGGTTTTTATTCGGGAGACTAAATTAGCTATTGATAGTTTGTTCAATATTGCTCCCAAGTTGTGGAGAAAGGGGCAATGTCACTGTATTGGTGCATGTGGATATGCTGGTGGCCTTGCTTGTTTATGGGATCCAGTTAAGATCTCTCCTCTTATCTGGATTTCCAGCAGGTGGTCTATTTCGATGAGGCTTCTGAGCTATTGGATACTCAGAGTATTGATAACTGGGAGAGTCTCCTGTCTGGGGATTCTCAACACCTACGGGGGTTGATCCATAAGGATGTTCAAACTTAATGTGGTTTGTTTTTTTTTGGTTTTCTTTGGGAGTTGACCTTGTCTGGTGATTTAGCCTGTCTTGTTGCTTATTTGAGTCCTGGTTGGGGGCTCAGCTGTACTTTGTAATCCAAACTTTTTATCAATAAATTTTTACCCCTTTATTTAAAAAAAAAAAAATTTTATATATCTATGTCTAAATATTAATAAGCATGAGCACCTTACAACATTCAACATTTAAATAAAGCATAACTTTACATGTTAAATTTAATATAACAATTTTATTACAAAATAAAGAAATAAAAATAAATTAAATTTTTTAAATGCATTTTGAAAATAATATGAGACTACATCCAATAGTGTTATGTTAATGTAATTTTGGAGAACAAGAGTCTAATTTGATTGTCTTATTTTTGAAGCACCTCTCAAATTTCTTAGTTTTTTTATTTAATATTTTATGTGATTTTTAATAAAAATATATAAAACATTATTTTAATAGTTTTATTTTTTATTATTTATATGTATTTAAAATGGTTTATTAATACTATACTATTATTGTGAGGTATTTGTTAATACAATATTTTCATTATCACTACTAAACCTAAATCTATGTGATGGTTTATTTAAAAAATTAGAAATAAGTGAAATTTTTTGTTTTTCAACTAATTACCCTCAAATTCCATGAATGTTATTCTAACAATAATTTTTTTTGTAATATTATATCTGGTTTTTATTGGGACCACTTTCATAAAAATACTAAAATATTACATTAAAACCATAGCCAACATGCTTTTTTATTATAAATACTTTTTCATTCTTTTTTTATAAAATATATTTTGACTTTCTCGAAGTGTTATATTTCCACAAGCAACTTCTTAACATTATTTTAACTAAGAGATAATTTCACTTGCCTAGTTGCCTTCTAAAATTTGAATTGCACCAGATAAGAATCAATATCATAGCTAAATTATCTACTATCTAATATCCTTCCTTATAAATATGCTCACATTTCCAAAATATTACCTCCAATAATATTTGATGAACATCAATAATATTATTATTTTTACCGAAATCCCACATCAATTTTTGTTGATAGCATTAGCAGTAAATTGTAAATCCCCCTCAATTGAAATATGTTTTCATCCTTTTTCTATTGTTGTTTTAATCCCTATAAGTGCCCTAGCCTCTGCATGGTTGTTAGTTGAAGTTCCATATGATTATGAGTGAGGATAATTTTACCTTCATTATTTCAAAAAACATCACCTCTACTATTAGCTTTTGATGTCGTGGGAGATAGCAATCACAAGATGCAGAATAATATGAAAGAAAGTAAATCTATGAGATGATTAAAATATGCTATAAATAGAAATGACAGAAATGAATACAATGTAGCTATGGAGGAAATGGATACTTCATGAACAAAGCTACTGGACTACATTGCACCCATCACTAATATATGGTGATCTACACAACACTATGTTACTACCTACGAATATGCTATGAGCTTGTTAAAAACTTGTTACAATGAGACCTTTTTTATATAGGTAGGAAGATAGGTTCTTTGACCAACACTCTACCTAGTTGTACAAAGGACACCTTGCACATATACAACTTGCACATTGACACTTGTGCATTTATTACATTGCATGAAGTAACTAGATAACTTCTCCCTAAAGTAATCTAATGTCCTAAGTATGTACCTAGGAAGGTACATTTACATTATCTAAATGATGTAATATACTCTATCTCTAACATCCACCAGATTTTCTCATATTTTTTTGGAAGCACCATCAAAATTAATTTTGATAAACCTTATTTTTGGAAATTTTAATTTTACCCTAAATTGAAGTAGATCCTTTGTTTTAATGGTATTGTCACACATGACTCTTTCATGTATGTTTAAATCATATAACCAAGTTGTTACCACCTCTTTTTTTACCCTTAAGACTTCCTATGATGAGCACCATATCTATAAACATTCTACAAAAGAGGCAATAATACAGTTCCAAATTTGGCATAATTTTGAGATTTATTCTTTAAAAAATTATTATTTCTTTCAAATCATAAATTCCAAAAAACAATGGAAGGACCAATCCTCCATAGAACACATAATGCTTTAGCTTTAAACTAATTAATCCAACATTTCATCAACTCTTTCAATGTTGATGGAGCTACCCAACACATTTTCATGTTTTTAGAAAAGTAAACTCAAATAATGTGAGCAACGGGGCAATCAAGAAGTAAATGGTTTGATGTTTATAAAGCGCATTTAAAAGGTCCATGATATCCTCTTCTTTGTAGACTCTCTCTTGTAAAATTCTTACTTTTAAATTGTTAACCAAAGGAATGTTTAGGACTTAGCGAGAGTCTTTAATGACCAAGCATTCTTCTAAGAAAAATCTTTGGGAGTAGAAAATTTTGATTACTCTAAATTCTTATATCCTAACTTGACAAAGTATCCACCATATTTTAAAATTTTCTAAACCAATTCATCCTTTCATGTAAAAATCAACAAATAAAACTCTTGAATCATCTTTTGAAGTTTATCTGCAAGTTGTTTGAATTCTCATTCTTCAACTAGGTTACTAATAGAAATCCATGATCTGGAGTTGTTGCTCATATTAATACAATCTTTGATATTTGGACCTTTACAAGCTAGGCATGACCAACCCAGTGGTTATCATTGTAAATTAAATATAAGAGGATAAGGTTTCAACTAGGCATTAGATAAACTTTTGCATAGTTTCCTTATTGAATGACCGTCTAATATGTATTTTTATCAATTTCAAAATATTTGATATGAAGTCCCATGTATATGATTTATTGTATAGGGCTATTTTCCTAAATAATTTCATTGCATCAAGAGAACATGTATATTTTGAAGTAATATTTCTGTTCAATTCATTTTTTGATCTCTAAATAATCTCCACCCAAGCTTTATCCCTAATTCCACAAGCTTACTTCTCCAATATTCTTTGCTTTACAAATTGTATCATATTTACGAAGAGGAATCCTAAATTTTTCCCTACATCCTTTCTAAAGAAAGCCTCTTTGAATTTTATCATTTTTTTATGTCATACCTTCTGACAATCTTGAAAGTGACATCACATGAATAAATATGGATTGAATATGAGTTGTAACCTCCCCACCATGGTTAAGAACTTACCTTTCTGATACGGATAAAAAACACAAGAAGACACACACCAAAGACTCCTAAGAATGAACTGATTTTTATTTGCACAATGGGTCTATAAATAAACAATTACATCTTGGATAAGAATGTAGCTGGTGATTACAAATTGGATAAGAATATAGTTGTCAAAATCTTATCCATAACAAAATAGAAACTATATGTAATGGAAAGTATGCGTGTGTAATAACAAAATAGAAATTATACATATGGAAAGTATGTGTGTCATTCCCTATTATTTACCAAACTAATACGAATAAAAAACACAAGAAGACACACACCAAAGACTCCCAAGGATGTAACTGGCGATTACAAATTGGATAAGAATATAGTTGTCAAAATCTTATCTAGAACAAAATAGAAACTATATGTAATGGAAAGTATATATGTGTAATAACAAAATAGAAATTATACATATGGAAAGTATGTGTGTCATTCCCTATCATTCCTCCCCACTATAGAAGCATTGGTCCCCAATGCGTACAAACGTGGAGGAGAAAGATATTTTTGTTTAATATTTTTTATGATTATTATTTAGTAATTTAATAAAATACACTTGTGTAATCAATGTATGTGGACCACAAACGTGTGGTGTCGGCATGATGTCGAGGGAAGAAGAACAAAGATCCATGATGTGCAATCAATATATGTTGATTGGAAATTGCCATGCAGGAAATAAAGTGTGGGCGGGAAGAAGAACAAAGATCCATAAAAAATGCTAAGAGGGAAAACTCCATAGGAAAACTATATAGAAAAACTGCACAAGAAAACTACGAAAGGTGTTCATGGTGGGGCACCTATTGGTTGGGGAGCACACAAAGTAGGGCCACAAAAAAATAGGAACAACATAGAGTAGCCAAAGAGAAGGATAAGGGCATAGAAATTTTGAGGGCCACGATCGATGTTGTCGATGAAGGCAGGTGATGGCAACAACATCATTGAGGAGATAGGATCGAGAAGAGGCTATGAAAAAGGTTGTGACAGAGGAAAATGGTGAGAAGACACAGGTAAATGAGCATGCAAAAGAAGAAAGTGAGGTCGTTCTATAGGGTAACAATTGATGCCATGGACATAGATCAAGCCACGCTTGTGGTGGCCAGGGTAGTGTGTAGAGTGTTGGCTGAGAAGACAACAAGGGCCCTTCGTGTCTAGCTGACAGCTACCAAGTGCATGAGCAGGAGCCATGGGGGCAAAATCTACGTCAACATCTTCCTCAAAAACATTTGCAGTGTCATTTTCTTCGTTCAGATCTTCTTCAAAATTTTGATCTTTCAAATCTGCATCAAACAAAATAACAATATTGCCAACAAGTAGATTAGCATCTGGAATATCAGCTTCAAGAGGTATTAAATCCTCCTCTTTTTTTGAATGATCACTTTCTTTAATGATAGTAATATGGTCCAGTGGAAGGACAATGGGCTTTTCACCCATAAACCCTAGTTCGATTCCAAGTATTGCTTCTTGATTTTCAATAATTTCTTCTTCAACTGCCATTTCTTCCAACATGGTGGCTCAGATTTGCTAGATTTCAGCACAAATGTCTCTAGAGCATCTAGAAATCTCCTCTAGTGAGATACGTATGATCGACAACATGGTGCCTATGCAAAAATGAAAGAGCGAACCCATAGAGGATCGAGGTGCTCTGATACCAAACGGTTACGAATAAAAACACAAGAAGACACACACCAAAGACTCCCAAGAATGAACTAATTATTATTTGCACAATGGGTCTATAAATAAACGATTACATATTGGATAAGAATGTAGCTGGCGATTACAAATTGGATAAGAATATAGTTGTCAAAATCTTATCTAGAACAAAATAGAAACTATATGTAATGGAAAGCATGTGGGTGTAATAATAAAATGGAAATTATACATATGGAAAGTATGTGTGTCATTCCCTATCACTTTCTAACCTACAAAACAAATTCTCATTCTATCCAAACAAGATACCTAAATCTCCTTTTTATTTCCTTTATGAGACAAAGGAGTACCCAAGTAGGTTGATGGAGATTTTTTAATTTTAAACCCTAAGACATCCATAATATTTCATTGTAAATCTAGGGTAGTGTTAATAAAAAATCTTGGATTTTGTAGTATTAACCAACTATACAATAGACTTCTCATAGCATGATAATATTAATTTAAATTCCATGATCTTATTGACTAAGGGATGGCCCAAAATAAAAGTATCATCAACAAATCAGAGATGAGATTTGAAGGGACATTTTTTTGCACCTTGAATACCTTTGATTTTTTCTTCCATTTTATCCTTTGAGAAAGCTCTCTCTAAAGCCTCCACAAGAATAATAAAATAGAAAAGGAGATAGTGGATCACCTTGGTGAATTCTAGAATATGACTTGATGTACCCAGTAGGAGAACCATTGATCAAAATAGAATATTTTACAATGCTAAAACAATATTTAATCCATTCACATCAACTATAATCAAAACCAAACATTTTAAGAATATCATGGAAAAAACTCCAAGAAATCCTATCATATGTTATGTTCATATCTAATTTAATAAGCATACCTACCTTTTTTCATGGAATGAAGAGAATATCTGGACTCTTGTGTAATGATTGTACCATGAAGAATTTGTTTACCATGAATAAAACCACCTTGTTCCTCTAAGAAAACATAATCTAGAATACCTCTTAGCCTATTGGCAATAATTTTTGAATCAATCTTATAAATCATATTACAAAGGCTTATTGGATGAAATTATCAAAATAGTTTGTCTCATATTTCTTGGAAACTAATATAATAAAAGTGACATTTATATCACTTATTATAGCCTTCATTTTTTGGGCCTCTTCAACCGTAACTAACATATCACTCTTCAATAAATCCCAAAAAAATTGAAAAAAACTTGTAGGAAATCCACCAAGACTAGGTGTCTTATTAAGATGGAAAATTGTTTCGTATAGCTCCTCTATGAATATCGTCTTCATCAAAATTTTATTTTGTCCTTGTGTGACAAGTTGATGAAATATTTTGCAAAATCTTATCATGTGCCTCCTTATATTTCCCAAAAAAAATATTTTTAAAATAATCAATTGCTTCCCTCCATATATATTCTTCTTCCTCAATATTTCTTCCATCTAGAGTTCAAATATTTTTGATGTGATAAAAAGAAAAAAATATTTTTGCTATAACATGAAAAAAAAATGTATTTCTATCTCTTTCCTTGAGTCATTTCTCCCTAGATTTTTGGAACTAATATGACTTATTTTTCTTTCACATAAAATTCCTCATCCATTCCATTAGTTTCCACTCTCCTATAAATATTTGAGTTTGGATTCAATTTTTTCTTTTCTTTTTTTAAATATTACCAAAAAATTTGGCATTCCAAATCTTCATTTGTTTCTTTAAATATTTTATCATTTGAACAAACATGTACTATATGATCCTCCAAATTTTCTTGCATCCCATCATAACATAACCATCTGAAAGAAATCAAGGTCTTGGATCCACATAGACTAGAAATAAAATAGCTTTGGATGATTGTTATCGGGTAAATCACAAGTCAAAAGAATGGGTTTATGATCTAATCATGCTCGTAGTAATGTAATAAAATATATGAAGAGATCAACTTGGCCTAACGTGAGACTCTTTATCTACCTCTTCCTTTGCAAGAAGGTTTTTATAGGCTGGTTCATTCAGATGTGAACTATGTTGTGTAGAAAACAAGATTTTGGACCATCTTATTTTCTTTTTTTCCCTAGCCATTCAATTATGGAAATGGTTGAAAATAATTCTAGATCTAGGACTCCTTCAATTCACCTTCCTCGAGCAAACATAAAGGACTTGGCCTAGGGTGAATGGATTGGATAGCTCGATGAAATAGATGGCCTTGGTCAACATTCTCTAATGCTATGGAATCTTTAGAAAGAAAGGAATAAAATAATATTTAAAGTGACTCACCATAATATCCAATATATTTGGGAAATGATTGTAGCCAATATCAAGGAAACTACCATATATACTCACTATATTTGAAGCCCCCTCCACGGTTTCTTCGTAGTGGCACAATATACTCACCAAGCTTCATCTCCCTATGAATGAATGGATATGTAGATATCCATAGGATACATGACCTACTATTCAAAGGGATCGACCATAAAAATCCTCCCAAAGGTATGGGGAAGATTAACACTAATGGCACGTCAAGAGGTAACCTAGGAATGACAAGAATGGGAGGCATAGAAAGACTCTCAGATGGTACTCATACTTTTTTTTTACAGATAATAATGGTGTCCTCCCTAACAATCTAGTAGAAGTGTGTGTTATCCTTAGTGGCCTATAAGAAGTTTCTAAGGTCAACTAGTCTGCAATACAAATAGAATCGAACTCACATGCAACCATTAATCGACTAAATACACCCATCAAGACATATCAACATTGGAAGTTACAAGGGATGATTGACAAGATACGTGTGCTTTAATCTATATTTAGAACAGTAGAGTTTCTTCATGCTCCCCAAGAAAAAAATAAGATTGCAAATATTATGGTGAAATAAGATGTAGACAGTAGGGATATGACTTGTTATGAAGATCCTCCATGATGGTGGACATAGAAAACTATGGAAGATATCTATCATATTCTCCATATCGATGTTGACAACTCTAATTCTTGTATGTAGTGACTTCGAAGATATAAATTCCTTTGTCATTGTATTAGCAGAACACACTTAAGATATATAGTTGTTGCTCTTATGTAAAATTTTGGATGATATCCCTATTTTTTTGGAAGGGCCTATGATGTAGCTTTCTTATATACCTATAAGTAATAAAAAAATCTTTTTAACATATATATATATATATATATATATAAAGAGATTATATACTCTATTTGCAATCATGTGTTGGATAATAAAACTCTATCCAATATTTCTGTTTTATGAGTTTACCCCATGTGTCTATATCCTATTATATTGAAAACTTGAAGGACTAATATCCCAAAGGCCTTATGAATTGACAAATGAAGCAAAATTTGCATTTATTTAGACCATCCTAGAATACCACCCTTATTTTCCAAAGGAGATAGAACAGAGTTGAAGTCATCCCAAAGAATTCATAGATCATAATAAATCATTATTGTGTTTGACAAAAATATTCTAAGGTCTTTCCAACATATTTCACAATGAGTGACTATAGTTGGAGCATATACATTTATAACCTCATCTTTGATGTTTTTCTCTTTTCTACAAAATAGTCTAGCAACCCAATTACAATTTGGTTCTAACAGTTGCCTATCTCATTTGTATTTGTCTCATATTGTTGCAATACTACCTAAATCTCTTATAGAAGAAACTACTAGACAATCATCCATCTTCCAAATTTTTTAAAAGCATCCTTGCATTCCTCACTACTTAATTATGTTTCTTGTATTAAAATAAACGCATGAATATAAAAAACTATCAATTCCTTAATAACTATTGTTTAGGGATCATATCATACCCTTAATTTTCTATGATATCATTCTCATCATCATCACTTTTTATTTTTATTAGTGGGCTTAGCCCCACTTCTTATTAATAGTTGCAATATTTTTATTTGACTTCCCAAAATGATATCCATTTGGGTTTCCTTTTTTCTTTGTTCTTGCATTGAGGGTCTCTGTCTCCCTGTTTTTCATTCCCACCAACACTTTCATCTTCATCAATATTTTCTTTTTTCATATTGGTCTTTAAAATTTTATGCTACTCTAGAGAATTTGAAATGTAAGGGATAACTTCACAAACTCTTTCTTCTCTATGTTTCTCCCAAAAAATTAAAGTACAAAGATGATCCTCAAGAGTAGTTACTTTCTTATGCTACCTTAAAAACTCTAAATGTTGCTTTGGAAATCCTAAATTAAAAGAATGATCCATCATAGTAATTACTTTCTTATGTTGCCCTATAAATACTAAATTTGCGTGGATATATCCCATATTCATTTTTTTACTCTTAAAATCCTAAAGTGCAAAGGATACATTCTATACTACTTTCATTTTTATTGCCAAGAGAGAATTTTATACTACTTGAGAAAAATGAAAACGATTTACCTGGGTTAACCTTTACCTATTTTGTCTCCTTTGCTTTATAATTTGCCTCCCCATCTTCCTTCACACCTTTAAATATTACATTTGAACTTTCACGATGTGCTTCCTCATTCCTTATGTCCTTCATTTCCACTAATGGTTAATCCAAGTAAACCATAATAGCCTTTGTTATTTGATGATGTAGAGGAGAATTTTATTACAACTTTCTTGGGAGTGGAAAATCCTTGATTTGAGATAATTTCTATAATGGTATGATTTCCTTGCTTCATATTGAAGTTTGTCTCATACCCATCTTTATCCACCATTTTCACTTTGCAGTCTCTTGCCATTTGTGACATTAAAATGCAATGTTTTCATAATCCACATGTTGATCTCATTCTCTTGATTTAGATTTAATCTTAATGCATTGCAACAAATGTTTTGAATATCCATGGCAATACATATTCAAGTGTTTACAACTTGCCTTCACTCCGTAGTAATCGATCCCTCCTTAATGAATACCTTTAAAGAATTATCTATATTCTTCAAAACCTCATTTTTAATAAGCTAATAAAGAATTCTAAAAAGCCTAATCTGTATCAAAAGCCTTTTAATAGTTTTTGTCTCCATAAGAGAATTCTTACTCCATAGTCTAAAAATAAAGAGCATCTCTCCCCTTAAACCATGGATCACCAACCATTATTTTATCCCTGATTTCCAAACTAGAAAAGATTAAAAAAAAAAAATCTTTCTAGAAGAAAGATCATAGAGTAATTTTATTTTTTCCTTAGTTTTACTTGATCCAATTTTGAATCTCCAAAAAAACCTGCTCCTATTTATGAAACTTATATGTTAACCCTATGTATTTTAGAACTATTATGTTATCCTCAATCATCTTATCTTTAATAATAAATTTTGGTATAATATATACTACTTAGATAAAATTTGTTTTAAATTTTATTCTTCCTCATATCCCTAACTAAATTTAAAACTAAATCTATCATAAAAATTCAAATCCAAAGAATTTTACCATACATCACCAGTATGGAATGTTTTAAACATAGGATAGGATGTACACGTCACTTGAGAATCCTTATCAAATTGCTCAATGAGTTCAACTTGATTCAGATGCCTTTTGAAATTTTGTTGGATTTTTTTTTAAATAAAATCATGTATCGAATAGGTTGTATAATAATATTATTTCTGATGGGAATCCTTATCAAATTGCTCAATGAGTTCAACTTGATTCAGATGCCTTTTGAAATTTGGATGGATTTTTTTTTAAATAAAATCAAATATCGAATAGGTTGTATAATAATATTATTTATCATGCCCATTTTTTTAATATATGTTCATCTGTTTCTTGTGTCTAAATCTATTGAAGTAATGATTAACTCCAACCTTGCATGATTTCTTCAACTATAACAACGGTTAGCTGGAACTTGGCGTTTCTTTAATTCTCTTTTATTTATTTATTCAACGTTAATTCATTACTATAAAATGAAGAAAAGAAGCTTCCTATGTGGCACGGCCATAATGAAGAAAAGAAGCTTCCTATATGGCACGGCCATTCCAAACAACTGAACTCTATTGCCCTTAATTGGTTACGATCACAATTTGTATTAACTGTTAAGGTAAGGTTTCAATTATCAGTGATTGTATTTAACAAATTCATCCATCTTGTTGATAGTAATAGGTAAGGTTTCAATCATCAGCGATTGTATTCAATAAATTCATCCATCTTGTTGATAGTAATCCGGCGGATGCATAGGGATTCGTCAGTCTGGTTCAGCACATGGTAGGAGATGGGGACTGTCGGCTTGCAGGGAACCACAGTAGAGTGAGATGCAACACTAAAAAGTTTCGGATCAAACTAGGCTATGCATAAATACTTACGTGAGATTGGAACCTAAGTCTGTAAAATTCTATTATATGATTAAAGATATCGCCACATCAGCATTGTCGTTGGATTTATGATTTTTATTTTCATTGGGAAATATTTTCATATAAAACACATCCTTTAACTTTCGGCAAAGCAAGTGATTTTGTCGTATTCATTTTAAAAGCAAGTGATTTTGTTGTATTCATTTTTTTTTTTAAAAGAAGAATTAGCGTGGGTCCCATGTAAAAGCAAGTGATTTTGTTGTATTCCTTTTTTTTTAAAAAGAAGAATTAGCGTGGGTCCCATGTGGACGGTTACCACTATTGATGTCCATGGGTCTCGGGAATTAAAAAATCAGAAAGTGAAAGACTGTTTAATATTTCTTTCACACATCATAAAAGTAGGTAGAAACTTATAGAGGTTATTCAAGCGGGTGTTCGAGGATTAAAGCATTAGCAAATATTTTTTAAATATTTTTTAATGGTAGGATGGTATTTTATGTTTGTGTAATTTAAATTTTATTTTAATTTTAATTTTAGCATGAGATAAAAAATAAAATAAAAATATTGGACTAAAATTTTATAATTTTTTTTTGCAAGTATTTATTTAAGTGTTTTTGTGGTATGAGTTTTCATATTTATTATTAATCTTTTATTTTATTATTTGTATGTAAATGGGACATATATAACTCATTTATATTACCATAAAAAACCTCTTTGAGACAACCATAACTCATTCATATTGTCATTCTTATAAATATTATAAAGATTTATCTAAAATCCTAAATCAATTATAAGCAATCAATGGATTTATAAGTTAATTATAAGTGAATTAAGTATAGCCCTTTGTAGGTGTATAGTTATAAAGTAGCCCATATTTCATAAGTTTTGATTAATTTCCAAACTTTGTTATAGAAAAATATTAGTATTAGGTAATTTTGGAAACATCTTATGACAAATTTTTATGCCTAGGACTTTTATGATAATTGTCAACTTCCTAAGCCTCAATGTATCTCATTTTTAGTGCTTAATTTTTTATGACATGTCCCTTACTGGTTGGTCTTCTTGTCTTTATTGTATGGTATCTAGTTTTCCTATTTTGCCATCATATTCTTTATTCTTACTCATGGGAGGGGATAACAGTGAGTTCTATGTCTTCCTTCACTTTTCTATTGTTGACTCATTACATCTCATCATGTCTTCTAAGTTTGAATTTCTAGTCATCATGCTTGTCCAAAAAGTTATCAAGAATAAATTATAGATATAGATATGGAAAAAGGACTAGACATATATATATCTTCCATTTCATTTATTCCTGTATTAACAATTTAGGTCCTCCGCTTAATAATCCCCTCTTTCATTCTCGTTAATTGCTTCTTGGTAGCTAAGATAGACTTCCATGTAATTGAAGAAAATTATGTTACTTTACCCATGAAGTTCTTTTCTGAATATGACTTATTTGCTAGGAATTAGTTCCACAACCTAACAATATACATCAAGCATGGAGAACATGGAAGCAGAAAAAGAGGAAGACCATCAACAAACACATTGCTCAAGGAGATCTTGAATCTAGTAGAGTCTCCTTCTAACCCCCTACTTATGTGCTTAATGCCATTGTTGAATATAAGAAAAACATGTAATTTAATTTTTAAAAAGAAAGTTTCACTTGAACACATTTTTAAAATGGACTAACTATAGTTGGGTATGTTAAGATTGGATCCTTAAATCTATCCATGGATTTGGAAAAGGCTATGTGTCCTATCATTTCACCATGCTTAAGGCCAATGCAAGGTATATTGTAGTATAACATACAAAAATGTACTCAAGTAACCTTTACACCTAAAGGATTGAAAAACAATACCTACTCATAAAAGGTCCAATAATGTTACTAAATGAAATCCTTAGGAAACATGATTGGTAAGGATGTTTGAACAACATCCCTTGTCAGTGTATTGGCAGATGCTAGTAAACTAGGTATAGATCAAAAAATATACCAAGTCTACTGAGATGCTCTCTAATTGAAGCCTATTATGTTATATACCTACTTGAATATTAATTGTAATGAAGAATCAACTTTGAACTTTGGTATGAAATGACTCTTGAACTAGACTATTCTTGAAGATGCTCTCTAATTGAAACCTATTATATTATATATCTACTAGAATATTAGTTGTAATGAAGAATTAACTTTAGACTTTGATATGAAATAATTTTTGATCTAGACCACTTTTTTTAACTTAAATTTTTATGTATAATCTAAACAAAAAGAAGCATACAAATACTCTAAAAAATAGATTAAATTTAAGATCAATTATATATCTATAATATTTTATAAAATATATAAAAAAATAATAATAAGTTAACAAATAACTTATATCTCATGATACATTATATTAAATTTATAATCTTTTTATTTTTAAAACAAATGAAACATATTAATACCAAAACCTTCTTTAATATTATGGCAACAAATCATCTATAAACTCTTTAATTTTTTAAAATAATGATTACACATATTTGCTTCATAAATAAACAAAGACTAATACTTCTAGTTGTAGTTTTCAAAATTATAAGCCTATCTATCCAAATTCCTAGAGAGCCATAAGGACCTGATCAAACTCAAAGATAATTCAAGGATATAATCTTCTCAAATGAGCTGAAGTATGAAGAGTACTCCGGAATGTATTCAGTAGGGTTATGCATAGTGGCGAATATTCGCAAATTGGGTAAATATTAGGATTTCCAAAATTGGAAATTGGCGAATATAAAGACCTTCGACGTCAGCCCATTCATCTAAAATTTTAAGGACCAATTTTTTTTTAGGGTCAATTCATCACAATATATATCCAAACATAGGCATATTTGTACTCATTGAGAAGCTCTCTTTGAGCCTAATCTAATGATGGTGTTTTCATGGTATTATAAGGTGATTTAATAGGTCAAAATTTACCTCAAAGATGACCTTACTTTTTAGGGCTTCAAATACCTCAAATTTTGGTGTGAAGATGATTGATTTGATTTGCTTAGAATTTGCCTTGATTCACCTTAATTTTAATTAGGATTTACCATTTTTTTATATATATATTTTGAGTCCAACCCTTTATACATAACCCTGACATCCAACCAAAATCCAAAGGAAAAGATTCCTAATCAGATCTTTGTCTATGAAGTTGGTGGTGACATGACGTGTATGTTGGATATTTAAATACAGATGACGTGTAACTTGGATTTTTTTAAAGGTTTGGATGCTTGGTGATCAAGTTGGGTGCCGTTGGGGCAAATGCTCAAATTATTGGTGCCTTTTTGTCACCTAGGAAATGCCCAAAGTGGGAATTTGTCTGGTAAAGACAGTGTGTTGTTTGACTGCGAAAGGTACTGTCAGCGTGTACTGTATTTTCTTTGCTGTCATTTATCATAAATTATTTTGGTCAAAAGCATAGAGCTGTTACCATATTTCTTTAAGTCCACATAATTTAATAAATATATATAAAATAAAATATTTTGAATGTATATATATTTTATAATTCATCTTATATTAAGAAAGATAAGCGAAGAACCCATGGGTTTAGAACCAGCTCCGAATAGATCAACATTTTGATTTTAATGGTTGAATTTTAATATTTAATTTATAAAGTTTAGATTATATTATTAAGAATTTTTAAAAGATTAGTGTTTTATTTAAAAAAGATTAATAATTTTTATAAAACTTCATATATTGAATTTAAAATTTTTATTTTAAAAGAACACTTAGTGATAAGTTTTTGGGTTTTTATTTAGAAGATCCAAGTTCTAACTTCAACACTAGACCCCTACTAAAAACTCACTCTAAAACCTGTACTTCAAGAAAAAGAAAAAGAAGAAAAGGAATGACCATATTTTGTACATTTAATCAAAGTTTAAATGTTATCAATATTTTATCAAATATCATGAACTTAAATAATTAAAAATACATGTTTGAGGGGACAGCGCAATGCAATGCAACGATTCGAGCTCTGGCTCTTCTTCTTGAGGTTTAAGGTTCAAACCGCGGCTTGGGCGAGTGTGTGAGGGGGTGTGTGTAATGGTTGTGTAGCTCTCGGCTTTGGAGGGGTCATGGTTGGGGAGCCTACTCAGCCCTGCACGTTTGGTCATAGGGGTTTCTCACACTAATTAAATAAAAAAAATTAAAATACATAAATTAATTAATTTATATTATATATAAAAATAATAATATTTTTTATTTAAATTTAAAATAATTATATTAATAATATAAACATTATTATTAATTTTAATTTGAAATATTGTGTGAGACTTTGAAATTATGATTAAATGTCTAAGATTTGAATTATGCTTGGTAGTTGTCCACCAAAAGAGTTGGATAACCATATATTAGGTATTAAATTTTGTTATATATATAATTTATTTATCTATTTAGGTTAGTGTGAGAAACTTTTATGACGGACACTTAGGGTGGGGGTATTCCTCCATACCAAGACCTCTCATAAGGGCAAGAGTTGAACATATCAATAAGGGCCAAAAACACACAACCATCACACACCCACCTCCTCACATATTGGTCCACGCTGCAGTTTGAACCTTGGACCTCTCGAAGAAGAGCTAAAGCGAGAACCATTACATTGGACATTAAATTTGTTTTAAATAAACTATAACCTCACATAAAAAACTACTTTTTTATTTTATTTATTATACTCGGAATCAATAACTCTTTACAATTTTATGGTTCAAGCTTAAAGTCCAATGATAAAGGACACAAGATTTTTATAGATTCAAATGAATTTAACAGAAGAGATTATATGGTCATTAAACCAAATAAACTCATCCAAAGGATGCAAAAGGGCACAAAACAATGACACTTGACATTGAGCTTAGAGTGTGGATCGATAGTTGCATGTCTGGTCAAACACTTACTAAGAAGAGACCTGGGTTCAAAACCTAGGGTGCTAATTTGCAAAGGTTACTGTCTGTTCTAAATCCTCTAAGTGCACATCATACTGACAACGATGATACAAACCTTAAGCGACCACTAATCCCCCTCAAGCTAGGTCAAAAACAATGAGGTGGAATACGTTTGTTGAAAGCAACCCTTGTGGTTTGAACCCTATGCTTGATACTTACTAAAAATAGTGTGGTTGTAACAAACTTCCTTATGTATCTAAAAAAAACATTGAGCTTAGAGTCCAATGTTAAAGGACACAACATATTTTTATAGATTCAACTAAATTTAATGGAAGATATTATATGGTCATTAAACCATATTGACTTATAATAAAAATAAATAAACTCATAAAAAAGTTTTTTTTTAATATTACATAGGGGAATTGGTAACATTTTTACCGATAAGAGGCATTATAAACTTTAACCTATTAGGCAAGACAAAGTCAACAAGACCCCAACATTTTAAGGAATCAAATTGGAACAACCAATTGACAAGCACTCAGTCTTTTAGATATGAAACATACTCAAAAGGGAAAGGACAATTGATTGTGGTAGAGTGTTTGTTAGTTAGCTATTTGGATTCAATATTCTTTAACTTCTTCTTACCCAATAGGTTACGGTAGGGTTTATAACGATGATATCCTAATTAATCTAATATATGCCCCATATCTCGAACAAAAGTGTTGTTTTTTTTATAAAAAAGGGTAAAATTTTTATTGAAATAAGAAAAGCATACAAGACCCAAGAATCAGATTACAACAAAATTACCTCATTCGGGCATATCATCTTTCAGCAAACTAGTAAGAGTTTGAGAGCATCTTGAAGGAAGCTGATGCCACTCCCTAACATCTCAACCTTCTTGAAATTCAGAGGCCCATTTAGCCAAACAATCAACAACACAATTCCACTCCCTTAGATTATGAGTAAAAGGGATGAACTCCATATGACAACGAAAACGAAGCACCCTAGCCAACTTCCAATTAACATTGGTAAGATTATAAGTATTCAATAAATTAATGAAAATTTGAGAATCCGATTCACAAATTATCCTATGCCAACCCAAACCATATTCTTATTCCAACACATAAAGAATAGCAAGGGCTTCCATATAATTATTGGTATCTCTTCCTTTAAAACATGAGAAAATAAACATACCGCACCATTTCAATCACGTCCCACTCCAAAAATACTAGTATTTCCAAGATTACCCCTTGAAGACCCATCAGTATTAATCTTAAGAACCCCCCTAGGATGCGGGTGTCATCTACCCTCTCTTTGCACTCTGTTATTGAATCCCCTCATGCTAAAATAAATAGTAGCACATGGACCAGACATTGTCAAACCCAAACCATGCATAATCTGAACCTCCACTGTGTCCATAGGAATACTAATATGACATTTGGTAAACACAGTTTCCCGGAGCATTCTTAAAATTATTTTCCAGACTTGATAAACAAATAATTGTCTCCCTTGATAATTTCTTTGATTCCTTTCAAGCCAGATTTTCCAGAAGATGCACGAGGGACCAAAAAGCCAAGCAACCTGTAAAAAGAAGACCTTAGTCGGAGGCCTTCTCAAAATCCTCCAAAAATCCAAAAGAGAAGAAGAATGAACATAAGATTGTTTCCACACACCCCACCACAAATGTCAAAGCTGATGCGCAAAACTACATTGAAGAAGCAAATGACTAACATATTCCTCACTATTCTCACATAGGAAATGAAAGGAAAGACCATGAATACCTCTCTTCTGAAGATTATTCCAAGTGAGACATCGATTACGAGTGGCAACCCACAAGTAAAAATTACACTTAGGCCATGCAAATTTATTCCACACTTGCTTCCACTAGTGAACATCCTAAATACCATAACATTGGTAATCCAATTCACTATATATGAAGGAAATTGAGAAAATCCCTCTACTGTCCTTACCCCAAGCCAACATATTATCATCTTGCAAAGAAGAGCATTCCCTAGAAGCCATAATGCGCGTCAACTCCTCTCTATCCTCCATAGAGCCTCCAACAAACCATTCACTAGGATCCCTACATTGGAACATTTCCATCTAACCAATTCTCTTAACAAATTTAAAATCCATCACTCTAGACCAACCAGCAGCCAAACAATGTTGAGCAATATCAAGAAGATGAGGATACTCAGTTAAAATAGCAGTAAAACCATCCCAAGAATCGTGCCAGAAGAGAACCATAGAGCCTTTATGACAAATCCAAAACAACCCCTGTTTGATAAGAGAAGCTCCCTTCTTTAGAGTGTTCCAAACAAAAGAGCCTCTCCCAGAAAATCTATAACGAGGAAGCTCATCACCCTCCACACCACAGAGATATTTATAATAAAAAAAATTAGCCCAGATTTGGTCATGATTAGTACACCAGCGCCAATCAAGTTTGGAAACCAGAGCTTACCCATAAAGAGAACTCAGGCAAAGACCCAGACCGCACTCTTGTTCAGATCTACAAACAGACTCCCATTTCACCAAACTCCATTTAGAGGATTCCAAATTACCAGCCCACAAAAATCTCTATGAAAGAGAATCAAGATCATGAAGAAAACTCGCCGAAGAAACCTGAATTAAGCACATGTACACCGGTAACACTTGAACTACATATTTGAGGAACAAAATCCGACCAGCAAAAGACAACCATCTGTAAGTCCAGTGACTAACCCAAGTACAATATTTATCCAAAATTTTGGATCAAACACTCCTAGGCAAAGGACAAAATTTTATTTGCCTTTCAATTTTTTCTTTGAAAGATGGTAGTGGCTTCAGATTTTTTATAAAGGAAGATGCAGGATCAAGTTTGTTTTGAAAAGGTTATCTATTCATAAAATTACCAATCATAGTAAGAATCATGGAATCACAATCTAACTTTAAGGAACGAAGTGAAAGAAGGTTGAGCCAAAAGTAGTTGTGTCAACATTTCTTGACCTGATAAACAAAGACATAGGAGGGATCATTTGTTAGGTAATATATATAATCATGTGTGAATCGTTAAGTAATAGTAATATTTAGAAAATTAATTCTAATGATTTGTGATAGAGTGAGAAAGGCGAATATATATATAATTCTTAAAAAAAAAAAGGAATTTAACGGTTGTTTGTTTGTTATTTTTCATATTTCTCTTGAAAATAATTAAATCGCTTTTTTATTTCCAATCATATGTTTACTTGCTCTGAAATCAATATACCAATAATTCATGGTAAGTTCCTTTGACGTTGAAATTCTTATATCTTGAAAGTTTAATGTGCACTCAAAACATAAAATTTGTAAATTTTACATTTTCTATGCCTTTGATGTAGAAATCCTTTTAACTCCCTATTGAATTAAATTTGAAAATTTCAAATTTCTAAAATTTTGAATTAAAAAAAAAAAAATCTAATTTCAAAAATCATAAAATCTTTTAACTCCTACTTTCAAATTTTCGCACCCTTCAAAATCACTATAGCTTAAATCTTCAAATCTTAAAAACAACTTAATTCTTTAAGTCTTCAAAAAATAATAATCTTTAAATCTTCTAAACTTTAAAACACTAGTAGAATTCCTTATCACTCCATACCTTATGAGTATAAATTTAAATTTCAAATATTTAAAAACATAAAGGAACTTTGCAACTCCTTTTAATATATGTTCAAATCAATATAAAGTATCTTTTTCCTCTAAAAGGTAAATGGCACATAAGAGAGTAACGTTTAAGACATTACTTGTCCAATGTTTTTTTTATTTACATTGTGGATGAATTGCATTTAAGTCTAACGTGTCAATTTAGGTCAATTGTTTCAATTTACCAACGTTTAGATTCTTTTTGCACTTTCCTCTATCTCTCACTCATCTGAATAATGGTAAAGTTGAAGGTTCTTCTCTTGTTGTTACTTGCTCGTTCGAATGATGGCAATATTCCATATTTTTCTTTGTTGTTACTTGCTCTTTCGAACAGTGGCAAGATTTCATATTTTTCTTGCTTATCTAAAGTTCAATATTCTTCAAAAACTCAGGGGCCTCTGATTCAAATTGAAATGCTCTGGCTTCTTCATATTTGGTGGAGATGACTTGGGCGACAACACTCTAGTTTTAGGTGCCTCTATCTAAAATATAGTATCTAGTGTATACGTCTCATGTCTAAGTATTTTTAACACTTCAACACTGGTGTAAAATGATTCTCAAATGACCTTTTACTAGTGGCACTTTGATAATGCTTTTATCACTTCTACCTTGGCTGGTAGAACTTCAATAGTGCAACTAGTACTTCTATTTCCCTTGAATGATAGTGTTATGCTCGATTGTTAGTGCTTCAGTAGTTCATATAGCGCTTCTATATTGGCATTTCAATATTCTTATGCTATGTTGGTCTCTTAGGCTACTTATTCTATGTTGACTGCTTTGTTGAACTTTTCTTCTATGTTGGCCTCTTAGGCCTCTTCTTCTATATTGGCCTCTTAGGCCACTCCTTCTATGATGGCTACCAAAAATAGACACCTAATGTGCCTCAATATTCTTTTCTTGCAGTCTTCTTTGTGACTCTAGACAACACTCTAATATTGTTATGTTTTGCTTGTTGTAGAACAAGACTATTTTTCAAAATTCCAAATAAGTCAAGACCAAGACTGATATTGCTTTAGTCAACTTGATGTTTCTGGTTTTTTTAATAACTAGAACTCCTCTATCTTTGTTTCTGGTTTTTTTAATAACTATAACTCTTATCTTTGTATATTGCTTTGCTTTGTATATTGATGCTTCTCCATCTTTGTACTCAATAAGCTTGAATGCTTCTCTATCTTTTCTCAAATTTTGAAATCTTTCTTCAATGTCTTAGGTCACACCTAAGAACAAAATATGATTCTCCTCTTTTCTAAAGAACCCAATATCAATATCAAGGTGACTATGAATGTCCCCGAATGACCAACTATCTTCTAAGTTGGCTCTCTATCAATGTCTTATTTTCTCCTGAGTTAGATTCTCTATCAAATTAGTTGAGTCCTAGTCTTCACTAGTTTTTCTTTAACCAAGTGGAAAGACCCTAGCATCCAAATTAGGGTGACTTTTACCTATCCCCTCAATCTCTACTCAATTAGACCTTTATAAAATAGAGTCCAAGTCTTCACTGCCTTCAAAGTGGATAGACTGTAATATGATTCCATAAAAAATGGACATAGTTTAAATGGTGGCTAATAAAATAACTCTATAAAAATGGTCAAATTTAAGTGGTAGCTTTGATACCGTTGTTGGCTTTTAAGACTTACTACCACAATGTATCATAGGTCCCAATATAAATAAACCTATAAAATTTATATATAAATATTACTGAAGAATGCACATGTAAACAAATCTCATAAAAATATTATTGAAAAATAACTCACAATATTATTTGGGAAACAAATATACAATCTTGAGATTTTCTCTACGTTCATATACATTTTATGGAGCTTTGTATCCATAATATAGCTTTACAAAATATCTCTTCAAATTCTTGACTTTTGCTTTCCATATGACCTTTGAATTCTTATCTTGTCACTTGTATTGAAAACTCTTAGTATTCTACTTGCATGACATATGTACATATCTTGCACATCCTAATAAAATAATGTAATATTCTCTAACAATATGATGAAGAAGATCTAAAAGTTGATATTTTAGCCAAAAACTGTATAGCACAACTGCCAAAGAAGGAACGAGATGGAATTGAAACAATCATAGATTCCAGAGTGGCGAGAAAGATAAGAGACAAGGCATATTATGAGTATCTAGTTAAGTGGAAGAACCAAGAAGTTGACACAACGATATGGATGAAAGTTTCCAATATCACCAAATACGGAGTGTCCATTGAGGATTTCAACACTATTTATGAAATATTTATGTTACCCGATGAGCATGATGCATGAGCATTCATGTGCGAATAGGCTAACATATTTAAACTAGAAGGTCAACCATCTGGAATATCAACTGTCAAGGGTAGTTGAAAAGTAATTGACTCCCCAAGCCTATAAAGTGGAAAGGGGTTGATAGAGATAAAGAGAAGAGGCAAAGAAAAAGTTATAGTTTTCATAGGAACAAAGGTGGATTGCATAGTTTTAAACCATAACTACTTTGGAAGCATAAATTTAATACAATTCCAATTCCATTCATATTCCATTTGCATGCCTTAGAGATTGTGTGTGTTGTTATGATGCTAGAACATTCAATTTGCATGTTATGATATGTGAATTTGCAAGTTAGAGAGTGCAATAGCTATTTTTGATTTGACGCAGCTGAAGAACATAAGAGTTCACCTGAAAACCACCATGAAGAGATTTCCATTGAAGGTGTGCCATAAACATTGTAGGTATTTGGAGAGGAAGTTGTTGAAGGAGATAACATCATCTTGGATTAAGCATCTAACCTAGATCCTGAGGGTGTCATCATTGTCAAAGCTAACTATATAGATTCATCAAATTCTATTGATTTAAGACTACTGATACTATGTGAAGTGATTACCAACTAGTTAACCATTGTTACAGGAGAGTTGAGCACTGGCCAAGGTGAATTAATGTCATCATGAAGCTAGTTGCTGAGAATTTTTTCAATATAATAGAAAGTTAAGAACCTACTAATATTTTCTGAGCCCTACCATCAAGACTATTGTCAACATTATAAGAGAGTGTCAACTATTGATTGCTATCATCGACTAACAATTACTGTCAACAAGAGATAAGTTTGAAGTTTAATACACTCCACCATTATTGCTACATTGGTATTTATATAAGTTGAGTAACCACTCAACACATGGTTTGTATGGTCTACTATAGGACAAAGGTATAACCACCATCATAGTCCATGTGATAGGGCATGTGATCTAACCACCCTTCACAAGGTCCATGCATGTGGTATAGGATAGAAGTAGTTGTAAGTTTGTTATGCCTAAATAAGAAATCCTATGTACTTTAAATACCTATCATTGTATAATGCAAAGTGCTCGAAGCTTAAGTTCTAAAAGATTTATCCAAAACACTAAATCAAATATAAGTTTCCAATATATTTGTAAGTTAATTATAAGTGAATTATGTATAACCCTATGTAGGTGTATAATTATAGAGCAACTCATATTCAATAAGAGTTAATAAATTTCCAATTTTTTTTTATTTGTGGAAAACATCCCAAAAGGGATGCCACTTTCGGGTAAGACCCAAGGAGGCGGGGGTATCCATTCCGCCAAAAACGCCCAGGACTCGGACCTGGCCTACCACCTTTGACATACTCAAGGAGCAAACAAACACACAAAACCAATTTAAAAATAAGTAAATAACAACAAAAATAATAAAATAAAATAAAAAACATGCTCCTTGAGTGTGTCAAAAACAAAAGCACAACCAAACACGCACAATAAGAAAAAAGAAACCACAACACAAACCACATAGAAAAACACAAGAACCACATAACAAAACACAAACAAGACAAAAACAACGAGAACACTACAAAGACATAACCCAAAAAAAACATGAAAAATAAACACAACCAAAACCTAAAAAATAAAATAAATAAAATAAAAATAAAAATAAAAAACAACCAACAACAGACAATAAACAAAAACAAAAAACATAGAAAACACTCACACATAAAAACACGAAATAACACAAACAAAGAGAAACCCAAGAACAAGAACGAAAAAAACACAAGAACAATAACAAAAAACATTAAAAAAAACACAAGAACAATAACAAAACAACAAAAACACAAGAACAACGAAAAACAACACAAAAAAAAAAAACAAAGAACCCACCCACCTTAAAAAACTAAACAAAAAAAACAAAGAAGAAAAAAAAAAAAAAAAACAATGAACAAAACAATGACCTATCTAGACCAGAAGACTATTAAGGCAAGAATCAACAGAGGAAACAAAATAAAGAATAGAATGAGCTAGGGAACTAAAAAAAACTGAATGAACCAAAGAGAAGCAAAAAAAAAAAAACAAGAAGAAACTAGGTACCTTCGAAGCTGGAGCCATCCAAAGAAATGATAGAAAGAAGAGCTTCCCTAATTTGAGAAGCCCACCATATAGGAGGGTGGCCATAACAAGTAAGATCACCTTTGTCCAAAGCCCAATTAGCTAAAGCATCAACACTCTTGTTTTGATCTCTGACCACATGATTGTAATCAACTTTCAAAAATCCCATCTGGATTAACTGAATCTTCTCAATAATTCTTTTTATTCTCCAATCCACCTTATGATTCTTAGAAGGAGTCTTCAAGAGATTAATCATAAGTTGAGAGTCGAGACTCAACTAACACCTTTTCCCATCCAACCTTAGTAGCCTCCTGAAGGCCTCCGAGGATACCATACCCCTCGGCAAGGTTATTGGAAAGAATACCCAAATTCTCGAGCAAAAGTAAAAACCAGGGAGCCATCCGAAAGTCTACCAATTCCTCCCACACTGGCTTTTCCGGGGTTCCCTCTAGAGGCTCCATCGGTATTGACTTTTCCAAAATCCTTAGGAGGAGGTTGCCAATTTCTAGTCCTATCCATCTTACTAATACTCACATTCCCTTTAAGTTGGTTGCCCTTAGAAGGTTTAATCTTCAATATTTGCATCACTTGATCCCATCTTTGGTGGGAGTTTTGGGGGTGATTAAGGAGTTGATGGACTGATTCAACTAAGTTGGCTATGGTCTTTTGCCAAATATAGTGAATATCCTTCCTATCTTGATTAAAAATTTGGTTGTTCCTTTCATTCCAAATATTCCAAAGAAGAATGGTAGAACCCATCCAAACTAATCGCCTAATAAAATGATCAACACCCTCTTGATTAGGCCAATCCCTCCAAAGTTGTTCAAAAGTAAAAAAATTGGACCACTTGTAAGCCAAGTAAAGTGGCCATTCTCCTCCATAGCTCGGAGGCTAAAGTACACTCAACAAAAATATGGTTGATATTTTCTACATTCTCTTCACACATTTCACATCTAAAAGGGCCATGAAAACCACGCTTCATAAGTTGCTCACCGGTAAGCACCCTACGATGCAATAAAAGCCAATTAAAGAACCTCACCTTAGGCCAAAGCTTTTGAGCCCACAATTGAGAAAATATGTCGAGAAGAATGGTTGGGATTATTATGGCATAAGGTCAAATAACCTTGAGCAACGGAATACTCACCCTTAGTAGTGTTGTTCCATCCAAAACAATCTTTTTCATGGGACCAAGAGAGGGATCTCATATGAAGGATGCCTTGGATATCTTGTCTTTGCCTTTACGGGATTTGAATAGGCCAGTCCTCAATAGGGATCCAATATCTACCAACCTTTGAATTACCAGTATGGTACCAACAATAATTAGCCACCTTTATCCAATTAGCTCGGTGAAGCTCCTCCATCAAAGGCCTCCAATCGGGAAACTGAGTTATCAAAGGCTTGTGACCATCCCAAGAATCTGTCCAAAAATTTGCATGTTGACCATTATGAATGATCCAAAATAATTTTTTCTTTATCAAATCCTCACCAGTCTTAAGAGCTGCTAAAATGGGAGAACCTTTGGTAGGAAGTTGATAGCGAACAAGGTCTTCGGGACTTTTGTTCTCGGCATATTTAGCACGAAGATTATTGGCCCAAAGAGCATTGGGGTTATGCAACATCCTCCAATATAATTTAGCGGCTAAAGCTTTGTTGTTATTAATTGAAGACCGGAATCCTAACCCCCCTTCACTCTTAGGAAGACATAAAGTATCCCATTTCACCAAGGCCCATTTTCTTTTCTCCTTAGTACCACTCCAAAGGAAACGATGACTGATTTGATCCAATTCTCGAAGAACAACCTTTGGGATATTCAAAATGGAAGAAACATAAATAGGAATAGCTTGAAGGACTGATTTTACCAAGGTGATTCTACCCCCAGAAGAAAGCCACTTGTTGGTCCACTTTCCAATTTTCTTCTTGACTTTGTCCAACAACCAATTCCAATCTTTATTTTTTTGCCTTTGAATATTTATGGGAATACCTAAATAAGTGATTGGAAGAGAGGTCTTCTTATATCTTAATTTATCCAAGACCATGGATTCTTGTCTAGCGGAGCAATGAAAGAAAATAACTTTAGATTTGTCTTCATTGATCAAGCTGCCCGATAGCCTTAGAAAAATAGCTAATGATTTGCTTAATATTAGAAGCTTCCTTAACTGTAGCTTTACCTAAAAGAGTAGAGTCATCCACAAATTGAAGATGAGAGATAGGTCTAGCTCCATGAGCAATGGTAACTCCCTCAAGGGTTTTGTTTTTCCCTCTTTTTGGTTATAGTCCTACCCAAGCATTCAGCAAGAATGATGAATAAATAAGGGGATAGCGGGTCACCTTGCCTAATACCTCTGGAAGCTGGGAAAGATTGAGAAGGCCTGCCATTGATAAGAACTAAGTAGGAAACTGAAGAGATACATCCCATAATCCAATCCATCCAATCCTTAGAGAAACCAAATTGCCTCAAAACTTTGATAAGGAAGTGCCAATCCACTCTGTCATAAGCTTTGGATAAGTCTAACCGAATGAACATAGAAGGAGAATTTTGCATATCCATGGAATGGATGGCTTCCTGAGCAAGAACTATCTCATCTACTATTTGACGTCCTTCCACATATCCCCCTTGCTCTAGGGAAATAATCTTATGCAAAAGAGGCTTCAACCTTTCTGCCATGATTTTAGTAATGATTTTGAGAAGAACATTACATAAAGCAATAGGTCTAAAAGTTGAGATATGATCAACCTCTTGAGCTTTTGGAACAAGAGTAATATAAGTTTTATTGATAACCTTCAAAATTTCTTTGGCTTTCCTGGCTTCTTCCACCACCTCTAATAAATCAACATGAAGGATATCCCAGAACTCTTGGTAGAACTCAATAGGAAAACCATCGGGACACGGGGTTTTCCCTTTTTGCATTTTAAAAACTACTTGTTGAAGCTCATTGATAGTAACAGGAGCGAGTCAAAATAGAGTTCTCCTCGAAGTGATAAGAGAAGGGATTGCTTGAAGAACATTTTGTTGAGAAGGTTGAGTCAAGAGGAGTAGCGGCAAAAATATTGGAAAAGTAATCAACAACAATAGAGTTCATGCCATCCCAAGTATAAACAACATCTCCAGATATCTGAATTTAAGGAAGAAATAAAGTTGTGAGATCTTCGAGCTAGAAGAGATTTGTGAAAGAAATTTGTGTTTCGATCTCCTTCTTTGAGCCATTGAATTCTAGATTTTTGCTTCCATAAGATTTCTTCTCTTTTTTCCCATTCCTCTAAACCGAGTTGTGAGTTTAATTTCATCTGCACTTCTCTTCTCTGTGAGGCCATCTAAATGGATTTTCTTATTCAAATTTTCAAGATGAGCAATAACTTCATGTTTTTTTTTATGAACATCCCCAAACTCTTTCCGGTTCCAAGTCTTGATTTTGGATTTAATGTATTGCGGTCTTTTGGCAAAAGCAGAACATCTTAGTCCCATGCCTAGGTTTACCTTCCTTCCACCATTGTTGCACACGAGGTCTGAAGGAAATGTCTCTAAGCCACATTAATTGAAAATGAAAAGGAGAGAAACTCACATTGGTTTTCCACATTTCCACCATGGTGGCCAATGATCCGAACCGACATTATTAAGAGTCTTCACTTTAGGAATGTGACCATGGATTAAGAAATTTTCAGAGAGCAAAAACCTATCCAATCTCTCCATTATACAAGCTAAGCCTTGCCTTCTGTTAGACCAAGTCATAAGGCCATTATCTGGTTGGATATCCACAAGATGGAGGTTTGCAATATATTCGCTCATGAGGTCGGTGCTTTTGTCCAAATTTCTATTTCCCCCCCTTTTCTCATCCAGAGAGAGGATGGTATTGAAATCTCCTCCGATCAAGATCCAAGCTTTAGGAAAATGAGAGATAATATGAGTAATATCCTTCCACTTGTCTTCTTTTTTCCTCCAAAGAAGTCGGGGCATAAACGAGTAATGCAGAGCATAATCTGGTTGGAATGTCTACTTTGAATAGCTATAGCCAACAAACCCCAAGCGCCAACCATATGGTGAATAACTACCTCTTTTGGGTCCCAAAGACAAGCAATGCCACCCGAAGTCCCTTGGGAACTAAGGGAAACCACTTTTCAGCTGGCCAAATTTTACTGGCAATTAAGTCCATATCCTCCATTGACATCTTTGTTTCTTGAAGGAAAACAAGATGTGGATGATTTATCTGAATCATTCTTCTAATTTCATTTTGTTTTGAAAGACTCCCTTTGAGTCCTCTAATATTCCAAGTGATGATCTTCATTAATACCGGGGCTAAAAAAGTTGGGAAGGGCATTAATCTTACCTTCCTCTACAAGCTTTTCACCTTCTTTTACCATATGATATTGATTGGTCTTGCGACCTATTTTTTGATTGGAATCCATCTTCAATTTTTTTTTCCCTATTTCTTGACTTATTCCAATTGAATCTGAGATGGCTTCTAACCTTGAAGAATGCTCATACACGGCCAAAATTTTACTAGATGGTTCAATGGAGTCTATATTGGGACCTGCATTATTTGAAGTTTTGACATTTGAAATATTGTTTTTCTTGTGTAAATTTTCTCCTTTTTTTTTCTGTTGAAAACCTTTGATTTGTTGGTTTGTCTCCGAGTTCTTCCCTTCATATTTAAATTGTGTTTCTAAGATTTCAGTTTCCATTATTTCCTCTTCCTCACTTGGGACATCATTTGTGGAAAGTATTTCAAACATATTAGCAAATGACTTTGATTGATCCTTCATAACTATTTTTTTCGAGTGTTCTTCTTCTTAGGTATTTGGAAACTCGTTGAGTTTATATCTTCTTTCTTTTGATCGGGAATTTTATTTGGGCAAGCATTGGCCAAATGACCATATTCATGGCAAATTCTACAACGAAAAGGAATGTTCTCATAGTCCACTACTTGCTCCCAAGTGTCTTCCCCAAATTGTAATGTGATCTTTTTAGGAAGGGGTTTGTCAAAATCCATTAAAACACAAATTCGAGCATAAATAATATGTTCAAAATTTTGAGTACAATCAGCAGTCATCATAAAAGTTCCTAAAGAGTTTCCAATTGAAGAAAAAATAGTAGGATTCCAAAATTCAATAGGGAGGCCAAAGAGTCTAACCCACATGGGAGCTATAGAAGGCATCTCTTCTTCGGCTTTAAATTTAGTATGCCGAGGCCTTCATGAAAAGCCACTGCCCTTCCAAAAAACCAAGGACCCCCTTGAAAAGTTTTCTCTCTATCTTCATTATTAGCAAATAAAACAAGAAAATAACCATTTGGATAAATAGAGATTTGTAACTCACCTTTAGTTTTCCAGCTTTTTGCAGCCCAAACTTTGAAATCAGATAGACTCGGACGAAAACCCACGAACCGACAAATTAGTCCTCTTTTTTCCAAATCTTCAATGCCAGTCTGAATGTTACCCATATCAAGCTTAACAATAGGAGTTCCATCTGCTGCTTTAAGACATCCTGACTCCGTTTTCCTGGGATCAATCTTAGGCATTCTTAGAGGTTTATGGGAAGCCCTAATATTGATATTAGCATTGGGTTGAGGTTGTCCACCATGAAGGGCATCCCTAAAATTCATTTTTGGGACTGAGTCTTCAAAATTCTTACCCTTGACAGGGGTTTTCATAGTAGAATTATTTTGTGGGTGCACCTTAGCACCAGATTCACTTGAGATATGAGCCATTTTTTGATCAACTGCTTGAAACTTGTTTCGTGATCTCTTTAATCCTTGCCCTAGACGCAGTGGAAAGGTATGGTTTTCACTTTTCTTTTGAGCAGAAAATTGGAAGTCGTTGTCACTCAAGTTCATAGTATGATCTATTGAAAGACAAATTTCTAACCCATCTTGTATCCCCTGCAACATTTCCTGCTAAAATATTGAGCATAAACCACAAAAATATTGGCCGCTAGGGCCCGAAGGCCCTAAAAACCAACCTCTGGAGCTGCTTGCACTCAACCCAGATGAAACCCTCGCATAGCCGCTTGCCAAATATATCGTTCACACATAGGGATGTGCTAGGATCTGTGTTGCTCCAAATGATATGAAAATTGGTGGAGACGTTCTAGGGTTTTTCAGGCATCTACCCTCAAAATTTCAGCTCAATCCGAGTTCGGATGAGTGAGATATGGCCGAAACGAGTTCGGCAGTTTGGGAAGTCCTGCGAAAAACCAAGCTTGAAAGTAATTTCCGTAGGGTGCATTTCAATCACATCTCAATAAATTTCCAAAGTTTACTATAGGAAAAATATTAACATTACATATTTTTGAAAATAACTTATGACAAATTGTATGTCTAGGAATTTTGCGATAAATTATCAACTTCTTAAGCCTCAATGTGTCTTATTTCTAGTCCTCAATTTCCATTACATATCCCTTATTGGTTGGTATTTTTGTCTTTTTTGTTTGGTATCTAATTTTCCTATTGTGCCATCATAATCTTTATTCTTACTCATGGGAGGGATAACAATGAGTTTTATGCCTTCCTCTCATTTTCTATTGTTGACACAATACATCTCATCATGTCTTCTTAGTTTGAAATTTTAACCATCAAGCTTATCTAAAAATTGCCAAGAATAATTTAGAGGAACAAGGACTCTCTCTCTCTCTCTCTCTCTCTCTCTCTCTATATATATATATATATATATATCATTTATCCCTCTATTAACAGTTGATATCCCTTGTTTAATAACCCCCTCTTTCATTCCCATTAATGTTTTCTTGGTAGCTAATATATACTTCCATGTAATTGAAGAAAATTATGTTACTTTACCTATGCAGTTCATCACTGAAAATGGCCTATTTGTTAGGAATTATTTCCACAATAAAATAATATACATCAAGTATAGAGAGTATGAAAGCACACAAAACATGAATACATCAACAAGCATATTGCTTGAGTTCTTGAATCTAGTAGTATCCTTTGAACCTTCTATTGAAGTGCTTAATGCCATTATTGAATATAAAAAATATGTAATGTAATTTTTTAAAAGGGAAGTTCCACTTGAACTCATTTTTTTAAATGGACTAAATGTAGTTGGGTATGTTAATATTGGATGCTTGAATCTATCCATGAATTTGGAAAAAGCTATGGGTCATATCATCTCATCATGCTTAAGGCCATGCAAGGTATGTTGTAGTATAACATACAAAAATGTACTCAAGTAACCTCTACACCTAATGAAAAATAATGCTCATAAAAGTTCCAATAAAGTGACTATCTAAGTGAAGGCCCTAGGAAACATGGTTGATAAGGATGTTTTAACATCCCTTGTCATTGTATGGGCAGATGCTTGCAAACTAGGTATAGATCAAAAGATATACAAAGTCTAGTGAGGTGCTCTCTAATTGAAGTCTATTATGTTATATACCTACTGGAATATTGGTTAAAATAAATAATCAACTTTTAACTTTGATATGAAATGATTTTTGGACTAGATCACTCTTATTTTACCTTGAATTTACATATATAGTCTAGACAAAAAGAGATGTACAAACACCTTAAAAATAAGTAGATCAAATCTAAAACTAATTGCACATCTCTAATCATTAAAAAAATACATAATAAATAATAACTCATATTCCATGACACTTTACAATAATTTTATCTTTAAAAAGTAGATGAAACCATTACCTAAATTGATGTCCACATTGGGAGGAGTAACAAAGAGTGAGCTAGGAAATATATTGAAATACTTCAAGGCAAAGATACTTAGCTCAATGGCATCTAAAATTGATATGTTATAGCTACAACATAAGAAAAATGATAAGATACTCATTTTTCTATCCTCAATATTTAGAGAAGCATCCTCTCCACAAATACCCAATGGAAAAGAAGACTTGTGGATGAATGACATCCTATTGGGGAGTTCCCATCACTACTAGGATTGAAGACAACACTGAAGGAAGAAGGAGTAGAGTATGTCTATTTTATGCAACAAAAGTCATGGAGACCATGAGTACCAAGTGTGCCTCAAGATTTTGATCTATTTTATTTTTGGTACAAATAATTAATTGCTCCATTTGCTCCTCTAAATTGGTACCTTCCTGCTAGTTGGCAATATTAATGACAACCACATGCTTTTTATAAAATTATTTTTATTCCAAACTTACATCAAGCCCAATGAAAGGCATATTAATATTTTCCACTTTAGTCCCAGCTACAACAATAGTTGTAGCCCCAACCTAACCATAAAAATAATATTGCTATAATCTCTACCTCACCCTAACACTCGACAACCTACTAACCCCACTTAACTACCTACTCAAACCCCAAATCCACACAATAGAAGACTCAATCTATCTATCAAAACAAAGTCTATGAAATCCCCACATACTCCCTTGAATGAAATGATATGTATTTAACGTTGGGAAGTATTGTATTAGAAAAAACACCCCCAATTATTTAAAATTTGAAAGGAAAAGAAAATTAAATTGAGCCACAAACTATAATAACATAAATATTACAAATGAAGACTCCATAGACATGAACATTGGGGTTGCGCATTAGCATTCTATCCTATCATTTATTTAAATATTAGATCTTTAAAACATCCATCCCAACCTAAATTTGATATTTTGGGGGAATCAAGAAGCATGCTTATTTGCACCCCTCTACTCCATGCCATCAAGAGTGTCTTCATTTATAAAAAAGGTTGTAAGGTAACTCTACCTTAGAAAATCCTAGGAGGAGGAATTAAGAACCAAAGGTGGTGAACATTGCAAACCAAACATCTATATTAATGCTAGACATGGCCTTAAAACCTAAGTATACAATCACAAGCAACCTTGTTGTATGCATCTTCATATGTAACATCCCTATAAAAGAAGATCTAATGGATCTTAGGTTGACTATCAATAGCATGACCATGAGTAAAATGAACCTAATGGGATTAAGTTTCCTTTGAGAAACTCCAATTGTACTCTAAATAGGTGATAAGTCTATTATTAAACTAAAATGGGTGTTGAATCATGTATTAACATGGCAATATCTTGTAGATTTTATGGTTTTGTAGACAAAAATAATTACATAAGGATACACCTTGATTCTAGGCTGACCTTGGATGGAAACTATAATTGCTTATATAGAGTGGAGATTAAGAGATGATTATTTTAAAAGGAAATTATACTAGGAGATTAACAATTTATCCATGAACTCAACCCTTGGAAATTAAAGACCTATGTAGATAGAAGGAAAGAATAGTGATGAATACAAACTTAGACTTGTGTTGATAATTGATCAACCATCAAAATAAAGGATAAATATACAATACTAGCTAACATTTTATAGAACATCCATCTCTTCCCTGATTAGACTTTAACCCATAAATTTGAAACATATATAAGTGTTAAGTATCTTTTCAATAAATTAAACGTGTTTACCATGAGTGAGGATGTTGTAGTATACTACATACCACTATCATAGGCCATGCAATTGATAGGTGATGGACTATAGCAATAGTGGCAAGATATGAACCATAGAAGTTGCTCCTAGGAAACCATTGAATATTAGCAACTAATTAACCCTAACTAAATGAGCTATAGTCACTTGACTACTATAGAAATTTTAAAATGCCTTCACTTGGGATTGTAGACATATTAAGAAGATCCAAACCCTTACATACACTCATCATATATACATTAAGGATGACTTCATACATGTAAGAAGAACACAACATTAGATGAATATAACATTATGAAAATCATCAACAATAAGTTTCAAAAATTACTTGATGCTTTCTTTATTTGCCCTTTATTTGATAGTTTGTGGTTCTCATTGTTGGTTATTGTCTCTAAGAAAAATAGAAAGTGGAAGGTTTATGTTTGATTATTGCTAATTAAATAAGGATAGAAAGAAGGATCATATATTTATAAAAGAGCATGAACAATTGACTTTGCAGGCGATGAAGAGTGTTGTTCTTCTATTCATAGGTCATGGATGGACTAGCTTTGTTAATCCTTGGATGGGATCAAAATAGCCATGTTGCCTAATGGGTTTGGTTCCCTTTATTCACACACTTGTCACTTTTTCGCCATCTTTCTTGATGTTTTTACCTCCTCAGTTTATCAAAACCCAAAAATAAGGATAGGGTCATGATTAAAGGATATTGTGACATGCATCCCCTAAAGCACATGTCTTAAAATTGATAGTACCAAGACTGCCACTTTAAGTGGGAATCTTGGTCATCTGATTATTTTTAGGGTTTTAATGCACGATCATGATTCTAGCATGTTTCAACACCTATGATTTGAATGGCGTGTCATTTGGATCAGTGGTTACCAAATGCTTTACAAAAATTTGTAGCCAGAGATCACTGAATGTTACTCAAGGATCAGTTTCCAAGGTAGGTCAAACCCTTTACAAATATTCTAGGTGTGGTCTCTCCTTATTTACTATGGAGATGTTGCAAGCAAGTTGGAATAGGAGTGGGAATCTAAATATGCTTATTATGAGATAGCTTGGTCCTTTATGACCTAGGTATCAAGTAATTATTTTTATTGCATTAGGATTAACCCTAGCATTTTTCATTTGGGGGTAATCTTAGTGTAGGTTGTTCTTGAATGCTCCAAATTTACTTATTCTTGAATCAGGATAACTTTGACATTTACTGTTAATTTTATGCTTTGTTGTATTAATTTAAGCATATTAGTTTATCTTGTATTTATTTGAATAATTGTATAAGATATACTCTATTTCCCACAAACATTTTGGTGAACCTAGCGTGAAATTGCATTTTGAGGTTTTTCTTCCCATTTTGAGCTCCTAAGGTTTAGTAGGTTTGTTTCCATAGGTTTTGTGTTAAATGCTACATTTGATTGTGATTTGAATTAAATTGTTGTAATTATCCTTTTTCTCTCAGGGGTTTGCTAAAAATTCAACTTTATTTGTTGTTAGGGTTTGTTGTCAGGGTTTTTTATAGAAATTTTGGTAAAATTCTAGTTTCTCTTTAGTAGGGTTTCTACATATCTTTGTGGTTCCTCCTAATTTTTCCAAAGGTATTGGAGTGACTACTATGTCTAAGAATAATCATGTTCTAGAATCTATAGAAATAGAAGAGAAGCTTCCTCCTTCTATTACCCTTCAAAACTACACGATCCATCATTTTTTGTTTCTTCATGATAGTGATCTTTAGATTAAGGATTGGATTAATAGAGATTCATATTTAGAATAATAAAAATACCCTAATATCAACTTTGATAAACCTTATAGGTCTATCGTAGGGACCCAAAAGGTATTAGGATATTTGGCATTAGACAACAATGATGAGCATTATGATGGAATAGAACTACCCCTTAATGATGTGGTCATGGCTAGACTATGATCACCGTAAGATATGTTGATCTCAACTAAATAGATATTGATGTGGACGATGCATGCATAATGCCACTCTTATAAATCTAATACTCATTTTGAACCTCATGATAAAAAATAAACTATGTACATGATGACTCTTAAGGAATTTTTGGCTTGCCAGCTAGATAGTCATAGGCATGATACTAAAAAGCAAATGAAGGCTTCTAGGAGAGGAACAACCAAAAAAATACAGGACTTGATGATCAATCTTACTCAAATATTGAGTGCAAGTAGAAACCCTATAGTGCAAGCTATTATTCTTCCTTCAATATTGAATTCTAATGCTCCTCCTCCTCCTCCCCTAGCTAACCTTAGGGAGGTTTTACCTACATTAACTGATCCAACTTTGAGAAATTATAAGACCCAATATCTAGCCCCTTATGTGGAACCTATAAACCTATCTAGGCATTTGCATAAGTTTTTTTATGTGTGTACTAATAAATACCAAATATTTATTGATAATTTCATGGTATATAATAGGGAATGACTACACAATGAGAAAGCTTTACTAAAATTAATGACTAGGGATCTGGTAGGTAATGCTCATGATTGGTTTACCTCCTTACCAAAATACTCTATTGACCCTCTAGATACTTTTATCAAAAAGCTAAAACAAGAGTTTGATGATGACATAATTGTAATGAAAGCAATGAAAGTTTTTTTAAACACAAAACAAGGCCTAAATGAATCTCCTATTGACTTCCACAAAAGGTAGGAAAGGCATAAATATCATGTGAATATGAATTTAACTGAAGAGGCCACCACAATAATGTTTGTAAACAAGCTTACAAGCTTACATATTCTTTTCAAGTTGAGATCCAAAAATATAATCCTTATGGTTTACCTTCCCTTGACAAATTTATATATTTTGTTAAAATCCATGAACATTAGGAAAAGAAGGAAGGTCAAAAGTCCTTGATGTTAAATTTGTAATTTGATTCATGGCCAAAATCCGATATTGTGAGATTTATTGGATAGGCCTAAGGACACATCATTGTACAATGTATTTAATATTTTATAATATTTTATTATGTAATCCCATTGGGTCATGATTTACTTTTTTATGGTTAAACCTTATTTAATATTTATAATTAACCTAACATCCACTTGTTGATGCGTAGTCGTTATACCATCATTAATTCTCAATGAATCTGTCAATCCAGGGCAGTGTACAAGGCTATCTGCGGGAGAAGAAGTGAAACAGCTATAACTTAGGTCAATCTAGGGCAACAAGTCTTATTGATGGAACCATTTTGTGGGGGGTTTTGGAACATTCCTATCTCTAGATTGCATGAATTAAATCTTAATCTAAGTTGCAGAATTGGAAACTAATCACTAACTACAGAAATGAAGTCCTAATTACAATTGCAGAATAAGACCTAATTATATTGTAGAATTAACAGTTGCAGAATTGAAAGTTTGATCCTAATTGCAGAAAGGAAATCTAATTACTTTTGCAATAATGAAAGTCTAGATCTAATGTGGAAATAAAAACTATCAAAATTCTGTAACAGAAGGTTGTCAATATTCTGTTCGGATTTTGACAAAAAAACATAAAAATGTAGGAAATTGTTTGAAAAACGATGAAATTCTGAAAATAACAGTCTGAAAATAAAGTGAAAACTTTTCTGAAAGTAAGATTGCAACTAAAAGCTTTAAGCACAAGATTAAACTTAGCATAAATAAACTAATACTACAAATATTGTCAACTATTCACAAGCAATTTACATAACAAGTTCTATAACTCATTCTCACTGCAGCAAAATCAGAATAAAAACTTGCTCTGTTAGTCCTCCTCCTAGGTCCGGAAGTGGCCGACCTCTTTGTCCGGAAGAAGGTGTAAGTCTCTCTCTTTCTAAATCTTAATCACACTCATTTACAAGTAATTTGAAATAGAGCTGGTGCACTTTATTGATCAAAAGACATGATTACAAGAATTTTCTTTGAAAAAGCATTACAGATCTATAATGATCAATTTCTAGTTATACTCTGTATTTTCTGCTAGCTTCCTTTCTCTATTTTCTATCTTCTGCTACTACTACCTAGGCTCAACCTGAACGGGAGCAATATTTATAGCTATCTTATGATCTGATTACAAATAAAGAATATCTCAAAAGATCTAATCCTACAATGCTGCAACAAATTCTAGTTTTATCCTAGAAGAGGACTAAAACCTGATCTTTCTCTTAATGATGGATTTGGTCGGCAATGACGGCAAAGACAGATGGAGGATATTTCTCTTTACTTTTTCCAACCTTTATTTCCCTTTTCCCGGCTTCAGAAATTGGTCAAAAAGGTCAAAAACACATTTTGTTCTTCATTCCGAAGATAAGTGGCTTCATTCCGAAGACAGTGCAGTTTTCATTCTGAAGATCGCTCATTCCGAAGATACTGCATTCTCATTCGAAGATCGCTCATTCCGAAGATATCGCATGCTTCATTCCGAAGATCCGCTCATTCCGAAGATGCTGCATTCTTCATTCCGAAGTTCCGCTCATTCCGAAGATGCTGTGTTTTCTTCATTCCGAAGATATATGTTCATTCCGAAGATACTTCGGAATGAACAAATGTAGGCTTTTCCATTGATTTCTTCTGCATCTCTCAGGTGGGTTATCTCCTAAGATCAAATTCTAATGGTCTTCATCATTTTCCTCATGTGAATTCCATGCCTTGCTATTTATGGACAGCTGGCTGGAATCTACATGGGAAAGACCAGCTTTCTGCTGCACAGCAACAGTTTGCTTGTATTGTTGCTAGATTTAGGTGAAGTAAATGCTTGAAACAAATCAAAATATGATTAGTGAAATGTTGCTATTATTCTAAGCATATCCCATTGTAGCAAATCATAGCAAAAATAACACAAAACTATGCAAAAAGTCGTAAAATCGAGCATATAATATTTCAAATACATTGATCATGCAAAATGGTTAATATACAGCATATTAAATCAACTTAAATAACATATCAGATAAAACATAAGAGTTTATAGGCATTTTTAGTTTACAAAACATGTTATGATTGAGGTATTTCCAGGCCTCATCACTTGTTATGTTGGCTTAGATTAATCTTTATGATGTAATTTGTGGGTTTTTATTGCTATAAATACCCCCTCACAATCTTCATTTTTCATCAAAGTATTATGCAATATTGTCTATAGATAAAAATTATTTAGGTGCCTATAAGTACTCTAATCTATTTCATTCTTTTACACCTTCTAACAAGATTTGAGTGGATGAATTACTTTTATTCATTTCTATAAAATATTATAAATTCTAACATGATATTAAAATGAATATAGAATATAAGTAGGAGATATTTTTTCATTAAAAATTGAAAGAAAACCATTATCCATATTTTCTTTTAGTCTTCCTAATTCACTTAGAGTACTACGCAACATCACTAAATCTCTAAATTTTTATAAGTAATATTTGGAGTAAAAATCAAAAGGAAACCATTATAGATATTTTCCTTTCTTCTTAGTACTCCTAGCTCACCCAAGTTACCACTTTGATACCCGTATTCATCACACAGTGGTCATCTTTAGAGGTGATGTGATCAATCTTTAAGAGGTAACTGTGTTGACGGAGGAACATGGATCATTTGCGATCCTTATGATGGGCACTCTCAACAATCAACTTTTTAATTTTTTTTTTTTTTTTGGTGGTGGCCACAAGGGGTAAACAGACTGTGACCACGAGGGAACCATTACATAACATATCCGCAATATGTGAGGTTACTCACGACACTACGAACATGATTAATTATGTCTTTATGATCAAACATCCTTCAAGTCTGTGTCATCAGTAAGGTTTAGAACGTGGATACCATTTATTCTTTATTGGCATGGTATGGATTATTTTTAGTCTTTGGAAGGTAGCTTTCAATTATTGTGCACAATACTAGTGCATTCTAACGATTGAGACTTCACCCATCTGATAAACTAATTATAATAACCATCAAGAAGGCAATGATTGATAACGAGACCATTAAATCATAAAATTGAGAATTTTGGAAAGACAGGTTACTAAATCATTAAATTGAGATTTGGAAATACATGTTGTCGACCTCAGTTACAACAATAATTTTGAGGGTGGAATTCCAGAGTCCCTTGTCTCCTCGGAGAGGTTAACTCACCTGAGCATGTCTGACTCCAATTTGTCGGGTTCCATGCCCAATTCTCTCGTCTCTCCTCAGACCAATTATTCAATTAACTTATTAGCTTGATCCAAAACTATCCTTAATGTCATAGTTAGTTGATTTGATTTAATGGGTGCTTTAAACTTCAATTTGGGGCTGTATCTAAAATTTAGCACAGTTAATTTCAATATCTTGAAGCTGCCTTTTATAACTTCTATTCATTTCATTGTTGTTGATACAGTGCGAGATGAAGATAACGGGTCGCTCAGAATTCAGACCGTCGTTGTCATCACTCTGGCGCACATTCAGATGGTTCAAATCAGACCACTTCCTTTGCTAAATGGCACCCCAAGATTTGAACCTGGGTCTCTTCTTAGTAAGTACCCAACCACACTAGTACTTACCAATCCACCTAACCTATGAAAACTTCTTTCTTACTTGACTCACCTCATCTTCATTTCTAAACTTTTCAACCGCGGGTCTCATAGCATCTTCCCTAGACTTTCCTTGATGAGGTTAGGTTTTAGTACAAAGCTGCAACATGCAATGCCAGAATTTTATGATGGGTCCCCAAGAACAGCAAATTAAATGGCTGCTTTTAACAAAAAAAAAAAATAGGACTCTTTAAGGTGCATTTTTTATCCATTCTTCTGATACACTTCAAAACTAACATTTGAAGTCCCAGTTTCATTCTCCTTTAAAGTGTTTAATATAATTAAATTGTTGCTTTTTACTAAAAAAAAATAGGATTTTTAAAGGTGCATATTTTATTATTTTTTTTTATATACAATTTAAAACTAATATTTGAAAGGTTTTCAACAAGTGATTTTTATTTGCTTTTAGTTTAGTTGTTTGTTAGACTGAATGTTGTTGCTGTAGATCTGATCCAGTTTTAGGTGAGATTCTTGGCTCTCTGGTTTTCTAAATACCTCTGGTTGTTTTGGGTGCCAGTTTCTCCTATACTGGCCCCTGTTACCAGCTGGCTGTTTGACGTGACAGTCTCTTGTATTTGCTTTCTTGATAGCAATAAAGTCTCTTGTATTTGCTTTCTTGATATCTTATTGCTAGATCTAATCTTTGAAATACCTTTCCAAACCTTACTTATAATACGTTCCCAACCCTTTAAAAAATCCCTTCTAATTCTTCTTTATTGTGTTTAATATCTTTATGCTTAATTGTTATATTTCAATAGACTATTGTGCTAATAGTCTATTTTAATCATAAACTTTTAAATTATTTAACTATTTTTTTAGGCTTTTGCCATCTCCTTATTCATTATTAAAAAAAAAAAAAAAATCCATTAGCATTCAACTTCCTCATCATTGTTGTGCTCTCATTGTAAGAAATATATATATATATTTTTTCAAATTGGCTAAATGTAACATACATCCCTGTAGACCACATATCAATTAACATCTCAAATGTGGGATGAGACTCAGGAGCTTCTAGTGAATGACGTCTACTCAATCAACGGAAGAAGGTGAATTTTAGGATTTCCAACTAGTCTAGTGTTGGTACGAAAATACAATTGCTTTTCAGCAGAGCACTTCATACGATTTTGAGGTTCTTTTCGTGAAAAATGTTTCAAATGATGCTTGTATTTCTTCTAGAGTTTGTCCCTTGGTCTCTGGCAAAAGTTTTGCAACAAACAATACTGCAGATGCACTAGCCCCAGCAAAGATGAAGAATGAACCTGCAAGATATCAACAAAGTTAGCATTCCAAAAACTCTGTCTGAATTTCTTACAACACTGAGCATGGAAGAATTTGAAAAAATCCATCTACAACAGCATAATGGTTATAGCATGAAGTTTTGTAGAACTTTTCAAGCTAATTTGTCCTATATGTACGTATTAAGAAACTCTATCTATCAATCAGACATGGAAATAGTCTAACTAAATTAATGGAAAAATGTTGATTACCTGATGCACTCCATGTTAGAAGAAAATTGAAAGTTAGGGTGATAACCCAAGAGCCAAACCAACTAACAAGGGTCACCAAGCTGCCTGCAATCCCTTTCATATTTAATGGAAATATCTGAACCAATTTAGAAAGTAAACCTGTTAGTAAATGATGCAACATAAGATTCTATAAACAATTCTCACAAATGCTTTATAATGGAACTTTACTAAGATTTTAGCATGTGTATTCACCTCAGACATTATGATCCAAGGAATTCCACCCATGCCCAAGGAGAATGTTGCAATATAAACCTGATCAGAAAAAATCATAACAATCCATAAGCAGGAGTCAATAGTGGTGGAGAGGACTAGTGGCTCATCTTCAACTTTATGTGACTTACCAGGAGACCATCTATAGCCAATATGCTTGCCAGTGTACTGAGAGAAGTATATGATTCATGCCCCTGTCACATATAGTAAAATATGTCAATCAAATATATATAATGTCACATCCATTGTATGTGATTTAAAATCCTTATGAACTTTGATATCACACTTGAGTGCAACAAATAATACATCAGTCATGGAGAATGTTCTACTCACATGAATTTCATTTGTAAGATCATACTATGAAGCATCCTAATCAAAGCCTTTTTATAGATAAAAAAGATCTGTATTGAGGTATCTATTAATACTCCTAGAGAGGAAATCATGAGAGACAACTCAATCGTGGAGCTGCTCATCAACCATCTTGGGCGGTTCTTAGTTCTAATCCTCAATTGGCTATATTTTTTAACATGATTCAGAGCTAGTGAAGGCTCAAAGGATGGCTAGGACCTAAATAGAAGTGCAGCTTGGGGTTTTTATGAAAAGGCAATGTAAGCTCCTGACGACTATATATTGTTTGCTCTAACACCAGGCCTTATTTTCTCCATGTTTATAATGGTACACAAATATCGTTAGTTGAATGTAATTGCAATCTAACTTTTGTATAAAGAGGAACTTCAGCAAGTTGAGTAAATTTGCATCCAAAGGAGACTGAGGGAGAAAGTGACACTGACCTGTATATAGAATGATAATCCAACCATGGAACAACCTATTGTCATCCCTCCAGCAGCTACCTGAAAAAAAATTGTTTTCATTCAATTGTATTAGATACAATTTTCTCGGTATTTCAAGTTGCAGGAGGTTGATTTTATCGCAATTTCATACATACCATCAAAAGTGGGCGCCTTCCTGATCTGTCCATCAACAAGACACCTACTGTTGTCATTGGCACCTAATAAAAACAAAGAGAACTTATTTATCAGAACACCAGGCAAGAAGAACATCATGGTGCATATTGATGTAATCCACTATATTTTCTGCTAATTTAGTATGAACATGGATAAATGAAATGTAATTTGGTAACAAAGTAGATACAGAACTATAAGTGCCAACCTAGTAGGTTTAGCCCATGTTAGCCATTCAAATATAATGAGGCAAGTTTAAAAAATCAACAGACTACTTAGGAAATGATCATCACCTGCAAAGCAGCAATACTGACAGATGCTAAATGATTTGAATTGAATCCTACATGAGACATAAAGCAATTAGGCATTCAAACCTGACTACTAATAAATGAAGAGCTGACTGTAAAGTTTATTTTATTTTCCAAGAACATAAACGTAAAAGATGACTGTAAATTCTTACCAGCAGCTTTGAAAATTGTACTGGCATAAAACATGAGAGCATTGATTCCGGACAATTGTTGGAACACCATCAAGCCAACTCCAACCTATACATGTAGTAATAATAATACCAATGAATATGGTGAATGGTTGGTCATGACTTGTAATTCTTCAAATCACATCACTCTTAAAACAACTACTCACTATCATATGATGTGCATATTTGCGTTGAAACAAGTCCAATATTCTGGCCTTGGGAAGGCTTTCTAACTCCTCAACACATTCCTGAATAAGATAAGGCCATAGTTTAGTAATATTTGAAGTCAAAAGAACAAAACATGCTAACAATGTTCTCCTTGGATTCATAACCTTTATAATATCAATAACCTTGAAGCTTACTCTATGATTAGCCACTTGAATTCATTATTAGAACATTGTTTTAAGTAACGTTTACGCTGATAGGTAAATAAAACTAACAATTTTAACACCTAAAGCAGAGATATGCACCTGGACTTCGGCTGCTTCAGCAGTAACGTCACAGTCTTTTCCACGGAGGGTTTGCAATGCTACCTGAAACTCTTTCTCTCGTCCAACCTTTGCCTGAAATTGAAATACACAATCAATTAGGAATATGAAATCCAATACAGTAAACTTAAACCAAAGTGGTAGTAGAGCTGAATTTTGAATTAGGTACAAAATGAATTTTACATAATTCATTCTGATACACACATATGTAGGACAGATAATACTGCAAACTTATTTGTATGTAATTTATGTAAAATTTATTTTTTTCGTGTAATACCCCCAAATGTTATATAAAATGTTTCAGCTTATCATATCATGTATATATAAAATATGGCAGTATTGCCAATGCAAAGTAAACATAAAGAAAATGGCAGTACCAAGAAAAAATTACTCAATAAAATATGGCAGTATTGCCAATGCAAAGTAAACATAAAGGAAATGGAAGTACCAAGAAAAAATTACTCACCAACCACCTGGGGGACTCTGGAATAAAGAAGAGACCCACGAGCAAAAGGGCGCAGGGGATAATTCCTGCAATGCACAAACATGTCAAAACAAAGCTTCCTCAAATTCACGACTTACAGTTTCAATGCCTCTAAGATATCAAGGCTATGTAGATAACGACTTATATTAGGCTTCAACCTAGATGGAGGCAGTTCTTTGATTCTTATGATGCACTATTTGACAGCAACATGGTGAAGGATATTTTGATTGCAGTTCTTACCCATGACAGCCAATAGACGCCATCCCACCAGCACTCCAAGTAGATATACTATTAAAATACCTATAGTGACGGACAACTGCAATAAGAGGCAAAGAAGAATAAAGTTCTGATTTGCAGATAATAAATGTTCATCTTCTGCATGATGAAGTGCAATAATGCTGCTCCCAACTTGTAACTGATAAAAGTCTATCAATTTTAATAATCTTCAGACATTTCTGCAAACAAGAAGATAAAGTTAATGACAGGCAAAAACCTGATTTGTATTTGTAAGTGCTCCTCTCAAGTTTTTGGGAGCTATTTCAGCTATGTAGATAGGAACCTGTCCAAGGATCATAACAAAGGAATTGCAAATTGTTCCATAATTGCAATATACTCCAACAAAATCATTTTTCCAGACTCCCAACAGTTGTATGGGATTAAACATGAGTCTACCTTAAAAATACAAACATCTAAGAAGGAATTCTTCTAAGAATACAGATGAAGCAAGGGGAGATACCGTATAGGAAGTAAGGCCAACCCCATATCCCACAAACAATCTTCCAATGTCTAGTGGCAATGCAACCTGCACAGGAACAAAATATTAAAATACTTTTTATTTTATTTTTTAAACTAACTGTTTTCTTGGGTATGAAAAAGGCCCAAATTTATCTTTCCACATACTCTGTCCATACATATTCATATTCTACATAGAGAAAGACTTGAGATCCCCTTGCTATTATCAGTCAGAATTCTCTATGCTGTGCAGAATGAAATTTCAAGAACACTAAGTAAAGAATCTAATTGGACCTTTGAGATTATTATCAGAAGCCATCCAGTGATATAAGAGGCTGAAGCCATTCTCAATGCCTGCATTAAGAAATCGGCAGTACTTAGCTTACTGAACTGAGGTATAGAATACTGATCGAAGTAAATTTTACTCTCCAAATTGGCCTCACTTTAATCAATATGCAATACTTAAGTGAATATCTCACTCTGTGATATTCAGTAGAAAATAGTGATTGCAGAAATCTCATATAAAGATGCAAAGCCCCTACCCCTTTTCGACCCATGAAATCTGCAATACGGCCGCTGGTTATTGCACCAATCATCGCACCTATGGTCAGCAAGGAACCAAAAGTAGAATACTGCACAAAAGCAGAAAAAAGAAGATAAATTTAGACCCAATGTACAATTAATAAAGTGTTATCTTCAGAACTCAACAAATCTGCAGTAATTAGAAATGACGTAGTAAGATAAACTGGCCATCATAAAATTTAAGCCTAATTTAGCCAAAAGAGAGCTAAAAATTCAAACCATGAATAGCAAGAGTGTGCTATTTGAAAGTAGCAGCCTATATATCTAGGAAGAATTTGATGAATGATAAATGCAGGCACATAAAAAATATAGAAAACTATTCAGAAGAAGCTGTTATGACACACAGAAAATCAAGACCAAAGTTGAACAATTGTGGTGCATATAAGCATTGGCAAGCTATTGATAAGCAATATTTCTTCTAAATTTAGCTTCAAGAAAAATGCTAATAATACATGGTGTATTGTTCTCAATCTAGTTAAGGAGAATTCTAGAAAGTAGCTCAAACAGCCTAGAATGTCCTGTGTTAAACTTATATTGGTGAACCATCTTTAATCTGTTCCCAGGCGAGGGAAACCATTAGGTTCATATAAAATATAGAAATAATCTAATATCACCAGTCTATTAAACATAAAACATAGTAGTTAAGCTTCATTTAAAAAGAAATTATGGATCTGACAAAAAAAACAGTCTCTGGTGGGGTCAAAGGAGGTAGAAAATGTTCAAACAATACTCCTGAAAGACTGCAATAGATTGAGAAAGTAGAAAATACTCAAGAAAAACGAAGGTACGATGGAATTAATAACTACCCAAATGTTTTGGACTCTGCAAACGCTGGCCCCATTATGAGGCTTCAACTAAATTAAAATTGCAGAAAATAAATGTCAGCATAAAGTAGATCCAACATACTACTATAACTATAAAAGAAAGAATATACAAGGGCATTTCAGGAAAGAAGACCATAATCACCTGAGACAAAGTAAGGCCCAGGTCCTCTATCATTGCGGACTGAGTGGGAGAAGAGTAACCCACCTGCATCAATACACCAAGAAAGACTATAGTATAAGCCTATTGTTATCCATGGCCACATCACAGGCACTTAAGTGCCCAGTAGGATCTATATACATATTAATCTGCAATCCCATGTGGGTGCCATCTATATTAAAATGCAGGGGTCCCTATTGTTCCCGTTCATCTGCTTCTCCTCTCACACTCTGTTTTTAGATTTTAAGGAGGTAATATTCTATGCCTCCGCATTACATTGAAGCTCCAGTACTCCATTCGCTGTCTGATGTCAATATAACGATGAGAAGGCATACCCCTTGAACACATACACAATGTATATATCCCCTCTAAAATTGAATTCACGGCCAACATCTTATCAAAAAGCAAAAACAATTATTGTTCTAGCATACCAAGGAAGCGAAGTACTTACAGCATATCCAAACTCCAGAGAACCCAAGACCACAACGAAGGTGCTGAGCAGCACAGTCGATATGGATCCATCCCCACCACCTTCTTCTTTGCAGTTGCTGTTTCTGCTTATTTTATCACTGAAATTCTTCTTCTCTTCTTTCTCCTCAATTGGAAGCAGAAACTCAGTGATATCTGCCTGCTGGTCACTAATTTCTCCACTCTCCAAATGTACCTTGATCGTCATTGTTACACTCTAGATCAAGAACTCCTGCTAGAAAATCTCGGTCTCTATGAAAACTCCAAAATCTAAGACTTCTACTACTAGCCTATTTATCTAAAATCCTAAGTTACAACTCTCTCACACAGCAGAGAGCCATATGAGAAGGGAGACGGCCAACGTCTGAGCGAGGGAACCTAATCAAACCCATCACCACTCGTGGATTTACAACGTCGTGAAGACATTGAGGAGGAACTGTGATACCCATGTTTTTTAATGTATACTGGACTTGTTACGCTACAATACAAAATATCTCACAGGCTGGAGCCCTAAAGCTACCAGTTACATGTTGCACACACGCACAATGTCAGAAGAGGAGGTAGTATTAAAGTGGAACAAGATTTAATCTGCTTGTTGTGGTGTAGTGGTAAATGTTCTGGGCGTCAGTAGAGGCCGTTCCATTCCCCTTGTTTCCATCTTGCAGATATATGGTATAGTTAGGAATGTCCTATGTGCTGGTAGAGGCTGATAAGGCTCCATTCTTTCTATAACCTGTTGAAAGTGGCACCCCGAAAGGGGTGTTTTCCACTATAAATTAGTTTGAACTCAGGTGTTGTAGGTGAGTTGGAGAGGAGAGGACAATCCTCCAAGGGAGGTCCCAGGTTCAAATCTCCACCCTACCAAAAAGCTGAATTGGGTATCTAAAATCCAATTGATAATGTTAGTGCGGGCAGGGTCGGGTACGACGCTCGGGTGACTTTGACGGTGTAGAACCCCTGTTTGTGGTCTTTCAGACCAAGGCGGCTCTGCAAAGGGTTTTTCGCTTAAAAAAAAAAGTGGAACAAGATTTCAATATAGGAATATTTTATTGGAAATAAACAGTTTGTATGGAAATATAACATCATATGAATCGATTACAAAGCAAGCGGGCCAACTACCCCACGTCCTATGTGATAAGAGATGTATTAAAGTGGAACAAAATTTCAATATAGAAACTGGAAATAAACAGTTTGCATGGAAACATAACATCACATGAACCTACCCCACTTCCTATGTCATAAAAGATGTATTAAAGTGGAACAAAATTTCAATATAGAAACAGGAAATAAACAGTTTGCATGGAAACATAACATCACATGAAACGATCACAAAGCAAGAGGGCCAACTACCTAAGATGTCAAAAAAAAATATTAAAGTGGAACAAAATTTCAACATAAGAATATTTCACTGGAAATAAACAGTGTGTCCGTGGGTCTAGGTGGATTGGTAAGTTGGGGCGCTTACCGAGAGGAGACCTAGGTTCTAATCCCACGGGCTTGCCCATGCACAGACAGTAGCCCAGATCTGATTCCTCTGAGTGGTGCGCCGAGTTGATGACGACGGTGCAACCCCCGTGCGTCCGGCGGTCCCCATCTCACGCCGGGTTACCATGTACCGAGACGGTGGAAGTCCTGGGAGCCTTCGTAGATAGTTTGAACCCTACCAGCTGTGCTGGCAGTTACTAAAAATCGTGATTGTAACCATTGCTTCTATATACCAAAAAAAAAAAAAAAAAAAAGAAAACATAACATCACATGAACCGATTAGAAAGTAAACCGATTAGAAAGTAAGAGGACCAACTACCTCACGCGACTCAATGTTAATAGAGGTGAAGAGTCCACATAAACGAGACCAATAACTTTTATTTTCAAAAGAATGATGAAGCCTCCAAACAGTTGTGAGATGGGTTTAGGATTAGGAGTACTAATCACGGTATCATTACTTTCTATTTGCTGTTTAGATTGATTGGAGTAATCATTTACTTGTAAGCAAACGACGTAGACTCCAAAAGATCATCTTAAGATGATTGGAGTATATAACCTTTTACAATGCATCCAACAAACAGTTGTGAGATGGGTTAGGATTAGGAGTACTAATCACGGTATCATTACTTTCGATTTGCTGTTTAGATTGATTGGAGTAATCATTAATCATTTACTTGTAAGCAAACGACGTAGACTCCAAAAGATCATCTTAAGATGATTGGAGTATATAACCTTCTACACTGCATCCAACAATAAATCCAAAGGAACAAGTTTACGTAGATAAAAAGATCAGTTTCCTACTCAGATTTTTATATACAAAGCAGATTGTTGGCATTAAGTGTAAGTTGGATTTTTTTTAATAGAGATGACATGCACCTTGCACTTTAATAAATAGGGATGCTTGGTTATCATGTTGGCACATTAACTAAAACTCTATTTAGAATCATGTACAGAAATTATTGGAAAAGAAAAAGATTAATTTAAATATTTTTTTATAAATAAAATAAACATAAATTATATTTATATTTAAAATAATTTTATTTTTTATTAAATAAATTTTATTAATAATTTTTATAATTTATATTATATATACTATTATTTAATCTTAAATAAATTAAAGATTATTTTTATTAAAATATTATGTTGATTAAATGAAAATCATATTTAACATAGCTTTCGATTTTTTCTGTTCCAGAATTATTATTTATTAATTCTGGGGTATCCCAAGTAAGGACGTGCCGTATACCTTTTACGTATACTTCTTTGTCGGCTAATTTATTCTATACAATATGGTCTCATGTAGCCAATTTAAAAAGGCTCTGTACAGGAGCCCTCTGTGTAGCAATAAAACGCATGTGCATGCTGACTATGATAGAGAAGGTTAACAATAATTGTTTCAGCCGACACGCAATTTTTATATAACTAATTGTGGTTCTGCACAAATCTGAGTGTAATCGGATGGTATGGAGTTCATTAAATGAAATGGTCGTTTCACATGGGTCAGTTATTTTAAGGATGGAACATTTCATTCAACCACAATTCTAATGGCCGGCTCAGATGTTTCAACCAAGTACAGAAGTTCCTATTAGTATTCTCATCTTAACTAATATTAATAGCTAGTTAACTAAAATTTAAATTCCAGTATGACATGGTTGTTTCCTTCTTATTTCTGTATTATTATAAATTAGGTTCGTCTTGCCTTTTCAAAGATACTTGGGTTAGACTAGTTTATGAAATGAGTCTTTGGTGAGAAGATCAAATTATAAATTCTCTGATTTGATTTTCTTTTTCTAGTTTATGAAATGAGTTTTTGGTAAGGATCCAACTATAAATTCTCATTTTATAAATGATTTGATAGGATCCAACTATAAATTCTCATTTTATAAATGATTTGATTCTCTTTCACTAGTTTATGAAAACGAGTTTTTTTTTGGTAACGAGATCAAATCATAAATTCTTATTTTACCAATGATTTGATTCTGTTTCTCTATTCTTATTTTACGATTGATTTGATTTTCTTTTTCTATTCTTATTTTATAAATGATTTGATTCTCTTTCTCTAATTTAGTTTATGAAATGAATCTTTGGTAAGGAGATCAAATTATAAATTATTATTTTACAAATGATTTGATTCTCTTTTTCTAAGATTTATTAGAGGAAATTGAAAATGCCTAATAAATATTTAATATTTGTTATTATATTTTAGGATTTAAAATTTTGTAAGGAAAGTATGAGCTAACCTTATCATAAATAATAAAAGTGTGTATGTGTTTTAATATAATAACATCAAAATAGTCATGAGATTACAACGAGACATCTTGGTATCTTATTTGGTTTCAGTATCTCGCTTATAAATTTGTGGGGTTGATTTATATGTAAATTTAAAAGAAAACAAAGTTACTGCACATCTAAATATCTCTTTCATAGGTAGGAGTAGATGGTAGAAAAAAATCTATATTTTTATCATGTTTACTATTCCTTATATTGCTTATCTTCTAATAATAGCTGTAAAATGGGATGGATTATATAGAGCATAAGTCATCTCATGACAATATTGTATTAACCTCAACAACAAAATAGGAGGATTGGGTATCATACACCTATCATGCATTTTGCTTGGCTTCCAAATGGATAGTTAGAACCCTTCGAGGCAATGAACCTTGGAGATTGTTATTTGAGCATATGTTGAATACTACTCTTGCAAGGGAATTTTTCATCTAGCATCAAAAGGATAAGATCTTAAATGGTTCATTTTTAATAGAGAATGTATTTTCCTATTCATAGTAAAATAAAAACTTGGTAGAACATATTCAAGCTTATTTCTTAGGATAATTCACCCTTTCAATAAAGTTTTGAGGTGTTTTCCCATCTTGTGTTTGGTGGAATGGGTTGGTTACTTATGAAGCAATATATTTATTCCTTACTATTGAAATAAGAGAGGCAAATGACAATACAAAAAAAAATATTAAAGACTTTAGCATATAAGATGATGTGCTATTATAATGAAGGCGTTGGCATCAACTTAAGGAATGGTTTCATATACCTTCCAAATATGGGAAGACTATGGAATTAATGCAAAGTATCATGGAATATGAGTACTTATCAAGTTTTTTTTTAATTGGTTATATGGGATTGAAATGGGTCTCACTCATATTATATCATGACCACATAGTGGTATTATAATAATTTGGAAATTATCCATGTATTGCTTGACAATATTTGAACTTGGGTCTCCTCCTTGAAAGTTAAGGAATATAACTAGATGAGCTAATATCATTTGATATGAGTTATTTATCAAGTCATTAACCGATAGTCCATGTATTTTCTTAAATATTGATGCAAACAAGAGAAGGAAGTCCTCCTATGGACGATCTTCTCATATAGCACAAGTTTCCCTTCTATTCATGACCTCTAGATGCACGGTAATCACACGTGCAATCAACAAGGTTCAAGACAACATAATATTTCCAAGTATTTTACGAGGTAACAAAGTCTATGACAACATATGATGATAACTTCCTTGTATGACATCGTATAATTGTATAGTTGATCTAATTGTACAATGGGTTCTTTGATTATACAACCATTTTATCATACGACAACATGCATCATTCAATCATACAACACTTCCTCTTGTACAACTCTTCCACTTGTATAGTCACACTCTTTGTATGGTTTGTCTATTGAACGACGCTTTAAATACTCTTGACTCATCATAAGGTAGCCATACTCATAGCACATCGACAATTTAAAACAACAATGTCTCCTTGGACTACGATGATTATTTCACAAAACAACGACTCGTTTGGACAATAAACCCACTTCTATCCTTCCTTTCTTGCACAACTCAAGATCATAGGCCATGCCATTTGAGCATAAAGTATTTACAGTTACTTAGAATAGTTCAAAGATATTTATATCTATTATTCACCAGTTATAATAATCTTTAAAATGGAAAAACTTATAATTTACAAAATAGTCAATCTTTGTTCTTACTTGAATCGCATAGGTTTTTCTCTATCTCTCCACCCACAAGTCTCTCCAACCCTCTATATTTAGGTCATCTTAGACATTCCTCTTAATCACTCTTTTTGTATTTTCCCATTTCTAGATATGTCATCCCTTCTTAATTTTCTTTACTCCTTTTATTCTTCAACCTTGATGTCCATCTATTTCTCTCTCCTTGTGTCATTCCCTCTTGGATGTCTTGTCTCCTCTTCCTTCCTAGATGATACGTCTCCTCTTCCTTCCTAGATGATATGTCTTATCTTCTCTTTCGAATACTACATCTTCTCTTCCTTCTCCTCTCTTCCAATTGGTTCTCCACTAGGTCATTTTCTCTTCTCTCTAAATGATTCTATCCTATGTGTCTATTCCACTTTGCCTATTCTTTTTATTTTTCTCGGTCTCAAAACATCTGGTCACTTCTACTTCCTCAACTCAAATGGTTACAAATGGTTCACCCCATCCATTTTTAATGGAGGCTTGATGCTCTTGCATCATACTCTTCGGGTAAGAGGAAATGTTCCATGAGCTCCAACTCATGAACATGAATTGTTCTTCCAAGCTATTACCATTTTAGCTTGGTTGTCTCCATAAGGTCAACTTTGTTGTCTTGTTTTGGCCTTCCTTTGAGAACTAAACCTCCTTTTATAGAATGTACTCAACATTCTTTGCATCTTTTTTTAATCTTTTTTTATTCCTTCACATCTATCCTATTGGAATATTTTCAACATTACCTCCTAAGTCCTAGTATTTAGTTTTAGTTTAATGTTTTGATTAAACATATTTCTACGTTGAGTTTTTGGCTTGGTTGGTCAATGTTTGACCATAGTCCTAGTTTAGCATGTTGTTAGGATAAGAGCTATCTTTGAGTTGTTGTAATAAGTGTGAGAGGATTTCTCTCAACCACCGTGTCTATTTTAGTTCTTTCAAGAACTATAAAACTATGTAATGTTTTTTTAATTAATAGAACAATTTGCAATTGGTTCTCATTTGTTATCAGAGCAAACCTGGTCAAGATCCATTTGACTGGTATACCCGAGCACATTTTAGGAGGCCAAGTGAGCCCAAGGTAGAATCCGAGATGGACAGGTGTGATTCGCTCGCCAAACCAGCAAACTTGGTGATCAGGAACATGAGGACTTGAATTGGACTGTTGAGCATGTAGATCAAGGATCTTCGTAAGGTCTTGAAACCCTAAGCGACAAGGGTAATCTGGTTGGGTGATGGACGACATCCTAAGGACATGAAGGAACAAGCAGAGCAGCAGTAGTTGCATAGCCATCGATTTGACATGACCTATCAGATCAAGTTTGGACTCTATATGATGTGAGACGTGACACTCGAAGATCTAGACATCGACGTGGACTTGGGACTCTTTGTGTGGAAGCAAATTTCATAAGCCTGGATGCTAGCGACTCGGTGGATCTGATGCGTGCTAGCTGACACAACCCTACCTCATGTGCACCTAGAGCTAGCAACAAATAATTAGAAATCGATGAACGAGGATCGTGCATCTAATCCTATTATTGAATACAACTCACTGGAGGAACATGATGAGGACACTTAACACATGATGTGATTTGGTGCGTACCTCATGAAGGACAACAAGTGACAAGCTAATGGATCAACCAACAAAACCTAATCTGACTCGGACGGTGGGCTAGGTGATAACATGTGGATTGAGGCAAAGAACAACCAATGGGTTGAAAACAGGAATAAATGTGATAAGACACAAACTCCTCTAGCTAGACTAATGTGGCATTTTGAATTGGGGAGTTGGCAGACCAGAAAAAATTAGCCACTTTAGCAACCAAAGCCACACGTGGCAATGAATTTCGTTAGGTAAGGGAGTGTTACGGGTAAGAGAGTCTATCCGAAGGTAGACATCCCATTATTTGAGGTTTATTTCTTTTAAAGTTGCCACAGTGTCGTGACTTAGCAAATGTGGGAAAATAATCCCAAATAGCAGACCTATCACTCTCAACGACGTCAACCCTTCTCCGCAGATTCTTTTGCAGCGATCGACTAGTTTTATTTTTTTTTGGTGATTTATAGGAAATGAAGTGTTATGGTGGATGCAAAACAACCAGGTCCCTACATAACAGCAAATGATCACCAGTGAACCCGATTTGTAATCTTCAATTATTTACCGTCTAAAAGGTGTTGTGTGTATAACAGTTATAGACCGGTAGCTGACGAGACCCCACACGTATGTCATATTATTTTCACAAAAACCAAATTTGTGCCATTCTACAATCACGCTGGCGAACTTGCTCTGGCGTTTGAGGTGATATAAAAATTGTAGATCATTTTTCTCTCCCGTGGATATTCCACCGTAGCATCACAACACATCGGTGCTGAGATATTTTCAGCCCTACGAAGGAAATGACAGCCATCACACAGGATTACTAGATTCGGGCGTTAAAAAAAATTTTGACCTGTTGATTTGCAAGCTTGAAAATTTGTGTTGGCCGTGGACGACGTCCCATCGTGGACGAAGTCACACTGCGAAAGAGAAATCGAAACCAGAAAATCAAAGCTGGCAGATTGAGAACAACGGAAGAGAAATCAAAATAACAATATTTGAGACCTCGTTGTAGACAATCAAAGGCAGATTGCATTCAGATGACCAAGTTGCAACAGATAGTGGAAGCAACACCTTATGCAGATGTTCGATCAAAAAATGATTACTACGTTTGAGAATCTGCTATGGGCCTAGCCAAATCCAAAGTTGCAGGTGACAAAGATGATGTTCATGGCAGTAGAAGACTAGACGTTGTGTGGGGAAGCTTCCTTTGGGTGCGAAAAACCTCACAGAGGAGGATTTGAAAAGTTTGCATTGTATAGAAGTCACCAAACATCAAAGAAACTGAAGGTAATCTCTTTACCAATGAAACATTATAGGCATGGTGATCTTCTGACGTGACACGTTGATTCAAAAAAATTGTAGTGAAGGACGATCTCAAGATCTGTTGTATTTAACCAATCGTGACGTGAGAAGCATAAAAATAAATACCAAGCTGTAAATGTATTGATCTTACAGTAGTTCGAGGCCCTCACGCATGTGTCGAGTGGGCGGTCACGTCATCTCCTCATGAACCAGATCACTAGTATTCAGGTCCATTGTGAGGTCGTCACATGGGTTTTGTGAGGTAGTTAACCACGCTGTTCGCGTGATCTGTGACTGCTAGAAGTAAGGAGTATGTAGTGGAATTTGCAGCTTGGGTTGTAGTAACAATGCACAACCGACGAGAAGCAACCCCAGTCACTGACGCCCGTGTGGAGATTAGCCACCGATGGAGCAATGAGGAGGTAGACCAACGTGCCACCTATGCCCATAGAAGCATGATCAAAATAGTGCAGTCATTCATCGTTCACGACGAAGTAAGTATTTTGTTGTTTTCATTAAGGCCTCTCGTAGCGTGATCGCAACAAGGAGAATTTTTTGAATGAGATGAAGGTAATAGTAGGCAGAGTATCATTTTAAGCAGATGAGCAGAGGAGAAATTTGTGTTGTTTGTGATGCAATTTGGTAGAAGCTGAAAACTTGTTGGAAAGCAGAGTTTATCAATTGATGTAGTGGGAGTTGAAGTAGAAATCTTGGACAACCATCAAAGAGTTTGCAATTTTTTTATTTGAGTTTGCTTAATGGCCACCATATTTGAAGACTTGGAGGTTCCAAGTTTCAATGGAGAAAACTATGCTTATTGGAGCATAAAAATGGAGCACTTGTTGAAGGCAAAAGGACTTTGGGAAATTATCCAAGAAGGCTATGAAGAACCCACCACTTGGACCATGCTTGAAGGAGAAAAGAAGAGAGTGAAGAAAGAGCAGCAATATCAAAATTTCTTGGCTCTCATGGATTTGAGGAGAGGCATGAAAGAGAAATCTTTCCCTCTCATTGCAAAATGTAGAACAAGCCCAAATGGCTTGGAAAGCATTACAAGATGCTTATGAAGGAGATATGTGTAGCAATCCCCAAAGCAAGGAGGAGCCTTGTTTCTTTGAAGAAATTTTTGAAGAGTCTTATTGTGAAGACGCATGTGAAGACATGTCTTATGAAGAAGGCATGCATGATGAATTCTTCCTTATGGAGGAATATTATGGAGAAATTCTTCTTGAAGAGAAGAGAGAAGAAGGTGACAATGTAACATGTTTATCAACCTTGTACATGGATGAGAAATGCTTCATGGAGAAGGCATATGTTGATGAATTTTGTGATGAAAAGAAAATAAGAGGTGTGTATTCCTCAAGAGGAAGAGGAGGAAGAAGAGGATTTGCAGCTGATAGAAGTAAAAGCAATGAAGAATATCTCATGGAGGAGACAAATGAAGAGTGTATTATGGAGAATGCACCTAAAATTCTCATGGAGGAGAATGATGACGAATTTGGGACCAACCAAAATTGTTGGCATGATGATGGAGGAGCAATGTTCATGGAAGACCATTGGCTCACTTATGATGAAGACCATTCACTTGGAATGGATGTATGCTCTCTTGACAGAGCAAATGAAGATCTCCTACAAGGAGAAGATAAAATTGTTAGAGTTCCTCTAAAGGGGGAGAAGAATGTGACAAATAGAGATACTTCTTGTTCATCAGCCCAAGAAGTTTGTGTGAAGAGAGATTTTGTGAATCTCAAAGAAGAAAATGATTTGTGTGAAGAAAATAGCACAAATGATTATCTCATTTGGGAGGTGGAAAGTGAGAGAGCAAATGAGATAGAAACAGAAAATGAAAATGAGATTGTTGATTTTCTTGTTGTAATGGCAAAGGAAACATCACTCATGAATGAAGATCACTCACTTGGAGTGACTACATTGAAGGAAAAAAGTTGTCTTGAAAAGGCAACAATGTATGATTGTTTGAATGAATGGTGTTTCAACACACCAACATGGATTGAACAAAGGAAGAGAACTCTTGGTGAAGAGTTCATGGTTGTTTTTGAAGCAACATACAATGAAGGAGATATGCCACAAAATAGCTTTATGGGGAGCACCAAATCTAATCACATTGGAGGTAATTTTTTTGTGATTAATGATTGGTTTTTTGTGAACAGGTACCTTAAGAAAGAAGAATGTCTTATAAAGGTATTATTGAGAAAATATTATCTTGTAGAGACATCTTTGGATGAAGTTATTTCATTTGAAAAGAATATGGATAGCATGGTGATGAGAACCATGGATATGTGTTGGTTGTGATATCTCATTGTGAGAAATGAGTATTTTGTGTTTAAAATTCCTTGGAAGAAGGAATATTGTACAACCATAGTAAAGAGTGAAACATTGTGTGAGGAGCAACAATTGTTTGTTGCATTTGTAACTAGCTATTGCATAGCTATATTTTGTTTGAATATCTGTGTAGAGGTATGTGAAATTGTAATATGGCAAAACCATCTACATAAGATGATGCATTGTACATACTCAAGAGGAGTATTAGGAGCTGAAATATGGTTCAAAGACCATAGAAATAATGATGAAAGAAATGTGCTAGATTGGTTAGTGAGAACCAATACTTGTGGTATTATGGGAATGCCATCATTTGAAGAAGCTTTTGATGAAGGGGGAGTAGCTCATAAAAAGGAGGCACTCGGTTACTTGCAGGAAGGAGCAACAACAAAGATGAAGGAGATCCCACACAAACCGTGGAAGGAGTGCCCAAGACATCATTTTGCATTTTGTGATTTTTTGGTGATAAATTGGAGGAAACGTAAACGAATTATTTTCTTCCAACTTTGTGATGCTCAAAGAACTCCTAGAAGAGCTCCTTAGCATCAAGGGGGAGAATGTTGGAATATTTTCAACATTACCTCCTAAGTCCTAGTATTTAGTTTTAGTTTAATTTTTTGATTAAACATATTTCTACGTTGAGTTTTTGGCTTGGTTGGTCAATGTTTTACCATAGTCCTAGTTTAGCATGTGTTGTTGTAATAAGTGTGAGAGAATTTCTCTCAACCACCGTGTCTATTTTAGTTCTTTCAAGAACTATAAAACTATGTAATGTTTTTTTAATTAATAGAACAATTTGCAATCATAAGCTTGTGAGAGGGTTCCTATAAGTTGGCTCAATACATAAGCTTAATCCAAGACTGAAATCTATGTGATGTCCAATGTTCCTTATGAGTGGCAACACATATCTTAAAATAATCTTTGCATATTCTTCCAAAAAATCCTTCACTTCATTTGGGATTTCATCCATCTTTTCCACTATCCCTTCTTCTGTGGTTTGACAATGAAAGCAAAACATGCTTCCTTCTTCATTTCCTTCAAGGAATATTTTTTTCGTACCCAAGCACATTATAGGATTTTTGTCCAAATTTTCTTCTTTTTCCTTCAATAGACTTAATGTGTGCCTCCTACCATCCTTATCAATAGTATAGGTGTTAACCCTACCATCATGCACTGCTTTTCTATCAAACTGTCATGGCCTACCCAACAATACATGACAAGCATCCATAGGCACACCATCACATAGTATCTCATCTGTGTAAGAACCAATTTGGAAGTCTATAATATTATTCATTCATCAAAATTTAATGTCACCTTTGCAACCATGAGACTCTAAATGTATTTGTGTTCAATCTTCTTCAACCCAACTTTTCTACCATCTATATAGACACTAGATTATATGTACTTTCACTATCCACAATCACTTTGCAATATTTATCCTTTGATTTAAAAATTGTTCTGAACATGCTCCTTCTCTACTTAGGCTCATACACTACTTGTGCTAGTTTCAACAAGACTCTTTCTATCATAAGATATCCTCCTTGTTCTTATTCTTCCATGTGCTTTGGTGAAGCAATATTATCATATGCTTATACAATTTGATTATGGGCTTCCTTTCCATACCCATTAATTTGTTGTGCTTGAGGACACTCAAATGCTCTATGTCCTTCCTCAAAACACCTATAACACTTTTCAGTAAAACCACGTCCTCTACCTCTATCAAATCCACCTCATCCTCTTAACAATTCACCCTTTTCTTAGGTACTTTGGTTGAACTCACTCTAAGTATTAGCTTCTCCTTCTTGCATATGTTACCCTCTATCATTATTTGATTATTATCTTCCTCTAGAGAATTGTCCTCTTCATTTGGAATTATTTTTTTGCTTACGGGTTAACTTCTCTTCCACCTTGGGTGCATATTGATATGCCTCCCCGATTGTTCTAATTCAAAGTATACCAATTTTATCTTGTAGGGACAACTTTAATCCATTTATATATCTTGTCACCTTCTCCTTATCATCTTCAATATGACTAGCCCTTATGGTCAATTTATAGAATTCCTCTATATACTCTTTCACTCCCAACTCCTTTTGCTTGAGATTTTGAAGTCTTCTAAACAACCATATTTGGTAATCCGATGGGAGGAATTTGGCCTTCACTTTGGTAACCATTTTATCCTAACTCTTAATCTTTTCTTTTCCTTTTTTGTCTTTCTATTTAGACATGATCCCACCATAGGATGCATGCCCCTTCAGTTTTGTACAAGTAGACTTCACCTTCTTGGGGTCTCCTATCAATTCAAAATCAAAATATTTTTGCATCACCAATGATCCAATCAATGAGTTCCTTAGGGTTTAAACTTTCATTATATTATAGGGTTTCTAACTTTTGTTTCCTACCCATGTTAGAAATTACCCAAATTGATCTTTCTTCTAGATCTCATTCTTGTTAGTCAACATGAGCTTTAGGTTGGTCTTCTTACTCCTCTTCATTATCATATATGTATTCTACTTGAACACCCCTCCTTTGGGAAATTTCAAGTCCATCTAATTGAATAGTAATTCTTCTCAACATCTCATCTATATTCGTAGTTTGAGGGCCTCACAGTCTTCTTCTTCCTCATTGTGCCATATTTTTTTGGTACGTATCAAATATCAAAGATTTACTAGCTCTGATACCAAATGATGTAGATGAGAGAAGGGATTCCTCCTATGGATGACCTAAGGGTGAAAAGTAATCACAGGTGTAATCAACAAGATTCAAGACAACAAACTATTTTCAAGTCTTCTACAAAGCAACAAAGTTTAAGACATCATATGACAACAACTATCTTGTATGACATCGTATAGTCATACAATTGATCTAATTGTATGATGAATTATTTGATTGTATGACCATTTTAATCGTACGACAATATGCATCATTCAATTGTACAACACTTCCTCTCGTACAATGCTCCACTCGTATGGTCACATTCTTTGTATGGTTTATCAATTAAACAACACATTAATTACTCTTGACTCATCATAAGGTAGCCATACTCACAACACATCAACAATTCAGATGACAATGTCTCATTGGACTACGACAATTTTCTCATCGAACGATGACTCATCTGGATGATAACCCCACTTCTCTCCTTCCTTTCCTACACAACTCAAGCTCGTAGGCCGTGCAATTCGAGCATAAAGTATATACATTTACTCAAAATAGTTCAAAGGGATTTATATATATTATCCATTGGTTATAATAATCTTTACAATGGAAAAATCTACAATTTACAGAACAATCGATCTTTGTTCTTGCCTGATTCACATAGGCTTTTCTCTATCTCTTTGCCCATAAATCTCTCTAGGCCTCTTTGTTTGGGTCATCTCAGACATTCCTCTCAATCGCTCTTCTTATATCTACCCATTTCTAGATCTGCCACCTCTTCTCCTTACTTTTTTTTGTTCCTTTTATTCTTCTGTGTCGATGTCCATTTGTTTCTCTTTCCTCATGTCATTCCCTCCTAGATGTTTCGTCTCCTCTTCCTTCCTGGATCATATGTCTCCTTTTCTCTTTCAAACATTTTGTATTCTCTTCCTTCTCCTCTCTTCCCATTATTTCTCCTCCAGGCCATTTCCTCTTCTCTTTGGATGCTTTTATTTCGTGTGTTTATTCCACTTCGCCTGTTGTTTTTATTTTCTCAGCCTCAAAACATCTTGTCGCTTCAACTTCCTTGACTTGGACAGTTACAAATGGTTTGTCCTGATTATTTTTAATGAAGGCTTGATGCTCCTACATCAAGATTGGAGGTGTACACTTGGTCTTATATTTGGTTTGGTTCTTCTTACAGTGTTCACAAGTCTCACTTTTTTAGACTCTATATGGAAATTCAAGTTAAGAGAAGAGTGGTCTAAAAGTAAAGCCCCTAAGAAACATGGCTAGAAAATGTTTAAATAATATATCTTGTTATTGTATGGGCAAAAGCTTACAAACTAAATATAGATCAAAAGATATATCTAATCTAACAAAATGATCTTTAACTGAAATTATTAAAATATTAATTATAATGAAGAATCAACTTTAAATTGATTTTAATATAAAATAACTCTTGATTTAGACTACACTTCTTTTAAGACTACTCTTCTTTTAAGTTCTTTTAATTTGAATTTCTATAAATAAATAAAATATAGACAAACACTTTAAGAATACGTAAATCAAATCTAAAACCAATTATACTTTTATAATTTTTAAAAATATATATAAAAATTAATCGATAACTTAACTCTTTTATAATATTTAATATTAAATTTGGATGAAATAGCTTGATACCAAAGCCTTCCTAATTATAGTACATCGTTTATAAGACTAATACTTCTTCAAAATTCTATGTTTATATATTTATAATCCTATATTATAGTTCAAGGTCAATGGATTGGTAATCTTATATTATAGTTGAAGGTTAGTGGATTAGTATTTGTTTGGTTAGTATATAAAAGGTTCTTAAAAAAAAAAAAATCTAGGTTCAAACTTTGGGATGTTATTTAGTAAAGGTTGTAGACTGATCTGAATCCTTTAAATGCGTGCGAATTTAATATCAACCATTATACAAATTCCAAAACGACAAAGATAATCCGAAAAATTGAACCCTAATTCCTTTATATTAAAAACTATTTTATAACTCTATAAAGAGAGACAGCCATAAGGACCTGATAAAACCCAAAGATAATTGAAGGGACGTGTTCTTATGAGGTGAGAAGTGCGAAGATTATTGTGGAACTCTTCCAACCAAAATCCAAAGGAGCAAGTTGACGTGGCAAAAAGATTAGATTCTTGGGGTCTATCTCATTTCTTGGGGTTAATTTCGGGGTCTATCTCATTTCTTGAGGGTGTGATAAATAGGCGCCTTCAGATTGATAACTCTTGGCGTTTATATTTTATAGTTTAAATATTTTTTAAATATTTTAAATTCATCGTAATGTCGACGGATAATTTTCTTAATGTCCGCTTTTTTAATAAAATATTAATATTGTTTACGACGCGTGGCTGACCTTCTTAGCTGCCATTGCAAGCCGCTATCGACGTAATTAAATTATAAAAAATGCAAGGTTGTGCATCATACTTTAGTAATAGTAAAAAAAAAATCATACAAAATATAAAATTACATATCATTTTTTAATAACCAATATATTACACAACCATATATTATATAAAAAACACCATATTATATCATATATAACATCTTATATAATAACTAACAACTCAACTCCAACCATATATTATATAAAAAATATTATACATATAAATCATGTTACAACCCAACTCATAACTTTGACAAAGCTTTCAAACCTAAACCCAAATACCCCACATCATGTCACTGCTTTTGATGAGATGGCAGATGGCACGAAGGCCTTTCTCAAAGATTATGCGTTTTCATTTCCATAGAAACATTATGAGCCACACCCGCCCTTTGCGACATCTTAACGTCCTATTTTTTGGTCGAACATGATCTCCACTTAAACTAATTTTAAAAGCTTATTCACACACTTTTTTAATCTGATTTTTTCAGAGAAAGTTCAAAAATTTGACCACAATTTTAATATTAATAATACATAAACATTTAATAAAAAATAAAAAATAAAAAATTAATTAAATATGATGAAAACAATATAATATTTAACATTAAAAATATTTTTATTAATTTTTAGAACAAATACAAGTTAATTTATAATATTAAAACATTATATAAAATTGTTGAAATATTAATTTTTAATTTTTTTTATGTCACATCCAAAATTTAGATTATGTCATGTAAAGGTCTGTTGCATTTTTTAAAAACAGGGATGCTTGGTTATCATGTTGCTACATTGACCAAACTATCCTTAGATTCATGAAAACAAATTATTGGAAAAGAAAAATATTATTTATTATATTTTTTTATAAATAAAATAAATATAAATTATATTTATATTTAAAATAATTTTATTTTTTATTATATAAATATTATTAATAATTTTTATAATTTATATTATGTATTATTTAATTTTAAATATGTTTTTTTTTTTTTTTTAATTTACATGGTGGAGCCGCCACGAATTTGGGCAGGTTGTCCGACTTTTTATGGCCGCCATAGTATTCTGCGTTGTCCACCCCGAAGCCGCCACACATATCTTCGCGCAGTCCGCCCCTATAACCACCATGCCACAATCATTTTAAATCTTTTACACCGTCGAAAGCACCAGGAAAGGGACAAGCGTTCAGTCCGACAAATTTAATTCTAAATATGTTAGATATAAATTTTAGTAAGGATTATTTTTTAATGAAAAAATAAATTTATATTAAATTAAGATAAAAGCCTTTACAATTAAAAAAAATGGGTGGGTTAACACGTCTTATGGGGAATCAAACTAACCCTCATTGACAAGGGTTAGTAAACAAAACCAACAACAAAACACAAATTTACCAATCATGATAATTGATGATCATAACATCAAAGAAAGCATATCATATGGAGTAATGTGCCTTGGCATGTTGTCCTGCAATGGTCATTTTTATTAAAATATTAGTTTTAATTCTATGTTTTTCTGTGTTTCCTCTCTTTTCTAGTTTTATTATTTATTAACTTTTTCGTATCCCAAGTAAGGACATGTTGTATACCTTTGACCTATGAAACAAACATATACTTCTTTATCGACTAATTTATTCTATACAATATGGTCTCATGTAGCCAATTAAAAATGGCTCTCTATACATGAGACTTCTATGTCCCAATAAAGCGCATGTCCAAGATGACTATGATAGAGAAGGTTAATAATATTTTTGAGTAACTTGAGAAAATGATTTAGCAAGATCTTTGATAGAGGTTTTTTTTCCTCTGTATGGATGGAGTGATTTTGGGGGATCGACGAACGTTGTTGCTTGTCTACCATTCTACACCCATATGTCATAAGAATGAGAGCTAACTCAAGACTCGTGGTTGAATTTGGCAGGGCTTGTGGATTAATAAGAGTATCTAATGATTTAGTCTAAGCTATGGAAGAGGCAAGAGGGTTCTTGGGGGGCACAACCTAAGAAGGAGTTGGTTTTTCAAGAACAAGGGGTGTTGAGGGTCATCGGTAGGGAATTTCTCGACTAAATTTCTAGTTGCAGGTTCCACATGAGGCCATAAGGTTCTTGCTTAGCAAACCCATTTGGACAACACATAATTGTTGCCAATCAGTGAAAAGATATTTCAGGCTCTAATTCACGAGGTTGAGAAGACTCTAAATCACCCATCATGAATTAAAATCTTCTATCTTGGAATGTTAGGGGCCTCTCCCTCCCTTACAGTAAATTTCAAGTTTGAAAAGTAGTTGCTAAAAATTATATTTTTGTTTTTTTCCTTCAAGAACTGAAAGTTATTGGTCACACTCTCACCCATTGTATGGACATCATTGGTGGTGGATATGCATCCGCCTTTACTACTTCTCATGTTAATGGTAAAGGAGGTGTTGCCCTTTCCATAACCAAGTCTCTTTGTTATGATATTCTAGAACATGGTGAAGACCTTGCTCACCATTGTATGTGGGTTAGATTGGCTCTCAACTCTCAGGTTATTGGATTTTGTTCTATCTATGCTCCCAATGATGCTCCTAGTCGTATAGCCCTTTGGGAATGGTTAGTTGTTTCTCTTCCTCCTACAGAATGGATCCTTGGAGGTGACTTTAATATGATTGAGAATCCTAGTGATAAAATTTGGACCGATAGTAGATCCCTTTCTAATATTGAATTTGGTAGTTGGTTGTTTTATCGTAATCATTTAGGTGTGCATCACCCTGTCTTTGGTAAAGTCTCCTCTCATAGAGATAACTAGTTTATGTGGTCCAACTATCGTCAAGGTTTTGCTAGGAAGCTTTTTTGTCTAGACAGATTTTATTTCAGTAATTATTTCTTGGATAAATTCTCCATCCATGAGCAAGTTTGCATCCTTTCTCACACAAATTTGTTTGATCACCTTCCTATCTTATCTTCTATCCAAACTTCCTCTATCTCTCTTAATTCCATGCCACTTCCTTTCAAATTAAATGTGTCCCACCTTGACAGTCCTGCCTACTACCACCTCATAGAGCATGTTTGGAATAGATTTCCCAGACCAATTGGTAATACTAGCTAGATCAAATGGTTTGAAATAGTTATTTCTAATACAATTTCATCCCTTAGATGGTATGGGTGCTCTGTTGCCAGGAGGAAGAAGATTCAAGAGAGTTGCTTTCATAAGAAGATCTTTCATCTTCTTTTCATGCTTATGAAAGACCCTACTAACATTGTTGTTCAATGTGATCTAGCTAATATTGAAAATCAGACCAGAGTCTATGAGTCTTATCATACTAGAGGGGCACATGTTAGATCTCGCCTCAATTGGATCTCCCAAGGAGATAAGGGAACTAAATTTTTTTAAACTACCTCAGACAAGAATATTTTGAAAAGGATCACTTAGTTAGAGGAGCCTGCAAGCCATTCTCTTTCTGACTCTAAAGAGATCATGAATCTTTTTGTAGCTCATTTCTCTCAACTTTTTGCAAAGGAGCCAAGGGATGACATCCAATGTATCTTAATGGAATGTGTAGGAACATATTCCCTCCCTAGTAGACCCCATTATTCAGGATCAACTTGAATATCCTCTTTCTATGAACGATCTACAAACTATTCTTTTTCCTATGAAGAATGATAAAGCTCCTGGATTAGATGGTCTTCCAGTGGAGTTTTATAAAACATTTTGGAATATTATTTCCTTCGATCTTCACCATGTTTACTTGGAAGGTCTCCATAACAATTCCCTCGAAGCTTATATCAATGCAAGGCTTATCAAGATAATTCCTAAAGGTACGACTCGTAACCAAATATTGAATTGGAGACCTATTACCCTCCTCAATGTTTCGTACAAGATTATAGCTTTAAAAATCAAAATTGTTGCTCACGCGATTGTTCGCTAAACAATCTGCTTTTCTTAAAGGTTATTATGTTTTAGATAATATTATGATGGCTTGGGAAACTATAGCATAGGGGAGAGTATTTTTGAAGGGGGAGGTGATTTGAGAGGTTTGGATATGGATTCCAAGGTTTTGTAATAATTTTTTTCCAAATCGTATAGATGTATAATTTGCCCTTTAATTTGTAACCTCATAAAATAGCTTGTACAGTCTCAAAATTATACAGTTGTACAATCCAAATCATACAACAGGCTAGCATGTATGATTTACCACTTTTTCACTTTGTTGAAAGTCATTTTGTAACTTAAATCGATCAGTTTTATAATCATTTTTCCAAACCTTGATTTTCCTTAATTGGCAAGTTTAAACTACACAATTGCACTTCCAAATTGGGTAAATGATCAATTGTACGATTTGGTGGTCTGGGTGTATGGTTTTATCAAACCCTTGTTGAATTCTCCACTTGTAATTATACCAACTTACACTTAGATTCCTCATAGAGTAAGATTTACCTATCTTTGTAATGCATTTATCAACACATTGATCTAACATGCAAACCCTAATTTACTGCAATTGGATTCTTATCATTACCAACATTTCCAAAAATCATACAACAACATAATGATGTTTTTTTACAGCAATAATAATACACAGATTCAATTACTCAACATCCTCCAGGGTTATAAGCTCATAAATAATGTAATTACATTGTAACAAAATCCATCTTCCACACCATTCTAGTCATACTTGCACATAATACACAATCTGGATTCACAATTCATATGCATAATAAAATTCACAATATCTCATAATCTACAATGTTGTTTCTTATTACTATGGTTAAATGTATACACAATTATCCATGAACAATCACAATGAGCAACAACTCTTCCATCAGTATGAACACATTCAACAATTATCATCTATAGTAAAAGAACAACCATAAATGAATGAGGGGTCCTTATAATGCTTACCTAGGTCATTCCAAAGCAGTTCCTGAGACAACCATTATTTACAACTACCATCCCGTCCAACTTGCATTAAGGTTCTAAGTCTAATTTGATTATTATCAAATTAACCTTAAATTCACATTTTACTTAATTTCACTTAATTTCTAATTGTATGTTTTATAACATTGTACAATTACATCCAATTGTACGTTTTATAATTCTACATTTGTACAATTAGACCAAACCCTACATGTGTACGTTTTGACAAATCGTACATCTAACAAAATTGGTAAAATTGATAAAATTATGCAAATCTCATTTTCACTTCTTCTTCTTCTTCTTCTAAGAGGTGGATTTGTTGCCTACAGAAACTTCACAATGGGTTGTCAACCCTAATCAAGATGCCCTCTTGGTTAAGTTATATTTTGAAAAATCTTATGATAGAATCAGATGAGATTTTATTCATAGTATGCTTTCTTGGCTTGGTTTCGGTCCAAAATTTTGTAATCAAATTGGTATGCTCTTTGGTGATGCTTCACCTTGTGTTCAGGTTAATGGAGCTCTTTCCCCCTCCTTCCCTCTTCAACGGTCTATCAGATAGGGTTTCTCCCTTGCTCCTTTTTTGTATGTTTTGGTTGTCAATGCTCTTGGTTATCTTTTTCATAAGGCTCATTCTGATGGTCTCATTTAGGGTATTAAGCTTCCTAGGGATAAACATGCTCTTAACTCACATTTTGTTGATGATTCCCTTATTTTTCTTCAAAATACCCAACAAGAGGTGGAAATGTCTAAAGAGATTATTTAACTATTTTATGATGTCTCTAGCTTTCATATCAATGAATCTAAAACTGAAGTCTTCTATATCTCTTCCTCTCCTCATGGATGCAACTCATCGATTGAGTGGAAGATCATCCCTCATGGTATGATTGTGCGTTATTTGGGAATGCCATTTAGGATTAATATCTCTCCTAATGATATGTGGAACTAGGTTATGGAAAGACTTCAAAAACAATTAAATGCTTGGCTAGTTTGGTTTCTTTCCTTCGCAAGAAAAATTCAAGCTGCGAATAAAATTATGGTAGCCTCTCATGTTTATTACTCCTCTTGCTAGATGACCCCCAAGGTAGCCTATAACAAATTAACTTGGGTTATTTATAATTTTTTATGGACAAAATGGGATGGGGAGGTGGGAATGACACCCATCTCTTGGAAAATTTGTACTCAACCTAGGCTTTAGGAGGTCTAGGCATCATTGATCCTCTTACCCAAAGTACACATTTGGCTAAAAAATGGGTTTTTAGAGCCATCATTGGTGATGACACCTATTTCGTTACAAAATATATCTAGCTACTCACAAAGGTAATTGGAAAGAAATCCCTTGGGAGGATAAGGTCCGTAATGCACCTTACTTTATGGTTAAAGGATCTATTCCAATTACCCCAAACCAAAAAGCTTGATAATCAATTTCTCATTTATTGGCTTTGAAGTCTGACTCCTTGAGACATGTTCTAAGCATCAATCTAAACAATCTTTGGTGGAATAAACTTATCCTTCATAATGATAGATCTTTAGCTTTATGCATTGTTATTCATGGTATAGTTTTTTTGAGGAAAGGAACTAATAAAAATAGAGATATCTAGGATCCACGTAGTTGCTCAATTCTTACCTGGAACTAGATCTACAATTATTGCTCCCTTCCCTCTACGTTGAAATAGTCTTATGTCTTAGTTGTGGCTTCCATCCCTTGTGAGATCCTTATAAAGTTGGTAATAATTATCCATAATATATGGAATGATTGGAGATGGCTTAATGGTCATAAAATATCTTACATTACTTCTAGTTGGATATACAAAAATCTTTTGTGTCCTTCTTTAGACTCTAAGCATAATGTCAAGTGGCAAGTGAATTTTACCAATGCCCAATGGCAGTCTCCTACTATTCAAATTTAGGAAGTTCCCGTTGAATCTAAAACTCAACTTCTTGGATGGCAAATTTTGCATCAAAAACTTTCAACTTATAAAAATCTGGCCTCGATTTTTCACATTTTCCCTCAATGAAATTTCTGTAATGATTTAGAAACTCTTATTCACTTGTTTTGATTTGGTGATATGGCTAAACAATTTTGGCATGTCTTATATACTTTTATTTTTTCCTCTTTCACTAGATCTTGGAAAGCTTTCTTTTCTTGGTTTTTCTTAGCTGGATCAGTGCTCCAAACTCTAGGATGTTTGTAGACTCTTTCTTATCAAGCACATTTGGAAGTGCAAATGCAAAAAGGTGTTTACTGGATCTGCTCCTCCATGGGATATAGTTTTAGCAAACTTGACCTTTGATCTTTTGTGGTTCAAGATCTTCAAAAGGTCCAACAAGAAACTAAAAAGAAGGCAATTAACAATGATCAGCAAGTTTAGTTTTGATTACTTCTATTTATTATTTGAAGACTTCAAAATATATCACGAAATATACGCCCATAATTTATCCATATAATAGGCTCTCCCACATATGAGTGTTGATATATGGTGTATTACAGCAAGATATAACTATAATGTTTTTGTTGCTATTAAAGAACACAATATTATATTGAGAGGGGGTGAACAGTATAAGACCACTTTTTTACTTTTCTTTCCCAAACAATATTGTGCAATATATCAATGGTAATATCAACAGTAGTAATCAAAGTAATGCAAAAATTATCACACATAATAGAGACACCAATTTAATGTGGTTCACCCAATGTGAGCTACTCCACGGAGAAAATATTTCACTAAAATTTTCTCAACAAATATTTTGGGAATCCTTCCCTATTACAATATTTATGGACCTCTTTCCAAATGAGACACCAATCCCCTAATCAAGTTTATGGATATCTATCCATAGGAGATACCAATCCCCTTAGCTAGTTCATGGATCTCTATCCACAAGATAACTCCTCCTCTGCTCTGGCTGGTGATCCTCTAGAAGACTATTGCCTCCACTGCACTAGCTTGTGGATATCTATCCACAAAAGACTTTATCATCACTCATAAGATATTTGTCCTCACTGCCCTGGCTAATGGATCTCTATCCACTGGAGACTACTATCCTATGCTTTATCACCTCCAAATATTACTCTCAGCTCTGTCTCAAATTTACACTAAACATAGTCCTTCGATCTAGCACAAATATACTCAATCTCTATCTTTGATCTGTACTAAACACAACCCTTTGGTCTAGCACAAATCTGCTTAATATCAATCTCTAATCTGCACTAAACATAGTCCTTCTATCGAGTACAAATTTGCTCAATCTTTGTCTTTGATCTGCACTAAACATAGTCCTTCGATCTAGCACAAATTTGCTCAATATTTATCTTTGATCTGGCACAAACCTATCCTCAAATATACACCAATTTTTTTTCTTAAATTTTTCCTCGAGCCTTAACACAAAGCTTGATCCAATCACTAATCAACTCTGCTAGATATTCCCCAAATCTTAACTCAAGGTTTGAACAAATCAATCAATCAAGTCTGCTTACAAGTCTCCTCAAAGACTTACCTCAAATCTACTCAACAAGTCCTCACTAGAACTTGTTCAATCTACTCAACAAGTCTTCACCAAGACTTACCTCAAATATGCTCAACAAGTCCTCACTAGAACTTGTCCAATCTGCTTGTAAGCTTCCACAAAAGCTCACACAAATTTGTCCTTAAGTCCACTCTAGGACTTACTCAAATCTGCTCACAATATTTCACCAAAGCTTATTCAATTCAACTCAATCTATCACAGAAAACCTCTTTAATCACACAAACAAGCTTCACACAAAATCTTGTTTAATCTTACAAAAACATATAGAGAATTGTTAGAGACTCAATATGCTTCACACTCACAACAATGCTCAATCACTTTCAAAATCTTTTGTTTAACCACAAAAATATATAGAGAATGGTTAGAGACTCAATATGTTTCACTCACAACAATGCTTAATCACTTTCAATCTCTCTTTTCAAATTAGTAAGGAATAATTTGTTTCACAGAACTTGAACTATCACTCCAACACTTTCAATCAACTAAGCTCAATCAACTCCACTCAACCAATCACTCAATGAAAGCTTTTTCAACAATGCTTATCAAACAAACCTCACATAACAATGATACTCATGATCTTTCACAAACCCTAATCATGCATATGAAGGCTCACTCAATATTTCCAATAATGCTTATCAAACAAGGTTTCTAGCATCAACCTTCATTCCAGAAAAACCTTCATCAACCAATATTGGATATCTCAAAACCAAACTCAACAATGCTTATCAAACAATCATTTTCACTCCAACTTAGCATTCATAGTATCCAATCCAACAATATTTTACTCACAAGGAAGATGTACCAATACATTTTATTTTGATGGAGATAAGTCTTCAAATCATGTCTTAACCATAATCAAATTGTCTTTGCCAACACTAGGGTTAGGTAGCTACAACCTATCTCAAGATCTCCACAAAATAATTTTCTCAAAAATTATTTTCCATACAAAATATCAAATCCTTTTGTACACCTTATAATCTCCAAACTCACAATATCTAACTCAACAATTTCATTAAAACAACATGCACAACAATCTCCCTTATACACCTTATAATCTCCACACCTTAAAATAAATTTCAATCACCAAAAATCAAAATAAAATATTTTAATTTTTCCTTTACCTTATAACTCCCCCAAGCACTTAGAACTCATGTCAATCTCTAAGCAACTTTAATTTCCAACACTTTAGAGAATAAAAATGAATAGCATACCTTTAATTCAATCTGCCCACAAAACATTTTCGACGAATTCGACCATGTGACCTTGCACTCCCCAATACCCTAGCTCAATCTAGGCCACCAAGTGGGTTGTGTGCCCACATGAGACAAATACCGCACACTCCCTTAAAATATTGTCGCATGAAAACCATTGAGCAAAATAAAACATTCCTTCCTTACGCAAAACGTCAATCACGTGGATCAAACTGCGATCTCCTCCACGCAAGCCTTAGCACTCTCCCAAATATCGCCTATGCTACCACCGTCGGTGGGATGCCAAATCACTTTGCTGCCTTTATTGCCTTGTTTCCCTCCAAGCTCTTCGAAATGCAAATTGTCTTCTTCCTAGGGTGCAGCGCTTTGATTTTCTCTTATATCTCGCATTCGAAGGTGTATAATCAACTTTAGGAAATGGAATTCATTTCCTATATAAATGCACATTATCTTTTGACTTCTCATGTCGACCCATTTCGAATTTAGTTTTTAAATATTAAATTTACAAACCTTTGCCTCCATTATTAATTAAAATAAAAAATTTAATCAAATATTAAAATATTTTAATTTAAATCAAACCTTCTGAAAATTTCTCATGGGTCTTATCAATTTGAACTTCATTTTTCTTCACCTTGTTATTTGGCCCGAAATATTATAATAATAGAATATTATTATTTAATTTAAACTTGCTTCTCCTTCCTTACGTCTTCATCCTTTGGGTCCCTTTTAGGCATATAATATTAAATAATAATATTATATCATATTCCTTTCCAAGACCTTCTTACTTTTGGAAAAACCACTTAATGTCCTTAATGATGATGAATTTAGACCAATATTCTTTTGATATCAATGACAACAAAACTAATCAAAATTTCCAACAACTATTTGCTTCTATTATTATAAATATTTAGTTATGGATGCTTTACTCCTTATCCACCACATTTTATTTTTTAGTTGGTGGACAGTGTTAGCTCCATAATATTATAAGGTTTCGGTTAAGGAATTAATATAATCTAGATTTTTATCAAAAAAAAGGTTAACAATAATTGTTTCAGTCGACACACAATTTTTATATAACTAATTGTGGTTCTTCACAAAGCGGAGTGTAATCAGATGGTATGATGCGCAAGGAGTTCATTTATTGAAATGGTTGTTTCACATGGGACACTTATTTTAAGGATGAAATATTTTTTAAATAGGAGAATCATTTACATCCCATTCATTTTACTATCAATCAAGGTTCAAATCTTGGAGTTATCCCTTATAACCCCTATTGCACCTCGTAGTTAACAATTCGATGTGAGGGGTACCACCAGTGGCTTGGGATTGGTACCGCTATTATTGGACTGACACACACTCAATAGATTCAATTCAAACTTCTACCTTTACCCCAACAAGGATTACCTCCAGAGTTTGAACTTGAGTCTCTTCTTGGTAAGCACCATGAGTTTTTATTCTTATCATGTTTACTCCTTATATTGCTTATCCTCTAATGATTGCTATAAAATGGGATGGATTATATACAACATAAGTCATTTCATGATAATATAGTATCAACCACAACTATAAAATAGGAGGATTGGGTATCATACACCTATCATGTATTTCTATTGGCTTCCAAATGGATAGTTAGAACCCTTTGAGGTAATGATCCTTGGAAATTATTATTTGAGCAGATGTTTAATACTACTCTTGCAAGTAATTATTCATATAGAATTAGAGGGATAAGATCTTAAATGGTTCGTTTTTAATAGAGAATGTCTTTTTCTATTCATAGTAAAATAAAAACTTGGTAGAACATATTAGAGCTTATATTTTAGGATAATTTATCCTTTCAATAAGGTTTTGAGATGTTTTCACATCTTGTGTTTGGCGGAATGGGTTAGTTATTTATGAAGTAATATCTTTAATCCTTACTATAGAAATAAGAGAGGCAAATGATAATATAAAAAAGAGATTAAAAACTTTAGCATATAAGATGATGTGCTACAATAATGAATGTGTTGACATCAACTCAAGGAATGGTTTCATCTACCTTCCAAAGATAGGAAGACTATGGAATTAATGCAAAGTACCATGGAATATGAGTTACTTATCAAGTTTTTTTAACTGGTTATATGGGATTGAATCAAATCCCACCCGTATAACATCATGACCACATAGTGGTATTATAATTATTTGGCAATTATGCATGTATCACTTGATAAAATGTGAACTTGGGTATCTTCATTGAAAGTTAAGGAATATAACTAGTTGGGCTAATACCATTTGAAATGAGTTATTTATCAAGTCATTATCCAATATTCTATGTACTTTTTAAAATATTTTATGCAAACAAGAGAAGTAAATCCTCATATGGATGACCTCATTAGCACAAGTTTCACTTCTATTCATGACCTCAATATGCATGGTAATCGCACGTGCAATCAATAAGGTTCAAGATAACAAAAGGTTTCCAAGTCTTCTACGAGACGACAAAGTCAAAGACAGCATCATATGGTGACAATTCCCTTGTATGGCATCGCATAATTGTATAGTTGATCTAATTATATAAAAGGTTCTTTGATTGTACAAACATTTTATTGTACAACAACATGCATCGTTCAATCATATAACACTTTCTCTTGTACAATGCTTCCACTTGTAATGTCAAACTCTTCGTATAGTTTATCCATTGAACAACACATTAAATACTCGACTCATCATAAGGTAGTCATACTCAGCACATTGACAATTCAAAAGGTGATGTCTTTTTATACTACAACAACTATCTCACCAAACAACGATTCCTTTGGATGATAACCCCACTCATATCCTTCCTTTCTTGCACAACTCAAGCTCACATGCCATGAAATTCGAGCATAAAGTATTTACATTTACTCAAAATAGTTCAAAGGGATTTATATCTATTATTCACCAGTTATAATAATCTTTAAAATGTCAACATTTATAACTTATATATAGTCAATCTACATTCTTGCATGATTCACATAGGCTTTTCTCTATCTCTCCACCCACAAGTCTCTCTAGGCCTCTCAGGTCATCTCAGACATTCATATCAATTGCTCTTCTCGTATCTGTCCATTTCTAGATATGTCATCCCTCCTTTATTTTCTCTGCTCTTCTTACTCTTCTGCCTCGATGTCCATCTATTTATATCTCCTTGTGCCATTCCCTCTTGGATGCTTCATCTCCTCTTCCTTCCTAGATGATACATCTCCTCTTCTCTGATGCAGGAGCCTATATTTAGAGGGTTTTTTTTTAAAGAAGTTTTAAAGTAAATTTTTTATTACTCAAAATGGAATTATTTGACGCAAAATAATTTTTCGAAAATAGTAATTACTTAAAAAGACAGTTTTTGGTGGAAAAATCAATTTGCCAAAAATAGTAATATTTTATTTTTAGGGCTTTAAGCTTTAGGGTTTTATTTTAGGGTTTCTTTTAGGGCTTCAAGCTTTAGGGTTTTCTTTTAGGGTTTCTTTGGGGATATATATTCCCTTGGTATTGCATTGTAAAAAAGGGAAGTGAATCTAGGAATGAGAAAATAAGATATTTATTGATTTATTTCCATGTATTATAGTTTTTATGTGAATGGAGGGTTTTACTGATTATTTCCATTTATTGCAGTTTTTATGTAAATGGAGGATTTTACATATTATTTTCATTTATCGCAGTTTTTATGTAATGGGAGGTATTTTGTTTTGACCTCTTGCAACTAGATTTACATCATTTGGTATTAGAGCAAGTTGGATCTTACTAGGGAGAAAAGAGAAGAAAAGAAAAGAGAAAATAAGAGGAGAGCAAAGGGGCTCAAAAAAAAAATTGGCACTCTATGTAGTGCTTGCAGAAGGTTTGTAAAACCTTGGAGACAGAAATTGGCACTCTGTGTAAGTGCTTGCAGGAGGTTTTTTATGTAAAAGCCTCAGAGAAAGAGATTGGCACTTTGTGTAGTGCTTGCAGAAGGTTTGTAAAACCTTGGAGAAAAAAATTGGCACTCTATGTAAGTGCTTGCAGGAGGTTTTTTTATGTAAAACCTCAGAGGGAGGAATTGGCACTTTGTGTAGTGCTTGTAGAAGGTTTGTAAAACCTTGGAGAAAGAAATTGACACTTTGTGTAAGTGCTTGCAGGAGGTTTTTTATGTAAAACCTTAGAGGAAGGAATTGGCACTTTGTGTAGTGCTTGCAGAAGGTTTGTAAAACCTTGGAGAAAGGAATTGGCACTTTATGTAGTGCTTGCAAGAGGTTTACTATTTTCAAACCTTGAAAGAATCGGCACTATGTGTAGTGCTTTCAGGAGATTTGAGATATATAACCTTGAAAGGAGATTGGTACTTTGAGGAGTACTTGCAGATGTGTGGCCCTATATGGAGAGCAATTATGAGTTTGATCAAAGGAACTCGCAGGAGCAGAGTTCTTTTCAACTAGAGGAGAATGATGCAGGAGCCTATCTTTAGAGGGTTTTTTTTTAAATAAGTTTTAAAGTAAATTTTTTATTACTCAAAATGGAATTATTTGACGCAAAATATTTTTTCGAAAATAGTAATTACTTAAAAAGGCAGTTTTTGGTGGAAAAATCAATTTGCCAAAAATAGTAATATTTTATTTTTAGGGCTTTAAGCTTTAGGGTTTTCTTTTAGGGTTTCTTTGGGGATATATATTCCCTTGGTATTGCATTGTAAAAGGGGGAAGTGAATCCAAAAATGAGAAAATAAGATATTTATTGGTTTATTTCCATGTATTATAGTTTTTATGTGAATGGAGGGTTTTACTGATTATTTCCATTTATTGCAGTTTTTATGTAAATGGAGGGTTTTACATATTATTTTCATTTATTGCAGTTTTTATGTAATGGGAGGTATTTTGTTTTGACCTATTGCAGCTGGATTTACATCATTCTCTTTTGAACACTAAATCTTCTCTTCCTTCTCCTCTCTTCCCATTGGTTCTCCTCTAGGTCATTTCCTCTTCTCTCTCAATGCTTTTATCCTATGTATCTATTCTACTTTACCTATTATTTTTATTTTTCTTGATCTCAAAACATCTGGCCACTTTTTCTTTTGCTTTCGAACACTACATCTTCTCTTTCTTCTCCTCTCTTCCTATTGGTTCTCCTCTAGGTAATTTCCTCTTCTCTCTTGACGCTTTTATCCTATGTATCTATTCCAGTTTACCTATTATTTTTATTTTTCTTGATCTCAAAGCATCTGGACGCTTCCACTTACTTGACTTAAATGCTTACAAATGGTTGATACCATTCATTTTTAATGGAGGTTTGATGCTCCTGCATCATACTCTTCGGGTAAGAGGAAATGTTCGATGAGCTCCAACTCATGAACATGAATTGCTCTTTCAAGATATTACCTTGTTAGCTTGGTTGTATTTACAAGGTTAACTTTGTTGTCTTGTTTTAGCCTTCCTTTAAGAACTAAACCTCCTTTTATAGAATGTACTCAAAATTATTTGCACGTTGTCCCATTCCTTCAAGTCTATCCAACTTCAATCAACATGTATTTTTTTGACTACATTCCCTTGGAGTCAACACCTTCTATTGAAGTGATTATAACCTCCACAACTCTCACAAGGATGGTTCCAACACCTAGATGCAACGTGTTAAAATATTCCACACTGAGTACAACAACCCATTCTAAGACCTTCATCCCTTGTACTAATCTTTCTTCTCACAAATCTAGTCTCATTTTCATGCTTGACCTATGTATCCAAGGCCTTCATTTCTCAACCTTATTTATGGTATTATGGGTATTTTTACACCTTACCCGTATCTTCCCAATATCTTACCATTGTACCCCATTCTTATCATTAAATTAGATCCAAATCCTTTGGTGTACCTTTCAAAGGTATTTCCTCTTCTCTCTGGACATTTTTATCTCATGTGTTTATTCCACTTCGCTTGTTTTTTTATTTTTCTTAGCCTCAAAACGTCTTGTCGCTTTCAATTCCTTGACTCTAATGGTTACAAACAGTTCATTTTGTTTATTTTTAATGAAGGATTCATGCTCCTTCATCAAGATTGGAGGTGTACACTTGATCCTAAATTTGATTTGGTTGTTCTTACAGTGTTTGCAAGTCTCATTTTATTTACTCTAGATGGAAATCCAAGTTAAAATAAGAGTGGTCTATATTAAGATTGGAGGTGTACACTTGGTCTTAGATTTGATTTGGTTCTTCTTACAGTTTTTGAAAGTCTCATTTTGTTTACTCTAGATGAAAACTCAAGTTAAAAGAAGAGTGGTCTATATTAAGAATCATTCCATAAGTCAAAAGTTGATTATTCATTGCAACTAATATCTTAATATGTGTATAACATAATAGGTCCCTAGCTAGGAAGCATCTCACTAGACAAGGTATATCATTTTATCTCTACATAGATTATAAGCATCTACTCCTAGAATAAAAAGGTATGTTGTTCAAATATCCTTGCCAACCATATTTCTTAGGGACTTCACTTAGATAGTCATTCTTTTGGACCTTTTTATGAGCATAGTGTTGTTTTTTAGTCCTTTAGATGTAGTTCCTACTAAAGTGCATTTCCATATGCACATTGTGACATAAATTGTGTGGAATTAAGCATTACATACTCAACTACATTTAGACCATTTTAAATAAATGTTCAAGTGAAACTTCCTAAAGAGGTTGGAAAAAGGCCCTACTTGATTAAAGACCTCCTCAAGAAGCACTTCATTGATGGTCTTCCCCTCTGGTATGGTTCCATATTCTCCATGCTTGATGTATATTTTCAATTTATGAAAGTGATTATTAGCAAATAGATCATTTTTAGTGGAGGACTTAGTGGGTAAAATAACATGTTTTTCCTTAATTATATGGAAGTATTTCTTAGTTATTGAGGAACAATTAATGAGAATAGAAGAGGGGGTTGTTAAATTGGAGGCCTCAGTCATTAATAGAGGGACAAATGAAATGGAAAAGGTACATCTGATGCTTGTTCATAGGTTCATATCCATATCTATGGTTTATCACAACAATTTTTGGATGAACACAATGACTACAAATTCAATCTAATTAGAGTTAGTGAGATTTCTTGACCATAGAAAAGGGGAGGAAGGCATAAGACTCACTCTTGTCCCCTCCCATGAGTAAGTAAATATTATTATGGTACACTAAGAGATCTAAGTATAAAGCACTGAAGATAGAAAGGTCAATCAATAAGAGATGTGTAGTTGAAAATGAAACAAATTAAGGCTTAAGAAGATGAAACTTAATCACTATAATCCTAGACATAAAACATGACATAAATAGTTTTAAATTGTTTGACATGAACCTTTATGTTGGATGATAAAACTTTGAAATAAATTAATAAGTTCCAAATAACTTTGGTTAAATCTACATTGTTTTATAGCTATATGCCTATAAAGGACAATACATGCTTGACTAGTGAATAAATTACAAACCCTATTGAACACTTATAATTGATTTGACCTTTTAGGTAAATTCTCATAGAAATTACAATGTAAATGAGTTATACATTTTTATAAGGAATTTATGTAGCAATGCAAATGAGTTATGTGTGTCTATAAAAAAATCATGTGATATTATAAATAAGATATATGTATCCATAATTTTTTTATATATACTAACAATAAAAATTTATACTTTTGTATATTTTAATATCAATGATAACATCATCAGTTATCTATATAATAAATAAAATTTAACGATTTAATTATTTTAATTTATAATAACTCAATTAATTAAATTCATAAAGGAGACCAAATCTTATCTAAAAATACATGCATTATTTCCAGATTAGTAAAATGTTTGAAACAAGCCCCATGTACTGACTAACAGGGAAACATACACGCATACACACCAAGCCCCTACGAAACATGACTAGTAAAATATTTGAACAACATGCCTTCATTGTATGAGCAAAAGCTTAGATATAAATCAAAAGATATACTTATTCTAGCAAGATGCTTTTTAATTAAAGTTATTAGAATATTAGTTGTAACGAAGAATCAACTTTTAATTAATTTTGATATGAAATACTGCTTGATTTAAATCACTTTTCTCTTTTAATTTGAATTTTCATTTACAGGCTAGACAAAAAAATATATACAAACACTCTAACAATAAGTAGATCAAATCTAAAACCTATGTCTAAACAAAAAGAAATATACAAACACTCTAACAATAAGTAAATCAAATCTAAAACCTATTATTAATTTTTAAAAATATATTACAAATTAATAATAACTTCACCAGTATTCTAGAATACTTTATATTAATTTTACATCAAAACCTTCCTTATTATAGTGCATCACTTATATATTGGACTCTAATTACAAATATTTGCTTAGTAAGACTAATACTTTTAGTACTAGCTTTCAAAATTCTAAGCCTATATATCTAAAATCCTATGTTAGAACTCTTTCATAAAGAGAGACAGCCATACGCACCTGATAAAACCCAAAGATAATTGAAGGGTATATGTTCTTCTGAAATGAGAAGTGTGAAGATTCCTCCGGAACTCGTCTAACCAAAAATCAAAGGAGGGGAGTGTTCTATTCGGCTGACTATGTATTTGAAAATAGTTAGATGAGGTTTTGCAACTTGAAAAATTGAAGATTGGAAAAATTTGCTCTGCTAGGGTTTGATGCAATACTGGCTGTGCGTTTTTCGTAAGGGTTTCAGTGGGAAAATCCTGTCTGCTACATTAACATCGCCTTGAGGCGGTGTTAATTCACCATTTTTAATGGTTTTCGCTCATGCAGTTGGCTCCATTTATTTTGAGTCTGCTGGAGAGCTCAATGTCGTCCATGCAAGTTCATTCTGACAATGTATCACGAGGTAAAGGCCCTGTCCCTGAAGCTGTTATTCCTTTGCATGAATTCCATACAGCTTGTGAATGGTTTGAGAGTCATACCCTGGTGGGTTATTTTCTAGGTCGTATCCCATATGATACCCTTATTCGTTCATGGGTCCAACAAGTTTGGGGCCCATATGGAGTCAAAGTGGAGAATGTACAAAACCTTACAAAAGGGTATTTCCTTTTTCACTTTTCAGATCCAACTCAAGCACAGAAGGTTCTGTCTAGGGGTCCATGGACTGTTTGTAATTCTCTGTTGATTTTGCAACCCTACTCTCAAAATTTCCAAGTCAGTGATCAAGCTGCACTAGAAGTCCCGGTGTGGGTTGAATTCCCTGGTCTTCCTGTTCCTCTTTGGGGTTTTTTGCAGACTTTAGTTGCCCCCTTAGGTAAGTTTGTTTGCCTTGAGCCAGAAATTTTTTTCTCCGCTCGACCCACTAGAAGGGTTTGTATCAAAGTTGACCTTACTAAGGATTTGTAGGAGTTTATTGATATTAAAATCGGGGACCAATCCATACGGCAAAGAGTTGCCTATATCAATTTACCCAATACCTGTTATCGGTGTCAATTTGCAGCTCACAAAATTTGGGAGTGCCCTTTGATGGAATGGAAATATAAGGCAAATCCCTCGCCCACTCCTGCAGCTCCTGCTAATGGCTCGCAAGGAAACACTGAAGAATGGACTACTGTCTCTAGCAAGAAATATCGTGGTACTAAGCAACAAGAAGCTTTGATTTTTGCTGCACAACCTGCCCATTCTCCTTCTCAAGACATGCAAGCTTCTACTGAAGTTGTTCATAATGTTGTTGATATAGCCCCTCCGGTTGTTGACATGCAACCCCCAGTTCCACCAGTGTCTCAACTTCTTTGGTCGGGCCCTTCTTTGGCCTCAGTGGTGGCAAATCCAGATAATTCTTCGATGGAGGAGGGTCGGGCCTTGAAGGTCCGTCGCTCTCGTAGCCCTATTCGAAATGAAAAACATTGACAACTAAACAATGATGCTTTCCATGCGACCTCCAACTATTTTGGCTCACTTACAAGTTTGGGTGATGCAGAGGATGTCATGGAGATCATGCATCCTGACAAATCCCAATGATTTTTTTATCATGGAATGTTCAAGGACTAACGGACTCGGTCAGAAAATATTTGGTCCGAAATGAGATGTCAAATGTTTCTCGAATTCATGGAAGCCTCGATATTTTATGTCTACAAGAAGTTAATATTTCTGATTTCAATCTGCAGTGTACATGTGATTTTTTGTGGCCACGAAGTACCTCTTTTGCCACAAAGCATTCCTCGAGAAAAGGAGGAGTCGTCACTATCCTTAGGCCTCGATTATAGAAGAATGTTGTGACTTGGGGTGTTGACCCATCCAATCAAGTTGTCTGGATTTTGCTCGAGATCTGTGGAAAACCGCTTGGGGTGGTTAATGTGTATGCCTCAAATGTCACTTCTGATAGATGCGAGTTGTGGAGATGGCTTGCCATGAATCTGCCATTTGTCACTTGGGTGCTCTGTGGAGATTTTAATATGGTGGAGAAATCTTCTGATAAGGTCAATCATGTCCCGATGCGGTGGTGTTTAGGTGAAAGAGAAGCTTGGTTTTTTATGAAAAACAAGCTTCGCCTTTATGACCCTAATTCCTGCTTCTCGTCTTCTGAATTCTCGCAGGCTCTTTGGTACACCTGGTCCAATTTTCAGGCTGCTTCTTCTAATGTTTTGCTAAGATTAGACAGAGCCATGATTTTTGAGTGTGACAACTTTCAGTTCTCCCGTATTTTGCCTTCTTCACCGTATGTGTTGACTTTGCCTGGTACTACACTATCTGATCATTCACCTATTTTATTCTCGATGGCAATGTTAAACTTTCAACCTAGAGTGCATTCTTCACAGTTTTACCTAAATGTTTCTTTTTTGCATAGCTTTAGCATGAAAGCTCATATATGCCGCATTTGGAATTTGATTCCTAGACCTGATGGTATTTCTGGAAGGATTGAATGGTGGAATGTTCCATTCAACGAACCACTAAGGTGTTGCGAACTTTGGGTGTTGAAGTTGCAAAAACGACGAAAACAAGCTAAGTCTGCCTTGCAAAGTGAGCTATCCAAAGCCTGTCTCAGGCTTGAAGCCTCTCCTTTCAACTCTATTGCTCAATCTCAAGTTTCTTCCGTTCGGCATGAGCTAAAAAAGGTTGATTTATATGAAGCCAAGGGGGCTCAATTACGTGCTCGAATGCATTGGCTCAAAGTGGGGGACAGAGTGACCAAAGAAATTTTTCAACGCCTCAGACCTCCTGCTCAACATTCTCAGTTTCAAGCCATTCAAGTTGATGGATAGAGATTTACAGATCTTTCAGACATTGTCAAAGTACTTGTTTCACATTATCAAGGTGTTTTTGCTTCTCAACCCCTTGACGATGCTAAAAGGCAAGCTCTTGCTGATTGTACTGCAGTTGTCCCCAACAAGCTTTCTCCTGAGAAAATGTTATTTTGTGACACTCCTCTTTCTCTGGAAGATCTAAAAATTTCCTTGTCACTTATGGCCAATTATAAGGCGCCTGGGCTTGATGGCTTCCCATGTGAATTCTATAAAGAATTTTGGGATATGCTTGGTTCTGATCTCCACAAAGTTTATCTTGAAGCCCTGCAATGTGGTTCATCGGGTTCCATTATTAACAAATGCAATGTTAAATTTATTCCTAAGTCTGGAGATCCTAAGCTCATCACCAATTGGAGGTCGATCACCCTGCTTAATGTGAGCTACAAGATTATTGCTAAAGCCCTTGCGCTTAAGCTTAAATCTATTCTGCCTTTGATTGTCAGACCTGAACAAACTGGCTTTGTTAAGGGAAGATACATTCTTGATAATTTTATTGCTATTTGGGAAGGTATGGAGTGGGCAAGAAATTCTGAACAAGATGCTTTATTCATTAAGATAGACTTTGAGAAAGCCTATGATAATATGGAGTGGTACTTCATAACTGCCATGCTTTAGGCTCTAGGTTTTGGGCTAGTATTTGTGAGCACCATTCTTATGTTATTTCAAGATGCTTCAGCTTGTTCTTACCTTGAATAATAGTCAATCTCGATCAATTTATGTTGGTCGCTCTGTGAGACAGGGGTGCCCTCTTGCTCCATCTCTTTTCATTCTTGCTACAGAGGCTTTTGGCTATTTGTTGGCCCATAAGATGGATCAAGGATTAATCAAGGGTATTGCTCTACCTAATTCTGACCGTCAGTTGTTCAATGGTCATTTTGCAGATGATTCCTTAACGCTTCAAGAAGATGAGCAATCCCTTTCCTCGGCTATTAGTTGCTTAGAGGTGTTCTGTTTAGCCTCTGGTTCTTCTATACAATGGAAAAAACATCCTGTTTTTCGCAATCTCAATCTCAACTGCCACACTGGTTACATCAATTCCAATGGACTTGGATTCATCCAGGTGAGGTATTTAAATTTCTTGGAATTACTTTTGCATTTCATGATTCCTCTGCTCAATTGTGGCAGTATGTTATTTATAAAGTGGAAAAGAAGATTTCTTATTAGACTAGTAAGAAACTTTCTCTGATAGGAAAATTTCAGATTTGTTCTAAGGTTTTAGCCACTACCCATGTCTATTATTCATCTTGTTGGGTTCCATCCAAATCTTGTTATAAAAAACTGGATAAGCTTCCGAGAGACTTCTTGTGGGCCAAAGACTCTATCAAGCAAGGTTTTCATCGGGTAGCTTGGGAAATTTGTTGTTTGCCCAAGGATTGTGGAGGCATGGGTTTGTTTGATTGTCACCGACAAGGTCTTGCCCTTTGTGCTAAATGGATCACCCGATCTTTAATTGGGGATGAATCTTGGAAAGTGTTGGTCAGGCATTGCATTTCTTCCGGTTTGCTTTAGGGGAAGAAAATTTGGAAAGGGGTGGGATTGCAATCCATTCTTACTGCCCCTGTCCCTATTAAAGTTAAAGGTTCTTTTGTCATTCAGAGTATTTGGAACCTGGGAGGCCTTCAAACCCTGGCTTAGCTGGAAAAGGGAGTTTTCACAAAGCAAGGGCCTCTTTGTCTTCCATGCATATTTGGTGGTCTCTTGTTATCACTTGGCAAGGTTCTCCCTTAGCTTTGGTGCAGTGGGTCAGAGCGCAAAGGTTCTATAAGTGTGGTATTGCTTCCATTTTTTATTTCTTCTCCCGACATGCCAGGTGTTGGATACCTTGGGAAAGTTTTTGTCAAATTCACAATTTAAATCCTGGTGATAGAGACACTTATGAGGTGGTTATTGATAGTATTCCGTTTTCTATTTGGAGCAAACTACATAAGCATTTTCAAAAACCCTGGTGGTCAGATTGGTGTTGGCCTCGGGAGCTTCCTGTTTTGCAATATAAAGCTCATCTTGGTTACAAATGGCTCACCCCACAAGTTCCAATGGTTGATAAGCTCACTCTGAGATGGAATTTAGTCTCTCTTCCCTCCCAATGGAATAAGAGGTTTCGGATTGCTTGGGCTACTTATATTGAACCTAAACAGAGTTTTTTTGCTTGGAGTCTCTTACATCAAGGGTTACGTGTTGGCAATAGGCTCAAGCATTTGGGTGTTCATAATCTCATTTGCCCGGTTTGTGGACAAGCGAAAGATTTATTGCATGTTTTTTGGTCTTGTGATCGGGCTCGATCGACTTGGGAGTGGCTTCTTGAATTTTTCAGACCTTTTATGCAGGAGGATTTTACTTGGGTGCATGTTATTTTGGGTGACCCTATTACTTTTTCCTTCAACTTGGATGTTGTTTGGAATATTTTTAGAATTGGTACCTTGTTTTATCTGTGGAAGTCCCGAAATAGAGCTGTTTTTTCTTAGCAAGATGTCGGACATGTCTTCTCTGTTGCTGATAAATATGATATATTCTTTGATTGCTGATTACAGATTCAAGTACAAGTTAAAAAAGTACAAATGGAGCTGCAGTACTTGCGTACCCTCATGGATCATTGGGGGAATGCACCCTGCATTATGAGTCATATGCATCTTCTTTCCCTTTCTAGGTGGCAGTAATTTCTTAACTTCTTTCTTTTCGAATGCATATTTAATACTATTTTGGCAATTGTTATTGACAGTTTGTGGGCTGTTTCTGACACTCTTGTATGCTCTTAACCACAATGGTTAATGTATTGGTTTACGAAGTGTGCTAATCCCACCAACCCTTTTTTTGTATGATTAAACACTATTTTATTAATATAATGACTTTTTCATCAAAAAAAAATCAAAAGAGCAAGTTGACGTGGCAAAAGATTAGATTCCTAGTCACATCTTTGTGTATAAATTTGTTGGGTGACATGACGTGTACGTTCTATCTTTAAATAGGGATGACCTGTAACTTAGATTTTTTAAAGACAGTCTCGTGTTTGATGCAAAAGGAACAGTCAACGTGTACTGTATTTTCTTGTCGTTAAATGAGGCGGACAACTTTTTGCCAAAACGTGCACCTTAATAAATTTGTTAGGTGACATGACGTGTACGTTCTATCTTTAAATAGGGATGTCCTGTAACTTAGATTTTTTAAAGACAGTCTCTTGTTTGATGCAAAAGGAACAGTCAACGTGTACTGTATTTTCCTTTGTCGTTAAATGAGGCGGACAACTCTTTGCCAAAACGTGCACCTTAATAAATATCTACATTGGACATTTTTAACTTAACTTCTTTCTTTTCGAATGCATATTTAATACTATTTTGGCAGTTGTTATTGGCAGTTTGTAGGCTGTTTCTGACACTTTTGTATGCTCTTAACCACAATAGTTAATGTATTGGTTTAGGGGGTGTGCTAATTCCACCCACCATTTTTTTTTGTATGATTAAACATTATTTTATTAATATAATGACTTTTTCATCCAAAAAAATCAAAGAAGCAAGTTAACGTGGCAAAAGATTAGATTCCTAGTCACATCTTTGTGTATAAATTTGTTGGGTGGCATGACGTGTACGTTCTATCTTTAAATAGGGATGACCTGTAACTTAGATTTTTTAAAGACAATCTCGTGTTTGATGCAAAAGGAACAGTCAACGTGTACTGTATTTTCCTTTGTTGTTAAATGAGGCGGACAACTTTTTGCCAAAACGTGCACCTTAATAAATATCTAGATTGGACACCTGTATTATTAGCAATGTGACTTTGGTTTAATTTTATAATGGATGTGTAATTCTATAATGGATGTGTATAAAAAGTATTATTCAAAAAAAAGGTTGGACACTTTTAATACTATGAATATCAATCAAATTTTCGTTATCATTTATCATAAAGTATTTTAGCTGATGTAACTCTAGTTCAATCTTTATGATAGATATGTATAAAAAATATTACTAAATAAAAATATCTGGTTTGGACACTAATACTGCGAATCTCAATCAAATTTTCCCTATCATAAAGTATTTTCGCTGTCATGTTTCCTTACATCCATAGAATTTGAGGGCAATGTTGTTAGTACTATTTTAATAATTTTTGAATTAACGATAAGATTTTTCTGAAAATAGATGGGAAATGAGCTGTTCCTCTTAGGTCGCTTGTTCTCATTTTCCGTAGGTGACTTTGCTTGTTCTCTTAGCCTTTATGATTATTTATACGAGACAAGCGGGACAGGTACGATATCATGTCAAGGACAAACAGAAATATATTCCCCGACCACAGTCGTAAAAAGTTTCAACGAGCCTGTTGTTTTCAACAGCCCACCTACCTCCTTATGTGTCTCTAGATTTCAAGAGCACGAGAGCGCGCAACTTGCAAAGAACATCTTCTGTTAGATGATGATCACTTTTTGTATATATATATATTTCTCTAACTTGCAAAGAACATCTTCCCTTAGATGATGACTTATATATATATATATATATTTAAGAAAGATAGTAGCTGTAGAACATTTCAAATTTAGGGTTGAATTTTAATATTTAATTTATAAATTTTAGTGTAAAATGTAAAAAATAAAGATATTTTATATTTTTAATTAAAATTTAAATGTTGAAAATATATATATATATATATATATATATATATATATATATATATATATATATATATTATTAAATATTATGAATTCAAATCATTATAAATAAATATATAAAACTAAAATAAACATATATTTTATTTAAATTTTTAAAAAATTTAAATAATATAAATATTATTAGTAATTTTAATTTAAAATTTATACAACTTGGGTGGCTTAACAATGAAGATTTTGGAATTCTGAATATAAAACCAAGAACTGAATTGTGTGGATCATAGGCTTGCACACCATACTTTTATAATCCAAATATGATTGATTGAATCGTTATAATTACACATAATAATTTGACCACCAAATTATAATAAAAATTAACTCATATAAAATATAAGATTTAAAAAAACATCAAACATAAAAAAAAATCACCTCATATAATAACTTACAACTCAATTCCACGGGCTTGCCCATGCACAGACAGTAGCCCAGATCTGATTCCTCTGAGTGGTGCGCCAGATTGATGACGACGGTGCAACCCCTGTGCGTCCGGCGGTCCCCATCTCATGCGGGTTACCATGTACCGAGACGGTGGAAGTCCCGGGAGCCTTCGTAGATAGTTTGAACCCTACCGACCGTGTCTGGTAGGTTCCAATCCCACGGGCTTGCCCATGCACGAACAAGTAGCCCGGATCCGATTCCTCCGAGTGGTGCGCCGGATTGATGACCACGGTGCAACCCCGTGCGTCCGGCGGTCCCCATCTCACGCCGGGTTACCATGTACCGAGACGGTGGAAGTCCTGGGAGCCTTCGTAGATAGTTTGAACCCTACCAGCTGTTCTGGTAGTTACTAAAAATCGTGATTGTAACCATTGCTTCTATATACCAAAAAAAAAAAAAAAAAAAAAAAAAAAAAAATAACTTACAACTCAATTCCAACTCATAACTTAAATACTTCACATCATATCCTTGCTTTTTATGATCTATGTTACCAGTTATATATAGAACCAAACACTAAAATTTTTAACTTTCTTAAACCCCTATCCTTAAACCCATATATTTTATTTTTAACTAATTACTTAAATTCATTTTATATTGTTTTAATAATATAATATAAATAATAAATGAAGTTTTATTTTGTTACTCACTTTTATTAATTTTTTTTTAAAGAAATAATTTCTTCAATAGGTTAGGTTATATGTATCAAGTGACTGGTTACTGTTATGTACCTTGTATGTTTTAATAATAAGTATGTGAATGGAAGGTGTCTTGGCATGTTATCATGATTTTTATTCTTTTCATCATTTGGAAGGATAGATGATAGATGCAGCTTGGTTTTCAGAAAAGAAGTTGCCCTATTGATGCTACTATTAGTAGAGCTACTAATTTTGTTTCTGGTCTTAAGGTTTTTAGGAATGAATTTTTTGAAAAACTGCCTTAACATAGATAAAAATGTTAATTACTTACTTTTATTTCGCAAACTATTTTGTGCTGATGTATTTTTTTATTCATTTTGTAATATAAAGTATTTATTCAATTAAAAAAATGACAATGATAGAGAAGGTTAACAATAATTGTTTCAGGATCCATTGATGAAGTAGGCAAAATGTTTCCCGCTCCCTCTGCGTGCCCTGCGTCCTCCGCCCCTGCCCCTGCCTGTCGGCCTGTTGCTGGTGGGCCTTCGCCCGATGCTCCCTCCTCTGCCGTGCTGGAGTCTGGGGAGATTCCCCCGGATGACCCACCCTTTGGGCCCGACCCGGGTGGGACTCCTGCAGTGTCGTACATTCAAAAGGTAGTGGGCCTCCACCGACCCCTTCCCTCCTCTGATACTGTTCGCCCTGTCGTGGATGGCGACAACTTGGTCCTCCCGGATTCCCTCATGAAGGAAAAGCTTTCCTTCGAATCTCTTTCCCTCGTGGGCAAATTTCTTGGAGGGCGTCCCGATATGGAGTCCATTCGAAAATGGGCGGGCTTCAAATGGCGTGTGCTCGGAGATCTTCAGCTGGTGGCCCTCACCAGAGGTTTTTTCCTGATCTGTTTGAATAACCAAGAGGACCATGACCGCATCTTGACCGGAGGCCCCTGGTTCTTTGGCAGGAAAAGCTTGTTTTTAAGGAAATGGGGAGAAGACTTTTGCCCTAGCACGCAGGACATCAATTACGCGCCTATTTGGGTTCGTCTTCCGGAGCTTCCCATCCATTTCTGCCATGAAGACATTCTCCGTTGGATTGGCGACTACATTGGGAAAACGGTGGCCCTAGACCCTGCAACAAAAGCCCAAACTCGCATGGCTTGTGCCCGCATTTGTGTCAACGCCAATCTTGCGTCCAAGCTCCCCACTCGTGTCAATCTCATCTATGGCAGTTTCAGTTGGTGCCAGGCTATCGAATACGAAAACAAACCCCCATTTTGTATCGAATGCAATTCTCAGGGCCACCTCCGCTCGTAGTGTCCTTCCCTCAAGCCTCAGCGACCAACTCAAAGCAAGGAGATCCTCCATCCGAGGCGCAACGACCGACCGTCAAAATCGGCGAACAACAACGGGAAAGAGTTTCAAAATGGTCCGCAGCAGTCTTTCGTTCCCTCTTCTTCTACGCACCCTGACCAGGTATGCTCCATGTTTGCCTTTCCTAATAAGTTCGGTCCTCTTTCTTCGGAGGATGAGATCCTCTTCCCCGAATCTATCTCCGCACCTAAACCCTTGTCCCAAGGCCTGTCACCCCTGTTACCTTCTGCATCAGGTTCCCCTCGGCCTATTCCTACAACCTTTACCGATCCTTCCCCCTCTGCAGAACCCTTGCTTACTCCTAACCCTTCCCCCTCTTCAGGCACGCCTGTTGAGGATCCCCTTTCTCCCTCGGGTTCGGACTCGGATTCCTCGGACCAACCCCCTCCCATCACTACTAGAAGCAAAAAAGGCTTGGTGGACTCTGGTGCTGAAAGAAAAAGAGGGAGGCCCCCTAACAGTGAGCTAATCAGGAAAGAGGCTGACGACCAAGTGGCTGATGGAAGGCAACTAACCTTGCCTGAAACCCTTTTCAATCAACAGAAAGATGATAGTAGAAGTTCCAAACCTCCTCCCACCCTCAACAAAGGAGGCAAAAAACCCCCCAAATCGTCTAGATGAAGATCCTTTCATGGAACATTAGGGGCCTCAATAGCAGGAGCAAACAAAGGTTAGCTCGATCCATAAGAAAAGATCACAATCCATCTATTCTTCTCCTACAGGAAACAAAAATTGATGATGACAGAACCACTAGCATTGCCCCTAAGATCTGGAAAAAAGGTCAATGGGCAGCATCCCCAGCTGAAGGAACTGCTGGAGGCCTTCTGTGTATGTGGAACCCAGAAGTTGTTGAAGGAAGAATCATATCCTACTCTAGCAGATCCCTAAACATGGCGTTCTACTGTAAGGAAAACAAATTCACGTGGGTTCTCTCCAACATCTATGCTCCCAACAATCCTATGGACAGAAACAACATGTGGGCCTCACTGTCTCTCATGAAGAGTGCGGTCTCTAACCTCCCTTGGATGGTGGCCGGAGATTTCAATTCCCCCCTTTGTGCGGCAGAAAAAAGAGGAGGAACCAGTTTGCCGGCTAAAAGCATCAGTGACTTCCAAAACTTTGTTCGTGATAATGAACTCATGGACATTCAACTCCGAGGACATCAATTCACGTGGAGCAACAGGAGGGTCGGAGTGGACCACATTCAAGTCAAGCTGGATCGTTTCTTCCTATCCCAGCAAGCTATTCCCTTGTTTGGTGACACCTCCCTCATTCCCCTTCCGCGCATTGGCTCAGATCACTCCCCTCTTCTTCTTGAGTCCAATAAAGCCCCTTCCTTTAAGACCCCCTTCCGTTTCGAGAGCATGTGGATCCTCCATCCGGAGTTAAAGCTGAAGATTCAAGAATGGTGGTCCACCCCTGTCCATGGGTCAGCCATCTCCCGGGTGTCTCAGAAACTGAAAATCATCAAAGAAGGTCTCAAAATCTGGAACAGGGAAGTGTTTGGGGACATTTTCAAAGCCAAAAAGGAAATCTCTGCCCGCCTCTTGCAGCTGGATCATTTGGGTCAACATGGGCAGTGGACCCCTGCGTTGAGGGATGAAGAAAAACACTTGCTTGCTGAGCACCACAACATCTTAGCCAAAGAAGAATCCTTCTGGAGGCAGAAGTCTCGGGCTCTGTGGCTCAAGGAAGGGGATGCCAACACCAGTTTTTTTCATGCATCCACCCTCCGTAACAGAAGTACAAATAAAATAAAGGAGCTCCTTCTCGCAGATGGCACAGCCACTCAGGACATTGTCAGGATTCGTCATGAAGCCTCCTCCTTCTTCAACAACTTGCTGAATGCTGAGCTTCCCCTTGATGGGCCCGCCCAAGCCTCCCTCCTCAGCAACATTCCCACTCTCATCACCCCGGAGATGAACCAGTTTTTGACTCAACCTTTGGAGGCCAAAGAAATCAGAGATGCCCTCTTCGCCATGAAGGGTGACAAAGCCCCAGGGCCCGATGGGTTTCCTCCCCGCTTCTTCCAAACCTTTTGGGAGGTGATTGGGGACGAGGTCGTCTATGCCATTCGTGAGATGCAACATACTAAAATCATTCCCCGTGGGACCAATTCCACTTTCATTGCTTTGATTCCTAAGAGCCCCCATTGCAAATCCATGAATGATTTTCGACCCATCAGCCTTTGCAACATTATTTATAAAATCTTAACCAAATCCCTGGCTCAGAGGCTCAAGCAAATCCTCCCATCCATCATTGACCCATGTCAAGGGAGTTCTGTCCAAGGGCGGTCCATTACTGACAGTATCATCTCCCTCCATGAATCCCTTCACTCCTCCCACTGCAATAAGAAAGCTGCCATGTTCATCAAACTTGACATCAGCAAAGCCTTCGACAGGGTTGATAGGGACTTTCTGCTAAAAGTCATGGACAAATTCGGGTTTCACAAGGACTGGATTACTCTCATCAAAAGCTGCATTTCAGGTCCATGGTTCTCTGTGTTAGTAAATGGGTCGACGGCTGGCTACTTTTCAAGCTCCAGGGGGATTCGTCAGGGCGATCCCTTGTCTCCTTTCCTCTTCATCATTCTAGCTGAATCCCTTGGCAGAGCTATCAAAAAGGCTATCACGGATCGGGATATTTTTGGGCTCCAGTCGTCTTCACGCTCTCCCCCCTTATCCCACCAACAGTTCGTGGACGATACTATCATTGCAACTCTGGCTTCTGTCCCTCAAGCCAAACGCATCAAGCGGATCCTTGACACCTTTGCTTCTGCTGCGGGCCAGGAGATTAATTTCATGAAAAGTAGCTGTTATTTTCTCCACACTCCGGGTCCCAGACAACGAAATATTGCTCGCACCCTTCAATGTTCTATTGGAGATCTTCCCACGACCTATTTGGGCTTACCACTCTTCACCAAAAGCCCCAAGGCTGCTATGTGGGATGGGGTTGTTGACAGAATCAGGCGTAAGTTAGCTGCTTGGAAAGGCTCCCTTCTCTCCCAAGCTGCTAAGTCCACGCTCACTATGGCGGTTCTCCAAAGCATTCCCGTCTATTTCATGTCAATTTTCAAAGCTCCTGTTACGGTGCACTCCAAGATCGAACAAATTCAGAGATCCTTCCTGTGGCGTGGCCCTGAAAATTCTTGCAAGTTTCATCTGGTCAGGTGGGAAAAGGTGTGTCAACCTAAGGCTCTTGGAGGCCTGGGATTGAGAAGGTCGGCTGATATGAATCTTGCCTTGATAGCTAAACAAACGTGGAAGGTGCTTACTAACTTCAATGTGGAGTGGGTTTCCATGATTCATGACAAGTACCTGCAGCACAGCTCATTGCTTGATAGCAACATCCCTTCCAATGGGTCGGCCTTCTGGAAAGTTGTTCTCCACGCCAGACCCCTTGTCTCCAAAGGAATCCGATGGCTGTTAGGGGATGGTTCATCTATCAGCTTCTGGGATGACATTTGGATCAAAGAAAAACCCCTCAATGACTACCCCTATTTTTTCGTGTTACGTCATGACTCGGAGAGAGTTTGGGGCCGAAGAGTGAAAGATCACATTGACGACCAAAATCAATGGAGGAGCTTCCCAGGCAGGGCCGGCGCTCGGTTATCCGAGTTGTTAAGAACCGTCCTTATCCCCACTGTTGCTTCGCGCGACCGTATGATCTGGGCCAAGACCGACAGTGGTGAGTTTTCTGTCAAGTCCGCGTTCTCTCTCATTAGGGATGCTCCCAGAACGTCCTTTCCCCCTGCTGCAGTTTGGATCAAACATCTCATCCCAAAGATTGGGTTTTTTGCTTGGATTGCTATCCAGAATAAGGCACTCACCACTGACAATTTGATGAAAAGAGGGATCCCTGTCCCCAACAGATGTCACCTGTGCTTATCTGCTTGGGAATCGGTTAACCATCTGTTCGTGGATTGCTCTTTCACTAGAGAGGGCCTAGACTTCTTGAATTCCTCCTTTCAGATTCAGTGGGTCCGTCCCAATTCCCTGTTGCAACTCTTCGCCCAGTGGCCCACCCCCTTCCGTCACCCCAAGCTTGCCTTCCTGTGGAAAATTTGCCTCCATCACTTTGTTTGGCAAGTCTGGCTCGAACGCAATCGTCGAGTCTTTACAGAAACCTCCATTGACCCTATCTCGACCGCCATCAAATCCCTGACCTTTGCCATCGAGAATTTCTAGCTTATCCCCTGGGCCTGTGCTCCCCTTAGCCCCGTGGAAGTCTCCATCCTCACCTCCTTCGGCATTCCCATCCCCAAGTGGGACTCCCCTGCTCCCCATCCCCGTTCCTTAGCCTTGTGGCATTCCCCCGTGGCAGGTTGGATCAAACTCAATTTCGATGGTGCTTCCAAGGGAAATCCTGGGTTGGCCGCTGCGGGCGGTGTTGTGCGGGATCATAATGGCTCCATTATTCTTGCCTTTGCGGAGAACCTCCACCACAAGACCAACAATGTGGCCGAAGCCTGGGCTCTGTGGCGTGGCCTCCAGCTCACCAAGCACCATCGTTCTGGGCTCCATATCGAAGGTGATTCTGCCATCGTCATTGGCTACTTGACTTCTAACAAGAACCCCCCGTGGAACATTAGAACTCTGATAAACGAATGTCGGGCCCTCCTTTGTAGTCGCAACCAAGTGAAAACCAATCACGTATTCAGGGAGGCGAATAGGATTGCTGACAGGATGGCAAACATTGGCTTGGGTAAACGTTCGTTGGAGGTGTGGTACCATTCCTTTTCGCCAGATGTACTTCGGGTGGCGCGCTCGGAAGCCCGCGACAGACATACCATTATTAGCTCTGTGTCATGACGATTCTCCAAGCTCCGATGATCATGAGTCTTCTACGCAGCTGCATCCCAAGGTCCATCTATGCTGTGTCCCAATGGGTTCTGCGCCCTTTCATTGCTTCCCACGTGGCTCCCTCCCCCTGTTTCTTCCCCCATCAATCCGTGCCCGCCTCACTATCATCCACCTCCACCCGTGTGGACCTTTCCCCAAGACCCTTACCCCCGTTCTCCGTTCCCCTTTTCGGCCTCCAATCCACGTGCCACCACACTGCCTGTTATGGATTGACCTTCCAGCCCCTCCCAATCCTTTTAATTCACATCACTAGGCCAATCCTGCATCGTTGGCCTACGTGTGTTTCCCTTTTGCCAAACCCCCCTTCCACCTTTCGCTTTCCTTCCATGGCGTATATCGAGCCCAGTTCCATCCATTTTGATGCCACCACCTCTGGCTACTTGCATGGTTGTCGGTTAATGACATTGATCTCCAAATTCCATGGCCTAGAGAAGGACATCACGTCCGATTTTGTTCGTTCCTGGTCCAATGGCCAGGTCTGTGTTCGCAATTTTCGTTTTGAGGTGACTCCCCAGTTGATTGGCGACATTGCTGCTCTTCCAGTCGAGGGTCGCCTGGTCCGCAGAGACAAACACTGTTGGGAGCCGGAGCTGGCTGGCTTTCCCAATTACCAGAATTTTCAGTGGGATAGCCATGCCTTGATCCGCGATTCTCTCCCTGACGCTTTTCCTTCGGTGGTTGTTCCCCTCATGTAGTATCTTGCCTGCGATGATCCTTCCAAACCCATGGCCAGCTTCCACCTTGCCCTTGTCAATCATGTCCACGGCTACCGCCCCATGAACATTCCTGGGTTCCTCCATCGCTCCCTGCGCCTCTCCATTGAAGCTGCCCGTAGCAAGTCGACCACCCCTACCCATCAAGGTCTATTTGCCATCATTTTTTATCACATGATGGCTAACCCCCCTATCATTGCTTCTCCCCTGAACTCTGTGGCTCCGGATCCTGATGCTCCTCCTAGCCCTGCCCTTTCGCTTTCCAGCGATAAACCCGGCTCTGATGACGCCACCCCTGCTCCTGTGGCCGGGCGTGCCTCCTCAGCGAAGTCCCCTGCTCATGGCAAAAACCAGGGTCCCCACCCATCCTTTGCTTCCCCCACCAATCCTCCTCCTCCGTCCGCTGCCTCACCTCCCAAAACCACCGCCCCTCGCATGCTCCAATTCCCCCTGGGCGCAGGAATCCCGTCAAGCGCAAAGTTAATCCTATCGAGGTCAATCCTCCGGTTCGTCGCTCGGTTCGCATCAAGAGGCCCAAGGTGGAGTCCAGCCAACCTTCCCCCTCTCGTGGTGAAGGAAATCTCTTTGGCGATTCGGTTCCTCTATCCGGACTTTCTAATCAGATCAGAAGGATGTTCTACCACGGCTTAATCACTGCCTTCACCAGCGCCATCGAAGGTCTGAAACAGGCGATCAAGCAGAACATTGATGAGGAGGTCGTGGATGTTGACCCGTAGCTTGGGGCCGACCTTTCTCTTTGGGAGTCCTACGGGATTCTGTTCTCGCGCGACCGGTTCTCGTTAGTTTATGGCTGATGTTTTCTCGTAATGTTTTGTGGGTCTTCCGGTCTTGTTGGTTATGTACTATGGGTGGTCTCAATTTTGTTTCCCGGTGCTGGTTTATCTCTACCCTTCTCTTTGGGCGGTATGATTGATTTTTTGATGTAAATCTGGGACAGGGACCCAGTTAAAACCCTTTTAATGCTATTTTCTAAACTTACCAAAAAAAAAAAAAAAAATAATAATTGTTTCAGGCCACGCGCAATTTTTATATAACTAACTGTGGTTCTGACAAAGCTGAGTGGAATCAGATGGTATAATGCGCAAGCAGTTCATTTAATGATAGGACACTTATTTTATGGCCAGCTCACCTGTTTCAACCTAGTACAGAAGTCCCTTTGACAAGATTTGAATGACTACATAAGAAAGTTCATTCATAAATTATTTAATTTAAATGTATTTGCACATGGGTGAGAACCTAAAGTCAAAGCAGTCATTTTACCGTATTCAATTTTTTTACCGTATTCAATTTTTTTAAAAGAAGAATTGGGGTGGGACCCATGCGACCGTCCAATTGATGTCCATGGGTCTCGTCAATTAAAAAAATCACAAATTGAAAGATTTTTAAATATTTATTGAAATATCATAGAAGTAGCTAGAAACTTTTAGCTTGTGTTCACGGATGTAAGAGCATTAAAAAATTAGACAAGATTTTTATGGTCGTACGGTATTTTTTTTTAATCTAATTAATATGAAATTAAAAAAATTAGAAGGTCATATGATATTTTTTTCCCCTTATCTAATTAATATGAAATTAAAAAAAATTAGAACATAATAAAAAAAATTTAGAAATCTTGTGTAAGTAATTTACTTAACTTTTTTAAGTGTTTTTTGTGGTGTAGGTTTATATTCTTATTGTTAATTTTTTTCATTGTGTATGAATTTTTTATGGATATACATAACTTATTCACATTTTCAAATGAATTTCTTATAAATATTTATTATTTATTCATATTATTATTTTTATAAATATTTTAAGAATTTATTTAAATTGTTAAATCAATAATTAGTAATTAATAAATTTATAATTTAATTAAAAATGAATTATGTATAACCTTTTATAGATGTAAAGTTCACTCATATTCAATAAAAGTTAAATAATTTTTAAATTTTATTATAGAAAAAATTAGCATTAAATAATTTTGGAAATAAAGTATGACAAATTTTTATGTTTAGGATTTTGTTCATAAATGGTCAACTTCTTAAGCCTGGATTAGTCTTAATTATTACATGCCTCTTATTGGTTGGCCTTCTTTTCTTTATTGTTTGGTATCTAGTTTTCCTATTTTGCTTTTTTCTTATTCATATGCCTTCCTCCCCTTTGACTCATTATATCTCATCAGGTCTTTTTAGTTTGAATTTCTAGTCATCATGCTTGTCCAAAAACTTATCAAGAATAATTATATATAAAAATATGGAACAAGGGCCACCGCTTGGTGGTTATGGGAAGCTTTTCATGCCGCTCCACCGCTTGGTGGTTATGGGAAGCTTCTCATGCTGCTCATATTCATCCGTCACAACGTTTTCTCCCCAAGGGCCAGGTGGATTGGTAATACTTTGGGCAATTACCAATAAGAGACCCAGGTTCAAACCTTGGGGGCATATTCAATAAAGGCAAAGATAGTAATCTGATTTGATTTCGTTGAGTGTGCGCCAGCTTGACGACCGGGGTATCAACCTTGAGCCACCGGGGATCTCCCTCACTCCAAGCTGCGTTTACCGAGGAGAGGTAGGGGTTATAGAGGTAACTTCAATGATTTGACCTGTGTTTAGAGGTAAAAACCTCGTCTTTAAAATGTTTGTCCCTCGTGCCCAACTGTTAAAGATGAAAGGATGTTACCTATTCCCCTAATATTAAAAAATAATAATAAATAAAGATGGAACAAGAACTAGACATATATATCTCCCATTTCATTTATCCCTTTATTAACAATTGAGGTGCCTTGCTAAATAACCCTCTCTTTCATTTCCATTGATTGTTTCTTGGTAGCTAGGACACACTTTCATGTAATTGAAAAAATCATGTTACTTTATTTTTTTGGTTAAATAGAGGAGTTGGTTACAACCACTATTTTTAGTGGCTGGCAAGCGCAAGGTTTAAACCATATGGATTGCTCCCAACAACCTATTTGTCTCATTTTTAGTTGACCCAACGTGATATGAAAACCATCGATCAATTGAGGTTTGTATAGTTATCGTTGATTTGACACACACTCAAAGGATTCAACACGGACTACTACCTTTGCTAAAGTTTGCAACGTGCCCCGAGGTTTGAACCTAAGTCTCTTCTTAACAAGTACTGGCCAGTCAAGCCTTTACCAATCCACCTAACCCTTGGAAGCCAAAATCATGTTACTTTACCCATAAAGTTCTTTATTGAAAATCACTTACTTGTTAAGAATTAGTTCCACAACCTAACAATATACATCAAGCACAGAGAACATGGAATGACACAAAAGATGAAGACCATCAACAAAAACAATGCTTAATAAGTTCTTGAATCTAGTAGAGTCTCCTTCTCACCCCCTATTGAAGTGCTTAAAGTTATTATTAAATATAAGAAAAAGCATGTAATTCAATTATTGAAAAGGAAGTTCCACTTGAACATATTTTAAAAATGGATTAGTGGACGTGTTAAGATTGGATCTTTGAATTTATCCATGGATTTGGGAAAAGTTATGTGTCCTATCATTTTACTATGTTTAAGGCCATGCAAGGTACATTGTAATATAACATACAAAAATATACTCAAATAACCTCTACACCTAAAGAATTGAAAAACAATACTCTACAATAAAGTTATTGGAATATTAGTTGTTATTTGAGTGTAGTGGATGTGTTAAGATTGGATCTTTGAATTTATCCATGGATTTGGGAAAAGATAGGAATACTCTACACTAAAGTTAATGGAATATTAATTGTTATTTGAGTGTAGTGGATGTGTTAAGATTGGATCTTTGAATTTATCCATGGATTTGGGAAAAGTTACGTGTCCTATCATTTTACCATGTTTAAGGTCATGCAAGGCACATTGTAATATAACATACAAAAATATACTCAATTAACTTCTACACCTAAAAAATTGAAAAACAATACTCTACACTAAAGTTACATTAATTGTAAAAAAAAAAATCAACTTTTGATTTTGATATAAAATGGCTTTTGATTTACACCACTCTTCTATCAATTTAAATTTCCATCCATAAACTAGACAAAAAGAAACATACAAACGCTCTAAAAAATTATATCCTTATAAACTTTATATATATATATAACAAATAACTCTATTCTATAGTACTTCATATTATTTTTATCTTTAAAAAGTGGATGAAACCATTACTTTGCCTAAACCTTCCTTATTAGTGTAGTACATCACTTATTGAACCCTTTAATTTTTTAAATAATTATAAATTACAGATATTTGCTTCATAAGACTAAAACTTGTAGTGTTGGTTTTAAAAATTCTAAGCCTATATATTTAAAATTCTAACGAGACTTGAGACTTGATTTACGTTAGATATATATTTAATACACCACAATGGTTAATGTATTGGTTTACGGGGTGTGCTAATCCCACCCACCCTTTTTTTTGTCTGATTAAACATTATTTTATTAATACAATGACTTTTTCATAAATAAATAAATAAATAAATAAAAAAAAAAAAAAAAAAAAAAATATCCTAACAAGACTTTTTGCCACATAGAAAATGCCCAAAGTGGGAATAGGGTCCGCTAAAGACGGTCTGACGTTTGGCTACGAACGGTACTGTCGACGTGTATTGTATTTTATTTTGTCGTTGAATGTATTTTCCGAGGTACATATTTAGGGCGTGAAGGGGAATACAGACGAGTGCATTTTTAAATAGCGGATAACTTTTTGCCAAAGAGGGACCTCCTTGGCCAAAAATATAATATGATGAACATCTGATATGGACACCAAAGCCGGACTTCTCTATCAAATTTTTGCTGTCATTTATCAAAAAAAAAATATTTTGGTCAAAAACATATCGTGGATGCTCATATTTCTTTACATCCACACAACTTAAATTTAGGGACAATGTTTTTTTTTAATATTGCTTATATTCATACAAATAAATCAAAATACAAGTAGATTACAAAAGACTGTTTAAAGATATCTAATTATTTGATTTACCCTGAACAGAGTAGTCTTTTGAGATCTTTGATTATAAGTTTTTTAAAGACTCTATACTGAATATCAATAAATACAATCCCAAAAGTATGAATAGTTTTATGTCGAACATTTCGAAAAACTAAACTGTATATAGCCTTCTAAATAGCATATAAAACCGTCCTTTTAGAAGGTATAGGCACAAAATAGTTAAAAGTCATTCATTTAATCTCTAGCATCTATTTGAATAAAGATTAAAAAATTGTAGCATTTATTTGAAAAATATGCCTTTAAGGTAATTATATATAAATTTTAAAAAATAATTTCATAAAAATCTACATTTATTTTTGAAAATTAAAAAATAAAAATAAAAAGCTTATTTATTTTTTAATTAAGTAAATTTGGATTACTATTTAAATTACTCAAGTTTATATTACCAGTAGGGAAGTTGTGCTACTTGTTGTACTTCATCTTACTTATTAAAAAAAAATATTACAAATAAATTGGAGTATCTAACCCCAAAAACTAGGTTAATAAACTGATACCATCTAGTCTATCCCATCTAACCTATCCCTTGCTAACCGAAAAAAAAAAGAAAAAAAACAAAAAAAACTAACCACTAAACTATTCACCAAAAAAAATTGCATAAGCCTTTTTTTTAATGTGTTTCTCTCCCATTTCTATTATTATCTAATTCGGCCGTATCCAAGTAAGGACGTGCCATATGCTTTTAGCTTTGAAACGATCATATATTTCTTCATCAGCTAATTTGTTCTCTACAGACAATATGGCCTCATGTAGCCACTTAAAAAAAGGCTCTGTACAGGAACCCTCTGTGTGCCAATAAAACGCATGTGCATGGTGACTATGATAGAGAAGGTTAACAATAAGTGATTCAGCAGACTCGCAATTTTTATATAACGAATTGTGGTTCTTCACAAAGCTGTGGAATCGGATGGTATGATGTGGGAGTTTATTTACCGAAATGGTCGTTTCACATGACCATTTTAAGGATGGAACATTCATTCAACCATAAGGCAGGCTCACATACAAAAAGTTCTTAGTTCATTCATAATTTAATTATATAATTTTTAACTCTAAACAATTAAAAATAAAAAATAAATAATATAATTTTAAAATAAAATTAAAAAATATATATATTTATAAAAATAGTTTTAAGGGTGTCGGAGGATTAAATCATTAGCCAATTTTTTTTTTATGGTGGTATGGTATTTTATATATTATTTAATTTGAAAATTATTTTGATTTTAATATGAGATAAAAGAAAATTAAAACATGATAAAATAATTATAAATTTTATATAAGTATTTATTTAATATTTTTAAGTGTTTTTGTGGTATAGGTTTCTATTTTTATTGTTATTTTTTTTTAAATTGTTAGTATGTATATTAATTTTTAATGGAAATACATAATTCAATCATATTACTATATGAACTCCTTACAAACATTTATATATCATTCCTATAAATATTATAAGAATTTATTCAAATCTTTAAATCAATTATAAGTGATCAATAGATTTGCAAGTTAATTATAAGTGAATTATGCATAACCCTTTGTAGGTGTATATTTATAGAGTAGCTCATATTCAATAAGAGTTCATCAATTTTTAGATTTTTCTATAGAAAAAGATTAGCATTAAACAATTTTGAAAACAAAGTATGACAAATTTTAATGTCTAGGAATTTGTTGATAAAGTGTCAACTTCCTAAGCTTCAATAAGTCTCATTTCTAGTGCTCAATTCTTCATTACATGCCTTTTATTGGTTGACCTTGTTTTCTTTATTGCTCAATCACCTATATATTAAACTCTTTAAATTTTTAACAATGATAAATTACAAATATTTGCTTCATAAAACTAAATCTTGTAGTGCTAGTTTTCAAATTTCTAAGCCTATATATCTAAAACCCAAAGATAATAATTGAAGGATATATGTTCCTCTGAAATGAGAAGTGTGAAGATTACTGTGGAACGCATCGAACCAAAATCCAAAGGAGCAAGTCGACGTAGCAAAAAAAAAATTAGATTCCTAGTGGTGTTTAAATTGATGGGTAAAATGACGTGTATGTTGGATTTTTAAACAGAGATGACGTGTAACTTAGATTTGTTTAAAGGTCGGGATGGTTATCAAGTTGGGTGCCGTAGTGACGAATGCTCAAATTATTGGTGCCTATTTCCATAGCTGACTTTGCTTGTCCACTTTGCTTTTATGATTGTCCTCAGGCCAATTATCTATACGAGACAAGCAGAACAAATTCCCTAATGGAAGTGTCATCCTCATAGGGGAAAAAGGTTCAACGAGCCTGTTGTTTTCAACAGCTGAGTGACCTCCTTAAGTGTCTGTAGATTCAAAACTTACAAAGAACATCTGTTAGATGATGATCACCTTTGGAATATATATATTATAATTCATTTAAACTAAAAAGATAGTAGAAGCAGTCTATGGGTTTAGAAAATTGTTGTGATGAACATTTTAAATTTATGAAGTTCTCAAAGTTTAGTAGTAAGTATTTACTAAGAAGATATTTAGTTCAAATCTTGGCAGCCTGTTTGCAAAGGTAGTAGTTTGATCTGAATCTTTTGAGTGCGCACCAAACCTCGATGACAATAAGCATCTCTACCTGTTTGCAAAGGTAGTAGTAGCAGCCCCCTTCACATCGGGTCAACAATAATGAAGCGAAATAGGTTTGGAATAGGTTTGTTAGTATGTGGTTTGAACCTTACACTTGTCAATTACTAAAAATAATATGGTTGTGACCAACTCTGAAAAAAAAATTGTTGAATTTTCAAATTTAATTTATAAGGTTATTGTAATATATGGAGAATGATAATATTTTATATTTTTAATTATGTTATTTAAATTATTAAAAATAAATATTAAATTATTTATAAGAGTTATTTGTTATATATAATTATTTTTTATAAATAAAATAAAAATAATAAAAAAAAAATATATATATTCAATTAGTTTATTGAAATAATTTTATTCATAATTTAAATATTATTATTTATTTTTATTTAAAAATATTAAATATTTTAATTATAATTTTGAATAAAAGTTTTAAGAAATTATTATGAGAATTGTAAAAATATAGAATTGTATATTATATTTTGTAATAAAAATATATTAAAAAAAACCATATATTATCTAGAAAACATCTTATATAAATTTTATTAAACAATATAATAATTAAAATTTTAACTTTCTTTAAAAACTAAATTCAAACCACAAAACATATTTCATTAAACTTATTAAAAAAAAATCATCATATAATAATTTACAACTCTAACTCCAACTCATAAGTTCGAGTAAAAACTTTCAACACTAAATCCAAATGCCCATCACATCAGGTTACTGCGTTTTAGGAGATGATGGCATGAGGGTCTTTCCCAATGCCCATCACATCAGGTTACTGCGTTTTAGGAGATGATGACATGAGGGTCTTTCCCATAGATTATGCGTTGTCATTTCCATTATAAACACGGAAACATAATGAGCCACATCCCCTATGCGACATCTTAACGTCCTACTTTCCCGTGGAGTAAACGTATTTTAAAAACTACTTTATTTTTAGTTATATAAAACATATAATAAATAAAAAATTATATTAATATGAATTTAAAACTAAAAATATATATTTAAATATAGATAATTTTTTTTAATTATGATTTATAAGAGAGTTTGTTACAACTAACCACATTATTTTTAGTAGTGGTTAAGTGCAGGGTCCAAACCATATGGGCGGGGCTCTTGCAACTAAACTTATTCCACCTCGTTGTAGTTGATTCAACCCGAAGGACCATTGGTTGCTAGAGATTCATACTTTTGTCGTCAGCCTCGTGCACACTTAGAGGATTTAGATTAGACTACTACTTTTGCAAACAAGCTGTCCCTAAGGTTTGAACCTAGGTATCTTCTTGGTAAGTGTCTGGCCAAACAAACAATTATCAATCCATCTAGTGGCAGCTACCATCAAACCTATTCCACCTTGTTGTTGTTGATCTAACGTGAGGAGACCACCGATCGCTCAGAATTCGTATTGTTGTTGTTAGCCTCGTGCGCACTAAGAGGATTCAGACTAGACTACTACCTTTGTAAACAAGCTGTCTCCAAGGTTTGAACGTGCGTGTCTTCTTGTTGTTGTTGTTAAATGCTTGGCCATACAAACAATTACTAATCCACCTAACACTTGGGGACTACATATGGACAAATATAAATATAATACAATGTTAACATTAAAAATATTTATATATATTTTAAAAATCAAATACAATATAATCTAAAATATTAAATTTAATATAATAATTTTATTACACTACATAAAATTATATATTTTTAGGACTAAATACAACATAACCTAAGGTGTTGAATTTAATATAATAATTTTATTACATTATAAAAAAAAACATTATATGAAGTTTTCGGACTATTAATTTTTGCTACTTTTTTCATCTTAAAATTATTTATCATATAATTTTTTTTAAATGAAAAAAATAAATTATATTAAATTAAAGCTTTTATAATAAAAAAAATGGGTGGGTTAACACATTCTATGGGAAATCAAACTAATATTTAGTGACAAGGGTTAGGAAATAAAGCTGCCAACAAAACACATGTTTATCAATCACGATCGTTGATGATCATTACATCAAAGAAAACATATCATATGGAGTAATGTGCCCTGGCTTGTTGCCCTGCATAAACTACTAGTGATTATGGGATGGGAATCCACCCTTTTGCATCACAATTAAGGCCTTTTGTACCTGCATCATTCCAACCAACAGTTGGCCCAGGTGAAACTGGTTGAACATCATCCCACCCCCAACTTGGTGGGACGAACAAACAATGTCAACATTAGGCCGCTTCCTGATTGGCAAGGGTTGGGACCAGTGCTTGTCTGTGAGAGCACTTTTTTTATACGATGGAAGGTCGACACCAAGAGCAGGATCAAAAATGCTCCTGAGAAGAGTGCTTTGGGGGATCCGGTTGATTGTACACAGAGCATTGGCCCAGTGCGCCAGAAGAACTTGTAGGTGATCCAAATCCATAGCAACTTTGTTGGCTTGAGTACATATTTGTAGCCACATATCATTAGAAACTTCTAATTTTTTAGTATGAGGAAATGTGACAGAAGGTGTATACTGTTTAAAAACAATTCTATTACGGGCCTTCCAAATATGAAAGTGCAGGCTAATCCTAAAAAGTTGCCACACTTCAAAAAAGCAAAGAGAGACAAAGTAAAAGAGTCCCCAAGAAGAGCTTGGGGCTAAGAAACTCTTGCAGTTGTAAATGGGAAAAAAGGAAAGAACCCATTCCCAAGCTTACCTAGATCTTTTGTAATTCCAAAAGAGGTGAGTACAAGACTCAGGTACATCACAAAAAGGACATTTAGGATCATAAATTCTAAGGTGCTTCAAATGTTCCCCCAAGGAAAGGCCTTGACACAACAAGTTCTATGCAAAAAAATATTTCTTGGGCTCAACATAAGTATCCCAAACATTCTGAAATCTAGAATTCCATCTAGTCCTTGTAGAAAATAATTCCCCAATGCTGATTGATCTTAGGAACCAGAGGAAGATGAGGAGATAACCATTTATACCCCAAACAAGCCTTATAATTAAGCAGAGTGTCAACATGCCATCTCCCCTTTGACCACCCAGGACGCTGCGAGTGCACACCAATCTTGTGCAACATAAAAAATGGGGTGAGAGTAATAACACCATCATAAGTATCTTTGTCCACACCATTTAGCCTAAAGGTGTGTTTGAACTCATTCTATGGGATCTAATCCCTGGTTTGACGAGAAAAGAAATTAGCTATTGTAACAACACCCTTTAATCTAAGAAACACGGGGGACCACCAAATATTCATATAATTGATGGATAAGCCTTTACGAAAGTCATATCCTTTCTAGCAAATCCAAGGAGTGAGTTGTTGCCAGGCTTTCCATAAAATTTTAATAACAAAGGAGCCATAAATCTTAACAAAAACCGAAGCAATAATGAGAGAGAAAACCCAACCCTCTCCATGCTCTAAGATTTAAGGGAATACCATAGGAAATAAAATGTCGAACTAGAACTTTCCAAGCTTCAGTTCCCCTCAAAGCCTGACCACCCACTTAGCACACAAAGCAATACCTTGTCATCTACAGTCCAACAAACCTATTCTGCTAGATTCTCTAGGAAGACAACAAATATCCTAGGCAACTCTATGAAATACCTTTGTTTTAGAAGAATTATTCCAAAGAAAATCTCGACGAAGTTTCTCAAGCTTCTTATAGCAAGCCTGTGAAGGAACCCAGAAAGAGGAATAGTATACATGAGTGGTAGCTAAAACTTTAAAGCAAATATGAAATTTACCTACTAATGACAGCTTCTTAGTAAGCTAAAAGATCAAGTTTATTTTCAACTCTTTGAAGCACATAATTCCAAAGCTGAATAGGGGAGCCTTGAAAGGCAAAAGGAATACCAAGAAACTTAAAAACTTCTCCAGGAGGGATCCACTTCTTGTTAGGATCCCACATCCTAACATTACTTATTAATTATTATTTATTACTTTAATTATATATTTCATTATTATTGAAAAGTCATGGTTGAAAAGTCATGATTGAAGAGTCATGATTGAAAAGTCATGATTGAAAAAGTCTATATATATGATATGAGAGGAATCCATATCAAATCATCCATGAAGAAGAATATATAATTGTTTATTGAATGCATTGGAGGGACCTTCCTACCAGTGAAACAATGATTCTTTATCAAAGTGATTCTTTTAATTTAGATGCTATTTTAGTTATTTTTTTATTAAAATTGTGCTAGAACCTTCAGGGTTCTACCATTTGGTATCAGAGCCATGTGGGACCTAGTCATGTGGGAATTGCTCAAATATCTTCATCAAAACACTAGCGTGCGTGAGTCTGAAATTCAATTTAAAGATATCACCAAATACAACACAGGGTAGGGTGAAACATTTCTCATATATTGCTTCATCAAAGGATTGAAAAAAGAAATTAACATAGAGGTGGCAAAGTTCAAACCCTATACCATGATGCAGACCATCGGATTGGCCCTATTAGCTGAAAGCACATTAAATGCTCAACTTAGAATAGGATCAAATGACAAAATTACAAAACCACCTATATGAGAATCACAAAATACTTACACAACCCAAAAACTTACCCAAATCTTACCCATTAAATGTATTAACCCCACAAAAATGAAGGTACAACGAGAAAAAGGCTTTTGTTTTCATTGTGATGAGAAATTTGTTCGTAATCATCAATGTATTACACCTGCACTATATATTTCGGATGCAACTATTCCTTGTAGTTCTTCCAACGACAAAAATGCGATTGAGGTAGACATAGTGATGGATACACCAGAAGATAACACTAAATATGGCAACGGTGAGGAAGGTAAGGAAGATGAAAAATCCATGAAAGATAATAAAGAGGAGGAATATGTGGAAAACAAGGACAATGAGCAGGAAATACCCGAAATATCTGATCCCACCAATGGCAGCAATAGGGTTGATATGCCGAAAGTGATTGATGCACCAAGCAAAGATGAGGTAGACATACCTAAAGTGATCAATGTCATCCAGACATGCACTCTACAAGACCTACACACACCTTCCTCATCAATAGTGAGTTCCCACCACATGGCCAAACCTGAAGTGATCAATGCCGACCATACATGCACTCTACAAGACCTACACACACCTTCCTCACCAATAGTGAGTTCTCACCACATGACAAAACCTATTCGAAACCAACGCAGAGTGACTACACACTCCTTATCCATTGGCTCTACCAAGGAACCACAAAAGGATATGAAAGCATTACCACAACTTTTGATGCATCATTCTGAAGTGTTTGAGGAACCCATAGCATTGCCCTCCCATCATCATCATGATTATCCTAAGGAAGATTCTACTATTTTTCCTGGCAACCCATCACTAACACTTCAACATTCAAGATATCCCTACCTTGGAAAAAGTGGCATTAAGATAGTACACGAACTTGCGCAAATTCAATTGGAAAAATAAGCAACAAAGCTCCTTACTTTGAGCTTTGAGGACAAATCTCTTTTTAAGGAGGGCGGCATGTTAGGATCCCACATCTTAACATTAATTATTAATTATTATTTATTACTTTAATTATATATTTCATTATTATTGAAAAGTCATGGTTGAAAATTCATGGTTGAAGAGTCATGATTGAAGAGTCATGATTTAAAGGTCATGATTGAAAAAATCTATATATATGATATGAGAGGAATCCATATTAAATAATCCATGAAGAACAATATATAATTGTTTATTGAATGCATTGGAGGGACCTTCCTACCAGTGAAACAATGATTCTTTATCAAAGTGATTCTTTTAATTTAGATGCTATTTTAGTTATTTCTTTATTAAAATCGTGCTAGAACCTTCAGGGTTCTACCATTTGGTATTAGAGCCATGTGGGACCCAGTCATGTGGGAATTGCTCAAATATCTTCATCAAAACACTATCGTGTGTGAGTATGAAATTCGATTTAAGGATATCACCAAACACAACATAGGGTGGGGTGAAGCATTTCTCATATATTGCTTCATCAAAGGATTGAAAGAAGAAATTAAAATAGAGGTGACAAAGTTCAAACCCTATACCATGATGCAAACCATCGGATTGACCATATTAGCTGAAAGTAAATTAAAGACTCAACTTGGAATAAGATCGAAGGATCAAATTACAAAACCACCTATATGGGAATCACAAAATACTTACACAACCCAAAAACTTACCCAACTCTTACCCATTAAATGTATTAACCCCACAAAAATGAAGGCATGATGAGAAAAGGGCCTTTGTTTTCATTGCGATGAGAAATTTATTCGTAATCATCAATGTATTACACCTACACTATATATTTTAGATGCAACTATTCCTTGTAGTTCTCCCAATGACGAAAATGCGATTGAGGTAGAAAGTGATGGATACACCTGAATTTAACACTAAATATGGCAATTACGAGGAAGGTAAGGAAGACGAGAAAGCCATGAAAGATATGAAAGAGGAGGAAGATGTGGAAAACAAGGAAAATGAGCAAGAAAATACCTGAAATACCTAATCCCTAAAGGAATTTGCACAAAGATTTTAATTTTACATTGAATCAACTTTGAATATATACAATGGGAGTTGGTTGAGGTGGTTAACCAACCACCCGAACTACCCCTTAATTGGAGAAGTGCTTAGGCACTTATTTTACCTAATGGTGTAATATAAAACCATTTTGTATAAACTATGCTCTATTATAACATCCCCCCTTATTACATTATTGAAAAATACAAAGAGCATTGCAAAATAATTCAAATTTGACATGTGCAAGTGCCTTGGTGAAAATATCTACAACTTGGTCATCAGTGGGAATGTATTGAAGCTATATATGGTGCTTTGGAACTTCATATCGAATAAAATGACATCGAGTATCAATATGTTTGGTGCGCTCATGAAAGACTGGATTCTTGACAAGATTCAAAACACTTTGATTGTCGCAAAACAAATGAAGAGGAAGATTCTTTGGAAGACCCATGTTTGTAAGAATGTGATTTAACCATATTATCTCGCAGACTGCTTCACTGGCTGCACGATATTCTGCCTCTATATAAGATAAAGCAACCACTTGCTACTTATTTTTGAGCCATGAGACAGGTCTAGATCCAAGATGTAAAACATATCCAGAAGTTGACTTTCGATCATCAATGGATCCGACATAGTCCGAGTCCATGTATCCCTATAAGAAAAGCTTGTTATTCTTCTTGTACTCCACCATAGTCTGTACTACGATGAACTTAATGAAGAACTATTTTTGCTGCTTTCCAGTGACTCACCTTAGGTTCCTGCATGAACCTTGAAAGATATCCCACAATAAAACTAAGATCTGGCCCGATATTCGTTAGATATATGAGACTCTCAATCAGTTATCGATAGAGAGTACCATCTACCTGAGGTGATTCATAATATTGTGTTAACTTAAGTCCTTGATCCATTGGAGTGGCTTTAGACTTATAGTTAGTCATCCGATATTTTTTGACTAATGTCTTCACATACTTCTTTTGTGTTACTCTGATATGATGCTTTTTTTGAGTCACTTCCAAACCAAGACAATAGTGAAGAAATCCTAGATATGTCATTTCAAAATATTGTTTCAAATAATATTTCACTGTATCAATCATTTTATTTAAACTCCCTGTTATGATCAGATCATCTACATATAACACCAAAATCACTATATCGGAACCATTGTTCTTAATATAGAGATTTGCATCTGAAGGACTTCTTTTGAATCCATGCTACACTAGGTGACTGTCTATCTTGATGTACCAAGCTCGAGGAGCTTGTCTTAGCCCATACAAGGATTTGATTAACTTGCAAACTTTCTGTTCTTGCCCTTCAACCACGAATCCTTCTGGTTGGGTCATGTACACTTCTTCCTGTAGGTCACCATTCAAGAAGGCACTTTTATCATCCATTTGATGTAACTTCCACCCAAACTGAACTGCCATGGCACAAAGTACTTGAATGGTAGTCATATTTGCAGTAGGGGCAAAAGTCTCTTCATAGTATATGCCTTCTTTTTGAGCATATCCCTTTGCAAAAAGATGAACTTTATGCTTATCAATAGTACCATCTACCTTATACTTCACTTTGAACACCCATTTGCAGCCAATGGGCTTCTTTCCTGTAGGCAAATTGACTAGCTTCCATGTATGATTCTTCATGAGGGATGTATATTCTGCTTCTATAGCAGTCTTCCACTAAGGCTCACTAAGTGCATATGAACTGTTGCAGGTTCATTTGAATCCAATGTTGTCATATAAACCCATTCATCATCATCCATATCTATTTCTCTGTCTTCCTCTGCATCTATAGATAGTTCATCAAACTATTGGTAAAGTTCATCAACCTCTGAATATGATGCCTCTGCTCTTCTCTGTTGTGTCATACTCCAAGTGCAAGGTCGATCTTGAGTTAGATCTGGAAGTGAATTCAACTTAGAATCTCTCAATGTACTAGTATACCACTTTGGAACCTTCTTCTTTGGGGAAGTACTTTCTTTCTTAGGTTCTTCTTCTTCTTCTTCAAGGTATACATCTATAGATGTGGAATCTTCATAAAATACCACGTCTCTACTAGTGTGTGTTTTCTTGGTTATTGGCTCTATCAATCAATATCCTTTTGAATGCTCATCATAACCAAGAAAAATGCATTTCAGGGTTTTCTCATATAATTTATTTCACTTTTATTTTGGTATGTGCATGAAAGCTTTACATCCAAAAATCCTTAGATGAGAAATGGAGGGTTTCATACCACTCCATGCTTCTTGTGGGGTCTTTCCTTCTAGAGCCTTTGTGGGAGCTCTATTTAGGAGATACACTGTTGTGTTCACTACTTCTGCCCAAAACTACTGCTCAAGATGTGCTCCTAAAATCATACAACAACTCATTTCCATGATGGAACTGTTCCTCCTCTCAACAACTCCATTTTGTTGGGGAGTATATAGTCAACTGTCTATTAATACCACGTTCTTTCAGAAATGATGATAATTAATTGGAGGTATATTCCCCCCCTCGATATGAGCAGAGGGTCTTGATGAAACACCCTGACTCCTTCTCAACAAGCTTCTTGAACTGCTGAAAGTACAAAAATGCCTTAGAATTCAATTGAAGAAAGAAAACCCACATCTTCTGTGAGTGATCATCAACAAACAACTAAAAATACCGCTTTCCACTATAGCTTTTTGGCATAGGACCGCACTGTCTACCAACTCCAATGGTTTCTTAGCTCTTGAAGAGCTAGCTTCTAAAGGTACTCGGTGTTGCTTCCCTGCTAAGCAATCCGAGCAAAATAGCAATGTAGATGAAATGTGGGGAAGTCCTTTCACCATCTCATATTTTTTCAACTCTAGCAAATATCCTGAACTTAGATGCCCATATCTCTTGTGCCATAGAGAAGTAGCTTCCTTTGTAGTGGCTGCCAAGGAAACATGATGCGTTGAAACGACATCTAAAATGAACAAGCCATGCTTGTACGATTCGGTTGCTACATGTTTTCCTTTTTTAGTTAAAAAACATCTATTTTTTTCTTTCGCAATGCAAAACACAACATCCAAGGGACTGAAAACAAATAATTAGCCAATCCAATAACATAGAGTACCTTTTCAATCTGACATTTGCCATATGGAAGAATGATAGAAACATCACCTTCACCCATAACTTGGTAGACTTGATTGTTAGCAATTGTTACTGGCTTACCTTCTTTCTCCTCAAATGTCTCAAACCATGATTTATCACCATTAATGATCTCTGGAGTTTATTTTTTTGGGACCAGAACCGCATCCGCTGATGTCATAACTTTTAACATTGGTATTGTCTGTGGCTCCACGTGGGGAATACCATCGTTGGCTTTTGTGTTGGAATGCTTCCTCCTGTTCCTGGTTCTTTTGTTATCTTCTCTTCTCTGGTTTGGCCGTGTTCTGGTCTTAGGAGAGACGAAGCCATAAATATACTGTCATCAATTCCTCCACATAAATTCACCACACCTTCTGGATCAAATTATGGAGACATAAACTTCACACATTCACTTTGATGAATGGGTAGTTAATTCAGCTGACATTGTCACCTTTCGAGCAATTTGTCTCCTAGAACTACGTCTACTCCAGCCAAAACATCTACAAGACCCTGTTTCAAAACAAAGAAAAAGCAGTCAAAAAAATACGATCCCTTCCTGTGCGCATCATTAGTGCGTAAGGTTGTAGAGATCTGGTCGTGCAATTTTTTTTGTGAGGTTTGGTATCTTGCGGAGTTGCTCACACCCGACTGTGTCTCGACATGCAGGTTATAGATCATCAATGTAGCAACGAATCTATCTTTGGTCAGTGATCTCGAGAAACATGCATGAAAACATTGTTCTCCTCCTTGCCAGCTCTAACCTCAGTCCGCCTGCCTGTGTACCTTTCTCTGCTACCATAAAGGAATTTGCACGAATATTTTAACTTTGCATTGAATCAACTTTAAATATATACAACGAGAGTTGGTTGAGGTGGTTAACAAACCACCTGAACTACCCCTTAATCGAATAAGTGCTTAGGCGCTTATTTTACCTAATGGTGTAATATAAAACCCTGTTGTATAAACGATGCTCTATTCTAATAATCTTGCCAATTACAACAATAGGATTGATATGCTGAAAGTGATTGATGCACAAAGCAAGGATGAGGTAGACATACCTGAAGTGATCAATGCTAGTCAGACATGCACTCTACAAGACCTAAACACACCTTCCTCACCAATAGTGAGTTCTCACCACATGACCAAACCTATTCGAAACCAACGCAGAGTGACTACACACTCCTTATCCGTTGGATCTACCAAGGAACCACAAAAAGAATATGAAAGCATTACCACCACTTTTGATGCATCATTCTAAAGTGCTTGAGGAACCCCAAGGGTTGCCCTCCCATCGTCATCATGATTATCCTAAGGAAGATTCTACTATTTTTCCTAGCAACCCATCACTAACACTTCAACCTTCAAGATATCCCTACCTTCGAAAAAGTGACATTAATATAGTACAAGAACTTGCACAAATTCAACTGGAAAAAAAGCAACAAAGCTCCTTACTTTGAGCTTTGAGGACAAAGCTCTTTTTAAGGAGGGTGGCATGTTAGGATCCCACATCCTAACATTACTTATTGATTATTGTTTATTACTTTAATTATATATTTCATTATTATTGAAAAGTCATGGTTGAAAAGTCATGATTGAAAAATCATGATTTAAAGGTCATGGTTGAAAAATTCTATATATATGATATGAGAGGAATCCATATCAAATCATCCATGAAGAATAATATATAATTGTTTATTGAATGCATTGAAGGGACCTTTCTACCAGTGAAAAAATGATTCTTTATCAAAGTGATTCTTTTAATTTAGATGCTATTTTAGTTATTTCTTTATTAAAATTGTGCTAGAAACTTCAGGGGTCTACCATTTGGTATCAAAGCCATGTGGGACCCAATCATGTGGGAATTGCTCAAATATCTTCATCAAAACACTATCGTGCGTGAGTATGAAATTCAATTTAAGGATATCACCAAACACAACACAGGGTGGGGTGAAGCATTTCTCATATATTGCTTCATAAAAGAATTGAAAAAAGAAATTAAAATAGAGGTGATAAAGTTAAAACCCTATATAGTGATGCAGAACATTGTATTAGTCCTATTAGCTAAAATAAAATTAAATGCTCAACTTGGAATAAGATCGAAGGACCAAATTACAAAACCACCTATATGGGAATCACAAAATACTTACACAATCCAAAAACTTACCCAACTCTTACCCATTAAATGTATTAACCCCACATAAATGAAGGCAAGACGAGAAAAATGCCTTTGTTTTCATTACAATGAGAAATTTATTCGTAATCATCAATGTATTACACTCGCACTATATATTTCGGATGCAACTATTCCTTGTAGTTCTCCCAACAACGAAAATGCGATTGAGGTAGACATAGTGATGGATACACCTGAATATAGCACTAAAGATGGCAACGATGAGGAAGGTAAGGAATATGAGGAAGCCATGAAAGATAAGAAAGAGGAGGAAGATGTGGAAAACAAGGACAATGAGCAGGAAATACCCAAAATATCTGATCCCACCAATGACAACAATAGAGTTGATATATCGAAAGTGATTGATGCACCAAGCAAGGATGAGGTAGACATACATGAAGTCATCAACACCAGCCAAACATGCACTCTACAATACCTACACACACCTTTCTCACCAATAGTGAGTTCTCACCACATGACCAAACTTGAAGTGATCAATGCCAACCAGACATGCACTCTACAAGACCTACACACACCTTCCTCACACATAGGGAGTTCTCACCACATGACCAAACCTATTCGGAACCAATGCAGAGTTACTACACACTCCTTATTCGTTGGCTCTACCAAGGAACCACAAAAGGATATGAAAGCATCACCACCACTTTTGATGCATCATTTTGAAGTATTTGAGGAACCCCATGCATTACCCTCCCATCGTCATCACGATTATCCTACGAAATATTCTCCTATTTTTCTTGACAACCCATCACTAACACTTCGACCTTCAAGATATCCCTACCTTTGAAAAATGACATTAAGATAGTACAAGAACTTGCACAAATTCAACTGGAAAAACAAGCAACAAAGCTCCTTACTTTGAGCTTTGAGGACAAAGATCTTTTTAAGGAGGGTGGCATGTTAGGATCCCACATCCTAAAATTACTTATTAATTATTATTTATTACTTTAATTATATATTTCATTATTATTGAAAAGTCATGGTTGAATAGTCATGTTTGAAAAGTCATGGTTGAAAAGTCATGATTGAAGAGTCATGATTGAAAAGTCATGATTGAAAGGTCATGATTGAAAAAGTCTATATATATGATATGAGAGGAATCCATATCAAATCATCCATGAAGAAGAATATATAATTGTTTATTGAATGCATTGGAGGGACCTTCCTACCAGTGAAACAATGATTCTTTATCAAAGTGATTCTTTTAATTTAGATGCTATTTTAGTTATTTCTTTATTAAAATTGTGCTAGAACCTTCAGGGTTATACCATTTGGTATCAGAGCCATTTGGGACCCAGTCATGTGGGAATTGCTCAAATATCTTCATCAAAACACTATTGTGTGTGAGTATGAAATTCAATTTAAGGATATCACCATACACAACACAGTGTGGGGTGAAGCATTTCTCATATATTGCTTCATCAAAGGATTGAAAGAAGAAATTAAAATAGAGGTGACAAAGTTTAAACCCTATACCATCATCCAAACCATCGGATTAGCCCTATTAGCTAAAAGTAAATTAAATTCTCAACTTGGAAAAAAGATCAAAGGACGAAATTACAAAACCACCTATATGGGAATCACAAAATACTTACACAATCCAAAAACTTACCCAACTCTTACCCATTAAATGTATTAACCCCACATAAATGAAGGCACGACGAGAAAAGGGCCTTTTTTTTCATTACGATGAGAAATTTGTTCGTAATCATCAATGTATTACACCTGCACTATATATTTCGGATGCAACTATTCCTTGTAGTTCTCCCAACAACGAAAATTAGATTGAGGTAGACATAGTGATGGATACAACTTAATATAGCACTAAAGATGACAACAATGAGGAAGGTAAGGAATATAAGAAAGCCATGAAAGATAAGAAAGAGGAGGAATATGTGGAAAACAAGGAAAATGAGCAGGAAATACCCGAAATACCTGATCCCACCAATGACAACAATAGGGTTGATATGCCAAAAGTGATTGATGCACCAAGCAAGGATGAGGTAGACATACCTGAAGTGATCAATGCTAGCTAGACATGCACTCTACAAGACCTACACATACCTTCCTCACCAATAGTGAGTTCTCACCACATGACCAAACCTATTCAGAACCAACGCAGAGTGACTACACACTCCTTATCCGTTGGCTCTACCAAGGAACCACAAAAGGATATGAAAGCATTACCACAAATTTTGATGCATCATTATGAAGTGTTTGAGGAACCCCAAGTATTTCCCTCCCATCGTCATCACAATTATCCTAAGGAAGATTCTACTATTTTTCCTGGTAACCCATCACTAACACTTCGACCTTCAAGATATCCCTACCTTCGAAAAAGTGACATTAAGATAGTACAAGAACTTGCACAAATTCAACTGGAAAAACAAGCAACAAAGCTCCTTACTTTGAGCTTTGAGGATAAAGCTCTTTTTAAGGAGGGTGGCATGTTAGGATCTCACATCCTAACATTACTTATTAATTATTATTTATTACTTTAATTATATATTTCATTATTATTGAAAAGTCATGGTTGAAAAGTCATGGTTGAAAAATCATGATTGAAAATTCATGATTGAAGAGTCATTATTGAAAAGTCATGATTTAAAGGTCATGATTGAAAAGTCTATACATATGATATGAGAGGAATCCATATCAAATCATCCATGAAGAAGAATATATAATTGTTTATTGAATGCTTTGGAGGGACCTCCCTACCAGTGAAACAATGATTCTTTATCAAAGTGATTATTTTAATTTAGATGCTATTTTAGTTATTTTTTTATTAAAATTATGCTAGAACCTTCAGGGTTCTACCATTTGGTATCAAAGCCATGTGGGACCCAATCATGTGGGAATTTCTCAAATATCTTCATCAAAACACTATCGTGCGTGAGTATGAAATTCAATTTAAGGATATCACCAAACACAACATAGGGTGGGGTGAAGCATTTCTCATATATTGCTTCATCAAAGGATTGAAAGAAGAAATTAAAATAGAGGTGACAAATTTCAAACCCTATACCATGATGCAGACCATCGTATTGGCCCTATTAGCTGAAAGCAAATTAAATGCTCAACTTGGAATAAGATCGAAGGACCAAATTACAAAACCACCTATATGGGAATCACAAAATACTTACACAACCCAAAAACTTACCCAACTCTTACCCATTAAATGTATTAACCCCACGAAAATGAAGGCATGATGAGAAAATGGCCTTTGTTTTCATTGCAATGAGAAATTTATTCGTGATCATCAATGTATTACACCTGCACTATATATTTCGGATGCAACTATTCCTTGTAGTTCTCCCAACGATGAAAATACGATTAAGGTAGACATAGTGATGGATACACATAAAGATAGCACTAAATATGGCAATGATGAGGAAGGTAAGGAATATGAGAAAGCCATGAAAGATAAGAAAGAGGAGGAAGATGTGGAAAACAAGGACAATGAGCAAGAAATACCTAAAATACCTGATCCCACCAATGATAGCAATAGGGTTGATATGCCAAAAGTGATTGATGCACCAAGCAAGGATGAGGTAGACATACCTAAAGTGATCAATGCCATCCAGACATGCACTCTACAAGACCTACACACACCTTCCTCACCAATAGTGAGTTCTCACCACATGACCAAACCTATTCGAAACCAACGCAGAGTGACTACACACTCCTTATGGATTGGCTCTACTAAGGAACCACAAAAGGATATGAAAGCATTACCACCACTTTTGATGCATCATTCTGAAGTGTTTGAGGAAACCTAAGCATTGATCTCCCATCATCATCACGATTATCCTAAGGAATATTCTACTTTTTTCTTGGCAACCCATCACTAACACTTCAACATTCAAGATATCCCTACCTTCAAAAAAGTGACATTAAGATAGTACAAGAACTTGCACAAATTCAATTGGAAAAACAAGCAACAAAGCTCCTTACTTTGAGCTTTGAGGACAAATATTTTTTTAAGGAGGGTGGCATGTTAGGATCCCACATCCTAACATTAATTATTAATTATTAATTATTACTTTAATTATATATTTCATTATTATTGAAAAGTCATGGTTGAAAAGTCATGGTTGAAAAGTCATGATTGAAGAGTCATGATTGAAAAGTCATGATTTAAAGGTCATGATTGAAAAGTATATATATATGATATGAGAGGAATCCATATCAAATCATCCATGAAGAATAATATATAATTGTTTATTGAATGCATTGGAGGGACCTTCCTACCAGTGAAATAGTGATTCCTTATCAAAGTGATTCTTTTAATTTAGATGATATTTTAGTTATTTCTTTATTAAAATTGTGCTAGACCCTTCAGGGTTCTACCACTTCCAATGATACCCTTGAAGCCAATGTGAAATAGACAAGGGATACTGTCCAAAGCTGGAGGTCTTCCTCCATTGTATGCTAGAACTAGAGGGTATGCAAAAGGTGTTCAGACAAAATAGATCATTAGAAATAGATTGCTCCTCTTCCCTTATAGTAAGAAAGGAGTCATCAACAAAGTGACCATTAATAAGTTGTCCTTGATCATTCAGAAGATCAATTCTTTAATAAGACCTGCAAAATCTTGAGCAGCTAAAATATAGCCGAAGGCTTCAACAACAAGCATATATAAATAGGTAGCAATAGGACACCCTTGTCGAACAGACCTAAAAAAGCCCACTACTTCAAACTATGAATTGTTCATATTGAGAATAGTCGGAGCATCTCTGAATAACTTAGTAATAGTCTAAATGAAAACAGACCCGAATCCTAAATATTTTGTTAGGAATAGAGTCTATTACATAATTTAGATCATGTAAATGTACCTTTACCTTGGTACATACTTAGGACATTAGATTACCATAGTAGCCTTGATCCAAAATAAAAGGCCACAAAAGCCTTGATCTAGAAGGAAAGACCATATAAGTCTTGAAAAGGCCATAGAAGCCTTGGTACTATAAAAGGCCACAAAAGCCTTGATCCTGAAAAAGGCCACATAAGCCTTGATAATGAAATAGGCCATAAAAGCCTTGACCCTGAAGAAGACTTCAGAAGAAAGTATCTAACTCAAAAACAGATTTCAGTACTAATATTTTGTTGTAGGAACAAGAATATTTAGTGATATGGGAAATCTTCCTACAAGAAGGTTAGAAGGAGTATCAGGAGAAGATATCATTGATGAAGAAGGACTCACCACCAACACTTCCAAAAGTAGAAGATTGGAGATAAGGTCTCAAGGAAGATCAAAAGGAGCTACAGAATCAAAGGCCTTAGAGAGGTCTCTACGAGCATCTAGTGAATGGCTTAGTGAGCCTTGCTAAAGATTTCATCAAAGTATTTCCAAGGAGAACTCATTGGAGAAATTCACTATTAGATATAGTGAAATATTTGGGATAATTTTTGCCATCCGACAACAAGTCCAAGAAGAATAATTTGGCAAGGAGTGACTAATCTTAAAAGACCTCAAGATATACAAAATCTTGATAAGAAGCCTACAAAATCCAGGAGACCTAGAGATTTCATTTAACAACAAGAAGACACCACTTCAGAATCAAAGATCTCTTCACATCTACAACAAAAATGAGGAGACTACAAGAGGAGAACAAGCCACCAAAAATTCTAGGCTCGTGAAAGGGAGACCATATTTTTGTGAAGACGAAGATGTTCAAGGTAGCCTACAAAAATAGCTACAAGATTTCATCTAACACAACAAATTGGTGATCATAGACAACAAGATCTATATCCTCTAATAAAAGTGGCAAAAAGGGATTTTAGAAAAAATTAAGCAACTATTGGTGCAAGTAGATTCATTAAGTGGACTACTTATCAGATTTGTTTAAGCACCTTAACTAGATTGAAGTTGCAAAAAGGATAATTAAATTAGAGTCTTCAAAAAGGTGTAAAAAGAAAGGATTATATAAGGTTCATTTGCACTTTAGGAGTTGATTAGATTTTAGAAATCTTAAAATATCTATCAACTACCTATTATCTACTTTGGAAAATGAAGACTAGATCCTATTACCTTTTTGTTAAAGAAATTTTAGAATAATTTTTGAAGATTCATTTCAGATTATCCTTAATTAGTTGTAGTAGATTGATTAAGTGCATTAGTTTTTGAGAGTTAATTGGACTAATAAGGAAATATTATTAGTGCATTAAAATATTATTAGATTTGCACTATTAGATTGCTCTCAAAAATATTATTGCTTGGGTTCTTGAGAAGGGCATAAAAACAAAATTAATCAAAGTGTCTAAAGACACTATTAGTGCATAGAGATCTACAAATTTGGGTGGCTTGAAGAAGCCACAAAATAAGCTTTATCCTCCAAGTTTTGGAGAAGAAAGTAACCACCAAAAAGAGCATCAAAGGAAGCATTGAACGAGACTTGGTGAGTCTCAAGTTCAAAGCACAATAATAGTGCAGAAAAATACAACAAAATAAAGCTTCCATCATGTGGTTACAAGCTTGGAACCTTTCATAAAATATCCAAGCTAAAAGGGGATGATGTCCATTCTAAAGGATAAACTCAAAACCCCTATTGCACTCAAAGATTTTGCCTCAAATGCAGAAATTTAGATGTGAAAAAAAGAGTGCAAAATAAAGGTGAAATATGAATATTTTATGTAAACCTATTTTACATTATATTGCACGAATCCTAATCTATTTATATAGGGAGAAAAATTCAGATTTAAAGGTGCTCTAGAGGCACTACACTTGCTAAAAAAATCAGCCAAAGGTGGTCGTATGCTAGCAGCAATCAAGCTCAGCTCAAGGAGCCAATCAATGGGCTCATACTCCTTGCATCCAAGACAACCAAACCTGCAAGATACTTCGTGCAAATAAAAGGGAGAATAACATTAATAAAATAGAAATATCATATACATAAGGAGGACGTAAGAAAGCAAGAAAGAAAGGAAAACAAAGCACCATTGGAGTATCACTCACTCCACGATCGTTGGTAGAAATTGGTGCTCAAAACCTCCATATTATTGCTCCATATCCTAGCTAAAAGCAAGTGCAAGTGAACGAAAGAGGATTTGGGGATTCTTGAAGCTTAAAGGATCTCCAAAAAGGTTTGTTTGAACCAGTGAAAGGGAGGATGTCCATGAAAATAAGAATGTGACACTTATTAGCAAAGGAGAACCCTAACACTCAAGTCAAGAGAGCGCTCATCTTCAAGAAAGGAGTTACGAAAACAGGCGGGTGCATTGAGTGTATGGGATACACTTGTCTCTTGGAAGATCAAATGTTTTGCTAAAGAGTGTAACATATGGACGTTACAAGAAGGAAGATGAATATATCATTTGCACCAAACTCCTCTCAAGCACTCAATGTGAAATGGACATGCCACTTGGCACCTTAGACAAGAAGCTTCTCCATATTAAGGATGTCAATGATCGAGGTCAAAGGAAAGCACAAGTAAATTCTCATCTCGATATTTATAATTCATCGTCTACACGCATAGTGAAGAATTACACCATGGAAAGAAGGTGCTAGAGCCTTCAATGCTCAATCCAAGTGAGGTCAAAGCAAGAGTCCATGCAGCATCTGTTTTGGAATGAGTATAACTCCAAGCGATTCCATTGGAGGGTGCATTCACAATGTCAATACATCTACGTAATTTGCATGTAACCCTAGATTCTCAGTAAGAACAATGTTGTATATTGCTTGGTGAAAGGTAAAGTTTAATTCCCATTATTATATGCTTTCTTTCCTTGGGAGTCATAAGGTTGTAATTAAAGGAATTTAATTAATTGAAAGCAATTTATCAAAGGAAAAACTTTATCATATAAGAAACAATATTTGCAATATAAATCCTAGGAGCAATAAGGATTTCTATAGGAATGAATAATAATTATTTGCAAATATTATTGTGATCTAATTTATCCAAATATTAGGGAGTCATAAGGGCTACTACATCAAATTAATTAATTGGAAAATTAGATACACTAAACCTAATTCCCAATAGGTTATTTATAAAGAGAGGTTTATCAAATATTTTTCAAAGGTTGGATATACATATTATTATTGTCTCAAATCTATCAAAAGGAGAAAAAAGGTCCAACATTATTACCTCTTTAAAATTTGGGATCAGTGCTTAGTTCAATAGGAGTAATAAGGTCTAATAAGAATTGATTTTGGCATCTATAAAACCTTTACAAAATCAATCAAATATTGAACTATAATTTACAAAAAGCACTATATCTTATCCATAGCAAACTAGGGAGTCAAAAGATATTCTAAAAAATATAAGAATTGATATTAGAAAAATTAAATGGCTTCAAACAATTTTTTTCTAGCCGAATCACAATTACTCAAGGGTCCTAATAATTTATTTTTTGGAAGAATAAGGTGAAATCTATCTTGGTATATGAAAAACCGTGGGATATTGTCAAAGGAAGAATTCAAATACCTACCATAGATGATATTGAAATACAAAAGTTCACAGAAAATGATTCAAAGGTTTTAATGATAATAACCTTTTTTATCATTGATGAAATACAACCCTATATTAGTTCTGCAAAAATATTTTTAGATGCATGGACAAGTCTAGAGAAAATATTTGAAGGAAATAATAAGGCAATTATTCTCCATCTTCAGACTCAACTTCATTCATTAAAAATGAATAATGGGGAAAGCATAGAACTATTCCTAAGGAAGGTAGTAGATATCAAAAGGAAATTATTTACCTTAGGGGAAATTGTCAAAGATGAACTTCTTACTCAAATAACTATGAGAGCACTTATAGACAGCTATAAGCAGTTGGTAACATCTTTACAAGTTCTAAGTAAAGATACTTCTTTTGATGAGTTAGTCAATATTTTATAGGAATATGAAGTGGAAAATACATGTAGAGATAAAATTTATAACAATGCTCTTGAATCTAAATAAAATCCACAAGGAAACATTTCTACTTCATCAAAAGGACGAAAAACATGGTACAACAAGTATTGTCAAATATGTAGGGAAAAGGCCATAGCACCAACTACTGTAGTTTCAATCCCAAAAATTAGAATCAAGAAAATCAGAGGAACAATGGAAACCAATTTCAGATACGATAGTATAAAAATCCTCATCAACAAAAAATTTAGCATCCAACCAATTATTCACAATTGGGGTATCAAAAAAGGAATAAAAAAGGACATCTAGCTCAAAGGATAGATGGAATTGAAAAACTGTAAGAATAGACAAATGATTATGAAATCAAAGCTCTCTCAACAAGAATGACAGACTATGAAGACACAAATCACTTGCTTGAACAAGTTGTAAAAAACAAAGAAGAAGATTCAGAATCTCGAGGAATCGATGAAGATCCACATTGAAGACTTAAGTCTTAAATATCCAAATAATGTAATACATGGGGTGTTAGAAATAGAGTTTATTACATCATTTTGAAGAACACAGGCTTACACTAAGAGGGGGGTGAATAGTATAAGACCAACTTTTACTTTTCTTTCCCAAAAAATATTATCCAATATAATCAATGGCAATATCAATAACAGTAATCAAAGCAATGCAAAAATAATTACATACAAGAGAGAAACAAATTTAACGTGGTTCACCCAATGTGGGCTACTCCACGGAGAAATTTTTTTTCTAAATTTTCTCAATAAATCTCTTGGGAATCAATTCCCTATTACAATGTTTATGGACCTCTATCCAAAGGAGACACCAATCCCCTATGCTCTAATTTGTGGATCTCTCTCCAAAGGAGAACTCTTTTACCTTTTATTTGGTTCGTGGAACTTGATCCAGGAGAACTCTATCTCCTCAACTGGTTTGTGGATCTCTCTCCATAGAAGAACTCTATCTCCCCAACTGGTTCACAGATCTCACTCCACAAGAGAACTCTTTCCCCTTGCTCTGGTTCATGGATATCTCTCCATAGGAGAACTCTTTCCCCTTGCTTTGTGTTGTGGCTGCTCCACAACGTACCCCAAAATTGGGGACCCACCTTTTTGCATATTTTCCAAGAAGACCGAAGTGGCCCATATGCTAAAGATCAAAGAAAAAGCAAAACACCGCAAGGAGAAAAAGTGTCGCGATATCGCGACATGTTGCATTTTCGCGGTCAAAGCAAAGAGAAAAAGCAAGGAGAAAAAAGTGTCGCGATATCGCGACATGTTGCATTGTCGTGGCCAAAAGAGAAAAAGTGTCGCGATATCGCGACATGTTGCATTGTCGCGGCCAAAAGAGAAAAAGTGTCGCGATATCGCGACATGTTGCATTGTCGCGGCCAAGAGAGAAAAAGTGTCGCGATATCGTGACATGTTGCATTTTGCAAAAAAGAGAAAAAGTGTCGCGATATCACGACATGTTGCATTTTCAGGGTCAAAGAAGAAAAAGTGTCACGATATCGTGACATGTTGCATTTTTGCGACCAAAAGAGAAAAGTGTCGTGATATCGCGACATGTTGCATTGTCCAAAGAAAAAAGTGTCGCGATATCGCGACATGTTGCATTTTCGAGTCAAAAAAAAAAAAAGTGTCGCGATATCGCGACATGTTGCATTTTGACTCAGAGCAACAAAAGTGTCGTGATATCGCGACATGTTACATTTTGACTAGACAAAAGGGAGCAAGGAGAGACAAAAGTGTCGCGATATCGCGACATGTTGCATTTTGCCAAGGGAACAGTAGTGGAGTGCGTCGATATTAGTGATGAACACCAGGATAGTGAAAAGAGCATAGTGACGTGGACCTATAAGGAAAAGTGAAAGTTTTACATAAGGACAAAATCCAATGATTAAGACAAAACGTTACATAAGGAATCTTTAATGATTTGAAATCATTTAAGATGGTCGTTACACATGGAAGGAAACGGACGCATGCCCATGTGGAGAAAATGAAGAAACGAAGGGCCACAAAATAGAAATGAAAAGCCTTTTTGGAAACCAAAACACATGCATGCACAAGGGAAGGTGAAACGAACAACCATTGGAAAATGAAACGAAAAGCTTCTTGAAAATTTTAAATACGCCAGGCAAGGATGTTTTGAGGGGTTGGAAACTGCTGCGAGCAGAGTTGCAGATTTGAAGGCAAGAGGGCCATTCTGGACTTGTTTGGGTCGTTTTTCTTCCATGGACTGGTTTGGGAAAACCATAAATTTTGTTATTGTAAAATGACAAATTTTTAATACAAAAAATTTCAGAAAGTTGCATCTTATGGACAAGAAAGGAGGAGTCATTTTCTGCATGCAAGATTAAATGTCTATTTTTCCCCTTTTCAGATTTTAGGCTTGTAAATGGAGTTTATGCAAGTTTTCTTGGTTGCTTCATGCGAATGTTTAAATCTGAAAACCTCATTTAAAACCCTAGGAGCCAGCACTTAGCTTATCCGGATTGTGCTTGTTTTGCAAGTCCAATAGGTTAGGTTGCATGCATGAAAACCTCACATCTTCGGTTTTGTCGAAATAGGATAGCATCATACTGAATGCATCTTATTTTCCATTTTCTGCATTTCATTTTCATTTTTCTGCATTTTATTTTTCCAAAAATTTTAACTTTTTTTTAATTTTCAGGCATTAAAATAAACATTTAAAAAATTTCAAAATCCAAAAATAATTTCACCATTGCGTAGGTTATACTTCAGACTTCCAATACGCACTTTGAAATTTCATTTTCGGAGTTGTTTAGTATTTTTAAAAATTCATCGAAGTTGTTGTTTTATTACAGATTTTAAAAAATCCGAAAATAGAAAATTTCCATTTTGGGCCGAATTTCATTTTTTTCAGTTTCATGTTTCATTCATGAGCCTATGATGACATTCCCTTCATGAAAATTCCAATTTCATTGAAGGAGTTATGTTTTATGGCATTTCACAAATTTCCATTTTTGAGCCTAAAATTACCCTCTTCATAAAAATTCTAATTTTATGAAAGAGGGGTAATTTGAGTATTACATTGATTTCCTTGATACACTACATCGTGGTCATATGAGGGCCAACTCACATTTGCTTTATTTTGGTTCAATGAACAATCACTAAAGTTTCATGGTAAAATAAACCAACATTGCCGCTTGTTTACGATTACTTGCAATCACTAAGGTGTTCCAAGCATTTAAATTGAATATCTTTATTTGAGATTACTAATACACATATGCAAATGCTAATATAGCGGAGACCTTGGAGAAGTTGTTTGTTTAACTTCTTTGCAAGAGGGGATTTGGAACCCAAATCCTAAGGGAGAGTGTACTTTCACAATTGGGTGAAAATACCACTCAACATTTTGGCGCTAGAAGGAGGGCCTGAATTGGTTTATTTCAGTGTGATTTAAATGCTATAGGGATTTAAATTTTGAATATTTCATGCCCTATTGATTATTATCTTTAGCCCTCTTTTAACAATACAACCTTGTAGTGTTAAAAGGAGGACATGAATTGCTATGCATTGTTCTAACGCTTTTGATTGTTCATACAGGAATAATGTGTTTTGATTTGATTTTGAAAAATTTTGGTCTTGACTAACGAGGTTGTCTCCATGCAATTACTTTCATTTGATTTTAATGGATACATCTCTTGGTTGATGCTAACATGATTATTCATACGTTACATGTTTGATATTTGCTAGTCATTTCATGCTTATTTGTAAGGAATTATTTTGTCTAAAATGTATTTGTTGTCGGTATTATGCTCTTCACTTGCGTGTAATGCGATCTTGTGAATCATAAAGCCTACAACACTAGGAGTATGCTCTTCACTTGCGCATATGTGATCTGGTGAATCGAAAACTAATTTACATTTTTAGAATATTGCTTTGTCATGGTTCCTTCTTTTATTCATGACTAACAAATTGGTTTTGAAGTTATTCTTTGAGTTTCATTAATGGCTACAACAGCAGGAACGTGGTATGGGATACATGTTAATCCTTTGAACATTAGTGGAGATTCTCATGATTTACCCAAGAACGTAGAAAAATGTTTGCCCAAATTTAAACACAATGGTCCAACATTAGCCGAGGAACATATTCAAGCCTATGTGGATATCCTAGTTAGATGGAATGTCGAACATGAGGATGTGGCATGTAGAATGTTTCCTGGAACCCTAGATGAGGTGGCATATGATTGGTACATCAATTTACCCACTGGTTCTATTACATCTTGGACTCAATTGAAAGATGATTTTATCAATCAATTTAGGTTGCTCATTGATCCTCTCACGATATATCAACAATTTACTTCTTGCAAAAGAGAACCTAATGAGCCAGTGAGAAGTTTCAACTTGAGGTTTCAAAAGCTTTATGCGAGATTAATTTCTCCCTATACTATTGAGGAAAGTGGTGCTCTTCAAATATACTTTCGAGCATTGGATCCATTGTTTGCCATATTTGTTAGGATGAATCCCTTGGTTACTGATCTTGCATCGGCCTACACAGAAGCTATGATTGTAGATCAACAATTGAGGCCACAAGGTTATGGAATGGAGCAATCAACTATGGTAGGACAACTAGGGGCTTGCAATCAAACCTCGATGGTAAATCAAGCATGGGCACAACAAAATTTGATATCAAATGTTTTTCCCTACAATCAACTTTATCCTACCATACCAACTTATGCTCCCACATGTGCTTATACAAGTACTTCCATCCATCCAACTATGCCTCAATTAGAGAATCATGTGGTCACTCATGGAACCATTGCAACAAATGTTCAAGCTTTGTCCATGGATATCAATCCAACTAATCCTACTACTTCTACCACTCAACCCAAAGAGTTCGTATCAGAAGTAAAAGAGCAAAAGAAAGTGGTTAAGAAGGTATGTAGGCATGTTCCACCACAAAAACGAGCACATCAATGTATGCATCCAAATCATCCTAGGAAGAAAATTCATAATGCCGATCTTAATGATGTTTCATGTTATGCTTCTTCAAGTGATACAAGAGATTTTGAGGTGACTCACGTTGAAGTAAATACCTATTCGAAAAGTCTTGAAGAGCATGAAGTTTTTGGAGAAGAAATTCTATGGATGGGTAACAAGAAGTTGGAATCAAATGATCACCATCTTGTTTTGGAAAAGAAATATCTAGAATCATTACCCAAAAAGGAGGATTTGGATGAACAAACTTATGTGGATATGATTTGGTCAGATGTACTTGCAAAGGATTGGAGCAACTATATGACACGGAATTCAAAAATCGATCCCATTATAGAAGCTCCTAAGCCATCACAAGTGGCTGAAAATGAATTTGAAAGAAAATCAACAAATGAAGTTGAAGACATAATCGAATTTCACCACTTGTTCTCGAAAGACACGTTGGATGATGTTCTCGAAAGTGATGACCAAGAGGATCCACACCTTCCAAATCGTGATAAAATTGAATCATGGGTTACAAATTTGGATTATGATAGCTTTACCAATTTGAATTCAAGAGATAACCCACTTTTGGAAATAACTGAACCATCTAAGGAAGGTGAAGATGAATGGGATGAGACGCAAGTGATTGATCATGAAGATGAGTTACTTGACATACACTTTGACCAAAAATATTTGAGGGTTGAAAAGGATGGGCATGTTTTCAATTGGGTGCCCAATTTTGGTATGTTTGATGAACAAGTAATCAATGAAGAATATGAAGACCATGAGGTAAAAGAGGGAATTGCAAATCCTCACCAAGTTTTGGTAAATGAAAATGTGAAAAAGGTAAAATCTAAACCTTTGTGTCCAAACATCCAAGATTTAGGTGAAGATTTGTATAATTCAAATGATATTTATGATGAAATGCCATTGAAGGTGAATGAAGAACAAGAATTAATTTCTAACCACACCTTTGATAACATTACTTTAATGAATGAAAAGGAGCTTGATGCACTTAAATTGCTAAATCAAATTCATCAACAATTAATTCTTGAGTCTAGGATAAAAACTTCTAATGATCCCCATTTAGTAAATATCCTAGATGCTTGTAAATTGTTGCACAATTTTGATTGGCCTAAGAACATGGAAAATGAATTAGCCTTGAAATTTTTAGAAATAGGCTCTTGCTTACAAAATTTCATTTTGAATAAAGAAAGCCTAGTTCTAAATCATGAATGGAATGATGAAATTTACACCTTAAAGAATAGACAAGAAAGAATTGAAAATCAACCATTGTCTAATCAATTAGGTAATTTGAATCTCACCTATGAGAATACTAATGGAGCTAAATCTAATTGGTGGGGTGAGAGAGGAAAGTTGAAGTTGGTTGCATTGTTTGGTCTAGTCTTGTTTTTGTTTGATTCCTTCCACATTTGGCATGTGTATCACATTATATGTCTTTTGGAATGCTCAAATCAGGTTTGGGATCCGGGAAAATGATAATCCAAACTTTGCACCATCTTGTATTATATTGTACATTTGTATATAGATTTTGGTTTTTGGTTTTGGTTTGTGTTTTCAAGTTTCATTTTTGGGATTGCTTTTTGGATTTGGTTTTAAGTTTTGTGTGTTGGTCCTTTGGACACTTTTTGGTTTGTCTAAAAAAAAAAAAAAGAAAAGCGAGATGTCAACTTATGTCCTTATGAATGTTGACTAAGACTAAGAGAATATGAAACATCGGAATTGTATTGCAGAAAGCTCCACGAGTATCGCAAACACATTAAAGAATATCGTTTGGAACTTGTGATGCATGAAGTTGTCAGTTTTACAAATTATGGCAAAGTAGGTGGTATACTCCATCCGCATTTCAAAAAGAGCAATGCATTCATCCATATCTCATGTTACATTCGACATTGCATATACATTTCATCTCAGTTGCATCTACATTTCAAATACAATCATTGAAAAGGTGTCGAATCCTCTTAGGGTTATTATATAACATATATTAAAAGGATCCTAAGGTTGGGAACTGATGCCCGAACTATCTTGAACCAAGCACGTTCTACACATATTAAAGAGGATCTTGAGCAAAATGGTCAAAACCATACTTGGAAGAAAAGGTGAGGCGAAAGGAGTATTTCGTGTCTGTCCTATCATGCAACATAATCCTTAAAATAGTGGTTTTTACCACTCCCATAGTGCTTAAAGCCTAAAATCAGAGTAGTAAGGATAGGGTTAAATCCCCATCGAACTTAGGTTGAGGATCCAATTCCCCAAAGCTCTGATTTGACCTTCATGGAGTAGTAAGGATAGGGTCTAATTCTCATCTCGCTTAGGTTGAGAATCCGATTCCCCAAAGCTTCTATTTTGCCCATCACTCAAGAACTTGAAGTTCCAAAGCAAATATTTTTCATTCTACTTTTATTGCATCATTGATATTGGATTGGAAGGATCGTACTACATGTCCCTTGCAAGGATGGGTAGTCATCCCCAAGGTTCAAGAAATCAAAAGTAAAGTCAAATCCTGGATTATGGGGTTGATCTCCACCGGGGCTATAGACGCCTGACTGGCAGTGGAGTATGCTCATGCGTGGCAACATGTCTTGTCTAAAAGCAAGACCACTGATTGCTCAAACGGATAGGCTAGCCTGACAGTTTCATCCATAACAGGTTAAATCATTTTGTTCAAGATGAGGTAATAAACTCCGGATCGAGTAGTAAGGATAGGGTTAAATTCCCATCTCGCTTAGGTTGGGAATCCTATTCCCCAAAGCTCTGATTTCACTTACACTTGCACATGGGTTCAAGATGGTAGTGACACATAACCAACTTTGGGATCTAGTAAATTAATTCAATATACTCATATTTGGTCCTAAGAGGATTTGACAGTTTTAATATGTTTGTTCATGATACTAGAAAGTTTGAGCCTTTGCAAAGCAAGTTGTTATATCTCTAGCATCTTCACCATACATTAAATCCTACAGGAATCATCCATAACTTCTCATACGCATGAATCATAAGTGAAAATGACAATGGAAAGTTGAACGAGTTTCAAATGATAGGGAATGAAGCACATTGCACACACCGAGCTGATGCTTAATAATTCTAATGCTTCATGTATTTCTCGTCTAGTTTCATTCTTGGGATATTTGCTGACGCTTGTGTTTGAGTTTTGAAGGTGTTCAGGTTGAGTTCTCACCGAAATGCTCAGGAGCATTTCCCAACAGAGTCACCATTTGTTGTGGTTGCTCCACAACGTACCCCAAAATTGGGGACCCACCTTTTTGCATATTTTCCAAGAAGACCGAAGTGGCCCATATGCTAAAGATCAAAGAAAAAGCAAAACACCGCAAGGAGAAAAAGTGTCGCGATATCGCGACATGTTGCATTTTCGCAGTTCAAAGCAAAGAGAAAAAGCAAGGAGGAAAAAGTGTCGCGATATCGCGACATGTTGCATTGTCGTGGCCAAAGAGAAGAGAAAGAACAAGAAAGAAAAAGTGTCGCGATATCGCGACATGTTGCATTTTCACGGCCAAAAGAGAAGAGAAAGAAAAGAAAGAAAAAGTGTCGCGATATCGCGACATGTTGCATTTTCGTGGCCAAGAGAAAAAGAAAAGTGTCGCGATATCGCGACATGTTGCATTTTCTGGCCAAAGAAAGGAAAAAGTGTCGCGATATCGCGACATGTTGCATTTTCACGGCCAAAGAAAGAAAAGTGTCGCGATATCGCGACATGTTGCATTTTCGTCCAAAGAAAGAAAAAGTGTCACGATATCGCGACATGTTGCATTTTCGTGGCCAAAAAGAGAAAAAGTGTCGCGATATCGCGACATGTTGCATTTTCGCAGCCAAAATAGAAGAAATAAAAGTGTCGCGATATCGCGACATGTTGCATTTTCGTGACTCAAAAAGGAGAAGAGAGAAAGAAAAGTGTCACGATATCGCGACATGTTGCATTTTTGGACTCAAAAGGGGAGAGAGAAAAGGCAAAAGTGTCGCGATATCGCGACATGTTACATTTTCGCCAAGGGAACAAAGTAGTGCACAGTGCATCGATATTAGTGATGAACACCAGGATAGTGAAACTGAAGACGCATAGTGACGTGGACACATAAGGACAAAATCCAATGAATAAGACAAAATGTTACATAAGGAATCTTTAATGATTTGAAATCATTTAAGATGGTCGTTACACATGGAAGGAAACGGACGCATGCCCATGTGGAGAAAATGAAACGTTAAATCAAAGAAGGGCCACAAAATAGAAATGAAAAGCCTTTTTGGAAACCAAAACACATGCATGCACAAGGGAAGGTGAAACGAACAACCATTGGAAAATGAAACGAAAAGCTTCTTAAAAATTTTAAATACGCCAGGCAAGGATGTTTTGAGGGGTTGGAAACCATCTGCGAGCGAGTTGCAGATTTGAAGGCAAGAGGGCCATTCTGGACCTGTTTGAGTCGTTTTCTTCCATGGACTGGTTTGGGAAAACCAGAATTTTCTGTTATTGTAAAATGACAAATTTTTAATACAGAAAATTTCAGAAAGTTGCATCTTATGGACAAGAAAGGAGGAGTCATTTTCTGCATGCAAGATTAAATGTCTATTTTTCCCCTTTTCAGATTTTAGGCTTGTAAATGGAGTTTATGCAAGTTTTCTTGGTTGCTTCATGCGAATGTTTAAATCTGAAAACCTCATTTAAAACCCTAGGAGCAAGCACTTAGCTTATCCGGATTGTGCTTGTTTTGCAAGTCCAATAGGTTAGGTTGCATGCATGAAAACCTCGCATCTTCGGTTTTGTCGAAATAGGATAGCATCATACCTGAATGCATCTTATTTTCCATTTTCTGCATTTCATTTTCATTTTTCTGCATTTTATTTTTCCAAAAATTTTAACTTTTTTTTAATTTTCGGGCATTAAAATAAACATTTAAAAAATTTCAAAATCCAAAAATAATTTCACCATTGCGTAGGTTATACTTCAGACTTCCAATACGCACTTTGAAATTTCATTTTCGGAGTTGTTTAGTATTTTTAAAAATTCATCGAAGTTGTTGTTTTATTACAGATTTTAAAAAATCCGAAAATAGAAAATTTCCATTTTGGGTCCGAATTTCATTTTTTTCAGTTTCATGTTTCATTCATGAGCCTATGATGACATTCCCTTCATGAAAATTCCAATTTCATTGAAGGAGTTATGTTTTATGGCATTTCACAAATTTCCATTTTTGGAGCCTAAAATTACCCTCTCTTCATAAAAATTCTAATTTTACGAAAGAGGGGTAATTTGAGTATACATTGAAAAAAATTAATTTTTATTTATGAAAATTGATTTATTTAAAATAATTAAAGTAATTTTAATATTTAATATTTCATATTAATTAATAATAAATCTTTTTAACCCTCAAGAAATTAAGACACTACATCGTGGTCATATGAGGGCCAACTCACATTTGCTTTATTTTGGTTCAATGAACAATCACTAAAGTTTCATGGTAAAATAAACCAACATTGCCCCTTGTTTACGGTTACTTGCAATCACTAAGGTGTTCCAAGCATTTAAATTGAATATCTTTATTTGAGATTACTAATACACATATGCAAATGCTAATATAGCGGAGACCTTGGAGAAGTTGTTTGTTTAACTTCTTTGCAAGAGGGGATTTGGAACCCAAATCCTAAGGAAGAGTGTACTTTCACAATTGGGTGAAAATACCACTTAAAACTTTGGTTCGTGGATCTCTTTTCATAGGAGAACTCTTTCCCCTTTCTCTGGTTCATGGATCTCTCTCCACAGGAGAACTCTTTCCCCTTGCTCTGGTTCATGGATATCTCTTTGTAGGAGACCTTTATTCCCACTACTATGGTTGGTGAATCTCTAACACATAAGACCTTTGTCCCCACTACTTTGGCTTGCAGATCTCTATCCATAGGAGATATTTGTCCCCACTACATTGGTTTGTGGATCTCTCTCCATAGGAGACCTCTATCCTCTTTGGTCTAATCACCTCCAAAGCTGGTACTCACCTCTACTTAACTCTACTGAAATCTACCCCAAGCTTTAACACAAAGCTTGATCAAATCAGAAACCAAAACTACTCTCAAATCTACTCAAATCTATCCCAAGAATTAACACAAATCTTGATCAAATCAGAAACCAAACCCGCTCTGAACTCTGCTCAAATTTACCCCAAGCCTTAACACAAAGCTTGATCAAATTAGCAACCAAACCTAATCTCAACTCTGCTTAAATTTACCCCAAGCCTTAACAAAAATCTTGATCAAATCAACAACCAAACCTACTCCGAACTCTGCTCAAATATTCCCCAAGACTTAACACAAAGCTTGATCCAATCAGAAACCAAACTTGCTCTCAACTCTGCTCAAATATACCTTTAACACATGTACAAATCTGCTCTAACATATGCTCAAATCTGCTCTTGACACATGCACAAATATGCTCTAACATATGCTTAAATCTGCTCTTAACACATGCACAAATTTGCTCTAACATATAATCAAATCTATCTTAACACATGCAAAAATCTGCTTTAACATATGCTCAAATATGCTCTAACTCATGCTCAATAAACTTACAAGATATGCTCAATCAATCTCAAATTTCGCACACAATGCTATCAAATGCTTTGTCTAATATTTAATGTAATTTCTTTAACTTGAAGTAGTTTAGACATATTTTACCCAGAATTTGTTTAACCTCCTAAAAATATAGAGAATGATATGCACTTGCAAACATCTCAATATGTTCTCAATCATTAAGTCTATCACTTTCACATGTCTCACATTTATTACTCTTTTAAATGTAGGTCTAGTCTAGCACATGATACTTGACTTTATGATGCACATACATGCTTCATAAATCTGATTTCTAATGCTTGCACATTCACTTTCAATATCACTCAAAACCAATGTCAAAAATCTTCACACACATTCAACCAATGAAGCACAATTTGCTCACAAACCCTAAACAAGTATTTTCAAACTTCTTCCAACAAAGATGCACAATGTAGGTCTCAATCCTAACTCAAATATTTTCAACAATGCTTATCAAACAATCCTTTTCACTCCACCTTATGTTTCGAAACATTCATTCAACAAAACACCTTAAATAAGGAAATATGTGCCCATACCTCTTAATTTGCTCTTATGGAGATATGTCTTCAAAAATCTGTCTCACACACAATATCTTTTGCAACTATAAAAGGGTTAACAAAACACCTTTGTATGTGTTATAAAACCTTATCAAAATGTGTGCACAATTTGTTCTAAACCAATGCTCTATACCTATTTTGGTTTCTCAAAATAAAACATTAAATCATGAACCAAGTCCTTCAAATTGAATAAAATATTACAAACAATAACAGTACATTCTACACCTTTTATCTCCCACTTAAAATATCAACAAACACTTACAAAAATATTTACCAATAATTTCCTTATTACTCCACAAAATATAACTTCAGAAAAATATACTCTCCATTAAATTTTTCTTCTAAACAATGGCAAGAAATAAAAAATCTTTCCCTTATAGTTCCCTAAGTCCAATGGCGCTCAAAAAATCAAACACACCTTAAGCACCTAACAACTCAACCTTAGGCATTAATAAAAATTAAATATTTGCTTACCAAAACTATCGTGGGTTCGACCACAACACCTCCTGCCTGCCAGCATGCTCATGTTGCTTGGGCTATCGCTAGGCCAACCACCTACATGAAAACACTAATGTGCGATGTGCACTTTGATCTCCGCTCAAACTTCCTTCCAAAAAAAATCGTTTCAAAATCGTCACTGCCTGGATTCGACCTCACAACCTGTTGTTTGCACTATGACTTAACACTGCCTAGTCTACCGCTAGGCCAACTGCCTGGTTAGAGATAAGATCACACGATCTTATATTTCAATCGCCCAAAGCTCTTCCTTTTCCTTTTAAAAAATTGTCTTCTTCTCACAATGCGCACGCAGGAAACCCGCATTACTCACTTGAAACGCGCATCGAACACACAACCTTAGGGCACAAAATTTTATCCATATTAATATGGATTTACCACCATGCTAAGGACGTTGTTGTTTAGGAATTTTAAAAAATAAACTTTTGAATTATGGCACCAAAACCCACTTCGGGTTATACAATAATATAATATAAATATTATAATTATTTTATAATTTAACCTTAGGCTTTAACCTTTTAACTTTAATATTATAATATTAAAATATTATAATATTATAATATTATTTCCTTTTAGAGCCTTAGTAAGTTGCTTCGTTCAGGATTTTTAAACCATGGACTTCAACCTTTTAATCAAACACTTGGAGCTTTATCCCAAACCTCTTGGGCTAAAATATAAATATTATGACCCTTTTTTTTTGTCAAGTTCCTTGCACTGAGAATGATATTTTCCTTACATTTTAACAAACTTATAAACCTTGTCTTTTTGCCATGCCAAGTTATCAATGACAACCAATGTCATCAACCTATGACCTCAAAACTTTGACATCAATGACAACAATATAATCAAAATTTCCAACACATTTGGATCATGTAAATGTACCTTTACCTTGATACATACTTAGGACATTAGATTACTTTAGGGGGAAGTTATCTAGTTACTTCATGCATTGTAATAACTGCACAAGTGTCAAAGTGCAAGATGTATATGTGTAAGCTATCCCTTGCACATCTAGGTAGAGTGTTTGCCAAGGAACCTATTTCCTATATAAAGGGCCATATGTATAGATCATTGAGTAACATATATAGAGCAACATAAGTAGAGAGCATACAGTTGCATATAAAGTTAGAGTGATATGATGTAGCATTGTAGTGTGATGGGGTGTAATATGCTCAATGCCCATTCTTGAGCAGTTGCTCTATTCATGGAGTGTTCATTTTCTCTAAAGCTATTTTGTAAACATATCCATCATTTATATATACTATTTTCAGTCATCTCGCAGATTTACTTTATGTCATTTTATTCTACATCTTGTATTTGCTATCTCTGATTACATGTTGTATCAAAAGCTAATAGCTTTGAGTATAGAAAGAATGAATCTCCATTCAATGCGGTCATAAGTTTTCTCAAAATCAATCTTAATAAAAAATATATTATGTTTTGACATCTGGGCCCATTCCATGCCCTCCCAGATATCTAAAACATTGTCGAGGATGTACCTTCCTTGAATAAAGCTAGTTTGCTCTGATATGACTATCAAAGGAAGAAGAGACCTAAGACAAAGAGCTAAATACGTGGCAATTATCTTGTAACTAACATTAAACAAAGTAATAGGCCTCCAATTAGTGATCAACTTTGGGTCCCCTTGCTTGGGTATGAATTTGATACTGTCCATGTTAATAATTTCTCCCAAAGAGCCTACTCGAAGAGCCTCCAAATAAAATTTATGTAGATCAGGACCAACTAAGTCCCAATGACCCTTGTAGAACTCATAGAAAAATCCATCTAGACCTGGTGCTTTTTTATTTGCCATTTGAGACAATGCATCCTCCAAATCTTTAAGGGAGAGTAGTATATCACATCCTACTTTTTGAGACTCTGATACCTTAACTGGTACAACTACCATACAAGCTACCAGTACTTGCTCCTGCTTAAGGGAATAAGGTTGAGTGGAAAAATTATTAGTATAGTGCTTTACAAAAGCATCAATCATATCAGGATGAGAGGTAAGCATTATTCCATTCTATTGAATGGCCTTGAATTGAGTAGCTTGGCTAGGAGGGTGAAGCCTTTGAAAATATTCTTTGGTGAGCCTATCACCAAATTTAAGCCAATGAAGACGACCTTTAATTTGAGCTCCTTGAGCCTCATAAAGCTAGCAAGTTTAAGTTCATGCCTCAGCTGGAAAACATGAGATTGAAGTTCAAGATTAAATGGACAGGTCTTAAGCCTAAGAGAAGCTTTGGCAAGCTCATCATGAACAACATCATTGGAATGTCTTCTAAAATGCACCACATTTTCCTCCAAAGTATGGAACAAGATAGTTGTATGAAAAATGACATCATTCCACCATTCTATCCAACCCAACTCTCCAATAGGTCTAGGAACTAGATTCCAGATTCTATAGATATGACATACCATGGAAGAGTGCTGAAGAAAGAAAGCATTGAAAAAATTTGTGACTTGTAGTGTCTCTAAGGAAAGGATTTCATCAACACATTAAATATAATGGGTGAATGGTTGGAAGTAGTGGTACCAGGAATGGTTTCCACAAATGAAGCTGAAGCATTTCTCCTATAAAAGAAAAACTGCACATAATCTGAAAGCATGGCTCTATCCATCCTAGAAATTGGACCACATATACCACAAAATTTTAGGAAAATCCTAGGGAGAAAAATATGAATTGGGGTCTGACTAACCCAATTTGTTTTTCATGAAGTACCAGGCTTCTCTTTTACTAGTAGCCCACCGCATGGGAAGTTGTCCTATATTATCTGCAAGTTTTTTAGTCATATTAAAATCTCCACACATAACCCAAATAACAGGTGGTAAAGAAAAAGCACACCACCACCAGAGTCTACATCGCTCCTGAGCTTCATTTGAGGCATAAACATTAATAATGCAAAAAGATAGCCCACCAACCTCAAGTAAAACCTAAACTGCGTGATTGGAGGGGTCCACACCCCACAAGAAAAAAACTATATTTCTACCTGATACCAAAAGAATGACAACTCCCCCTCTACCAAGGGAATTACTGATGGCATAAAAAAGCAACCTGGAAAAAAAAAGGGCAAGTACATTGCAGAATAAAGTAAAAATCTTAATCACTTGAAGGCAGAGAAATTTAGGATTACCATAAAACTTGGAGCATAAAGCAATCTCATCTCAGACCAAGTATTTGTGGACTGGATCCATCAGCCCTATGACATTCCATGATAAAAAATCATGGAAATAGATCAAGACTCATATGTCCGGCTACATCTTTAGCGTCTCAAATTTTGAAAGAGAATCATAAATATTACTGAGAAAAGTCTCCTAACCTACTTTCCAAAACTCTGTTTGACACCTTTTATCTAGATGAAATAGGGAGTCTCCCCGAGGTGGGCTACAAAATCTTTGACCATTGACAAAATATCATTCAGATTCCATCAAGCTTGAGGAAGACTGCCTATTAACATGCAAAACTGGAGAATTTGAAGACTGAGTAGGAGTAGAAGAAGTAAAAATTTAAGCAAAGGAAGCACTAGTCGGTGGTACATTAGAAACCATATGTGAAGCCCTAGCACATAGTGTTGTTGGTTGTGTGATATTTTGCTCCATCACCACACCATGCCCAATTGGCATAGAAGACACAAGGGATTGAGACGAGTTGCTGGGAGCAGCCATAGGGTTTACATTTTTCCTATTCTTACCCTTCTTCTAGACTACCTTCCATTCATCTTTCTCCCCTTTGGAAGTAGAGACAGAGCTAGTAATAACAGGAGCCATAATTCTCTCCTTAGCTATAAACTTATCCGTAATTAAAGGATAATCTTTTATCTTATGGGCAGTTGATTGGAAACAGTAACATGTGATTGTTAGAGTTGCTATGATACATTAACTATAATTATTACCTCATTTGGTAATTTGTAAATTATTCTGGGTAGATTATTAATTTACTACCTAAGGTTAGATATTCATTAATATCTTTTGATTAACGAATATTAGTTGTTAATTAGTTGGCATATTATTGTTAGTTAGCACGATTTAATCATCGTTAGTGACAACCTAGGGGGTGATAATATATTAGAGCATAAGGCAACTAACTGCACAGGAGAATCAAAATATTACCAAATAAGGTAATAGTACTCTAACATAATATTCATGCATCTCTAGGCTATCTATAGCCTATCACATTTGTATTTAAACCATACATTATGAAAAATATGCTTAATACCTATAGTTTGATTTATTTCATTCAATACCTACATTGGTATCAGAGCTTGTACTACGTACCTGGGCAAGTTTGAGGTGCACCTTCGAAGAAAGAGAAGGTGATATTTTTGTTACTCCTACACTAGACCTGTGGGGCACAAATTCTAAAATGGTACCCCCTAGATGGGACACATTTTTCAAGGTGTGCAATTCCCCATCTCTTTAGCATGCATTATGAGGCACTCGTAGTTTTTTATGACATAAAAATCAAGGTGAAATTTTGACCTGGATTCCATAACTCGTAGAGTTGATGCAAGAGCTGATTTTTTTTTAACTAAAGTGAGCATTTAAAATTTTTGTGAATTTTATTAAATTTCATTTTTTATCAGACTGATGCGGTCTGACTCCTCTATCAACCCACCACAAGACTAATAGCCCCACAGACGGGAGATAACAACCCACACGTGGGCACAAATCCTATTGAATTTTCTTGCACGCTCCCCACAATTCGGTGATCGACGACCTCTGAATCTTGTAGTCGCTTCTTCTGATACACTCCTGACAACTGTGTAGTCACCAATACACTCGAAACACCAAGTGGCATGCAAACCTATGAATGAGTGAAACTGGTGCTAAACCACACATGCAATGACTTGACATCATCCTCACACCCGTACTAAACTCGAGGAGGGATCATTTTATGTTGACCATCTGACCTGATGGTGCAAATCTTGAAATGGACATGGATTTTGAGGTGAGCATAAAATTTGAGGACACGTGGCACGATGAGCACAATTGAGATGATGGATACAAATTTCAAGGTGGTATATAGCTAACATGATTCTCTTCGAGCGTTGATGTGGCATCTAGCTGGCACTGCATGATGTGACGATCGACAAATATGTGACATACTCTAATTCGCTAAACTCGCTACTGAGCTGTCACTAGACGATTCATTGTTCGAGCTAACGTGTCAAGGGTTTATTTGTTGTTCATCTAGTAAAAGGTTTGTTTGATTTCTTGAAGGCAATCATTTGTAAAAGCGTGAGGTGAAGGTTTTAAAGAACTAAAACATGCACATTCTCGTGCATTGTGGGATATTATATCCCAAGCCCTTCAAAAGACTTTTCCTCCTTTGTGAACGCGTGAGGTCGCGTGCTCATATGAGCGCCGAGATATTATATATAAAAAATGTTGGCAATTTTGGGTACATTGGGTACATTGCCTTTGCTCAAGTTTTGATGTTGTCATTGATGTCAAGAAGCGGAAGGGTTTTTGTGAAAACCAAGGCAGTCAAAATAAAAGGTTTTATTTAAAACCATGGACAACAGATTTGAAGTGGGTTTTTCTTAAAACCCAAGCTGGCTTTTCGTTTCGTTGAAAAAGGTGCCACGGTGATGAAGATATTTAATTTTAAATATTTAGTTTAAATTTTATTTATTTAAAATTTAAATTAAAATATTAAAATAAATTAAAGTGCCGACGTATTAATCAATGCATCTTAGTGCATATAAAAGGTGGGATGGAGTTCGATATTTAATACTTGATGTGTTTCGATTTCGGCATTAAGCTCCTGCGCCAACGAAGGAGGAAGACTTTCGCTTGCGTGGTCGAAGGTGTAAGGATATAAAAATGATGCGATAGCCACACCTTGGAAGAAGAGAGGGTGCACGTAATTTGTTTCTCAATCGTGCGACAAAAGAAAACAAAGAGCATGTGATTTGATTTTTCGGCGATACAACGTCGAATAGAAGTGGCACGGATTTTGAAGAGGATAAAGACAAAAACATAGGGGAATCGGTTGATGGTTGCTGTGTAAGCATTGAGAACAAAGAGATCCAACCCAGGTGGTCGCGGACAGATTTGAGATACTAGAGGTTGATGGGTCAAAACTCATGTGCGCGTGCCGAATGTTGTTTGTGGTTCTAGGAAGTGACAAATAAAAGTGTGAGCGGTGTAAAATCCAAGAGGGTGCGTAGCCCGAGTGGTTCCCAAGACAGAACTAAGGTGCTAGGAAAGGAGAGCACTCGTGTTCGAATTACGCGGCTGCACTTTTTAGGTATGTCATAAAATGCTTGGTTATTGTGGTCTACGTCTTGTCGTATGAGGGAGTCATAAGGTTTTAAGTAAAATAATTTTTGATGTGTGGTATGCACTCGTGTAGGGAGTCATAAGGTGTTTCAATTAATTAATTTATGTTATGACGTGCACATTCAATTAGGGAGTTATAAGGTGAAGGGAAATAAAATATTTTTTATTTGAATGTTTGAAAAGTAAATTGGACATCAAAGGTTTAGGGAAGTCATAACTAAAGTATGGAATGGTTATGCATGATATAAAATGTTTTATTTTACTTTTATGGCATAAGTGGTTTTGGGAGTTATAAGGTTATGCAATATTGTGATTTATTTTATTTTATGGTACAAGTGGTTTTAGGAGAGATAAGGAAGTTGTGCAATTAAAGACCTTGGTGATGATTAATGAAAAGTGGAGTAATGTTGATTATGTTGTGATCTACTAACCCTTGTGAAGATTGGCAAAAGAATTTTGTGATGGTGGCAGATTTCCAAAGGGGTTTCCTTCACTTCAATAAGGTATGGGCACATTCTTCTTATGAGTATGATTGGTGATATTGTGTGGGTGGCTGTTTTGTTCAAATATCTTTGGAGGGAAAAGGATTTCTACTTGTTTCCTTTTCTAGTGATGATTGGTAGAATGCTTCAAGGTTAATGTTGAGTTGAATGATGTTGGTTAAACCTTGTCTATGAGCATTGTTGTTGAAGCCCAAATTGGTTAAGAAAAGATATTGGTTGTTGGAAAGAACATGAGTATCATTGTTATATGAGATATTGCATGGTTGGCAATTGTTGGGTTGTGTTTCATGTTCTTGAGAATAGCATACTACATCTATCTTATTCTATTGAGATTGAGATTGAGTTGAGATTGAGATTGAGTTGAGATTGAGATTGGGAGTTAAGTATAGAACATATTGAGTCTCTAACAATTCTCTTTATGCTTCTATGAGGTTGATGAATCACATTGGGTCTCTAACAATTCTCTTTGTGGGTTCACGCCAAGCAAGTTTTTCTTGATGAACTTGTGAGCAGGTTTTGGACAGGTTCCATTGGGAACTTGTGAGCAGGTTTTGTGAAAGGTGAGTGATTACGGAAAAAGGAATTATTGCATTAACCTTCAAACTTAGGTTACATAGATTAAATAGGCGATAAATAACCTATTCGAGAAAGAAAGGGAGAAAGGAGAAATTGGGGGAAAAGAAGGATGGAAGGAATTCTCTTGCCGCCCAAATGTTGTCGTCCACTGCCGTCCAGGTAAGGTAAAAGGTAAGTTACCTTTACCCCAGTTAAAATCAAATTTTTAACCTTTTACTAATGGTAATTTCCAACATTCTCTCCCTTAAAGTTGAGAGGACTAACTATATAGTCTCTCAGCTTTATAAATTGAGCTTTAGCCATGCCTTTGGTGAAGATGTCTGCTAGATTATCCAAAGTGCTACAATATTGAAGCTCAATTGTCTGTTGTTCCACCATATCTCTTATGAAGTGATACTTCATATCAAAATGTTTTGACCTTTTGTGGTGGATCGGATTATATGCCAACTGTATGGCACTAATATTATCACAATTCAGTTTGGTTGGACCAATTTGTTTTTCGCCAATCTCTTCAAGGATTTTCCTCAACGAGAGGATCTGAGTACTGGCATGAGTAATGGCTATGTACTCAGCTTCTGTAGATGATAATGCTACAACAGATTGCTTCTTGGAACTCCAAGTTATTAGTCCTGAACCTAGACTAAAACAGTTCCCTGATGTAGATTTTCTGTCATCTATATTATTGCCCCAATCGTTGTCACTATAACCAAATAACTTCACAGAGTTAGACTTGTGGTAATGGATTCCAAAATCCAATGTACCTTTTACATATCGTAAAATTCGTTTGGTTGCTTGAAGATGCAGCTCGGATGGGCATGCCATATATCGTGATACAAGAGAAACAACATACTGTATATCTGGCCTAGTGTTGGTGAGAAACATTAAACTCCAAACCATGCTTCTGTAATTGGTCAAGTCAACTTTTGGTGCTCCATCTTCTTTGTTTAGCTGGATTCCATGTCCAGTTGGTGTTGCAGCTGATTTGCACTGCTGCATAGCAAATTTCTTGATCATGTCATGAGCATATTTTTGTTGACAAATGAAGATCCCATTCTTTGATTGATGTACTTCCATTCCTAGAAAGTATCTCATTAATCCGAGATCCTTCATCTCAAACTGATTCATCATGGAGTTTTTGAACTCCATATTCATTTTATCATTACTACCCATGAATATTAGATCATCCACATATAAACAAACTATGAGGATATCTACTCCATTTTTCAGGTAGTATAATGTTGGTTCACTTTTGCTTTTTGTGAAACCATATTTGCTGAAATAGCCGTCAATTCGTGAGTACCATGCTCTTGGTGCTTGCTTGAGGCCATAAAGTGCTTTTTTCAATTTATAAACAAGGTTCTCTTTTCCTGGTTCTTGGAAACCTTGAGGTTGTTGAACATACACCTCTTCCGTCAGGTATCCATTTAAAAATGCACTTTTCACATCCATGTGTTGAATTTTCCATCCTTTATAGGCTGCCAAGGAAAGAACAGTTCTAATTGTTTCTTGTCGAGCAACTGGAGCAAAGGTTTCCTCATAATCTATTCCATATTTATGAGTAAAACCTTTAGCTACTAATCTTGCCTTGTGCCTTTCAATGCTCCCATCAGCATTGAATTTGGTCTTATAGACCCATTTACATCCAACACATTTTTTTCCCTTGGGAAGTGTTGTGGTTCATCCACAACACACCCCAGAAGTGGGGACCCACCTTTGTTTTTGCAAGTTTTAGGGAAGATCTCAAAGACCCGGATGCTAAAAATGAAGAAAAGAAGAAAAATGCCTAAGTGTTGAAAGGGTCGCGAAATCGCGACATGTCGCGAAATCGCGACCTGTCTCTCCATCGCTATGAGTTGTCGAGAGGAAGCACAAGGTTGAAAGTGGTAGCGAATCGCTACCACTTTGTGAAGCGGAGGCTCGAAAGAAAAGTGGTAGCGAATCGCAACCACTTCGTGAAGCAAAGGCTCGAAGGAAAAGTGGTAGCGAATCACTACCACTTCGTGAAGCAAAGGCTCGAGACCAAAGTGGTAGCGATATCGCTACCACTTCATCGAAGGTAGGCTCGGAACACCACTTCATCGAAGGAAGGCTCGGAACCAAAGTGGTAGCGATATCGCTACCACTTTTTGAAAGGAAGGCTCGGAACCAAAGTGGTAGCGATATCGCTATCACTTTTTGAAAGGAAGGCTCGGAACCAAAGTGGTAGCGATATCGCTACCACTTTTTGAAAAGAAGGCAAAGCAAAGTCGATAGCGATATCGCTACAACGAGCTATTGCAGGCGTACAGACCAAGAACATGTCGCGATATCGCAACATGTCGCGATTTCACGACATGTCGCGTTATCGCGGCTAGGAAACGAAAAAGGCCGAATGCAAATTCTGTCGAGATTTTCGTGGGAAAGCGTTACGAAAGGTGCAGGATACGTAGGACACGTGGCAAAAATGATAGAACCAGAGTAACGTTTCATAACAACAGTTACTGGCCGTAGAGATCGAGCGTTACGATTGCATGCAAGGGTTAGAATACCAAAAGGCGGGAATTGAAGCGAAGGGTCCCGGGAGTCGAAATGAAGCTTCATGGAGCAGCTGAGAATGCACGACAGAAAGGTTAAATAGCAGAAATGTAGATGGATACAGGGGCTGGAGACTGTAACAAAAAGCATTACTTATTGAAATAAAAGATTTTTCTTTGGTAACACGACTTTTGTGTGTAAAATCAAAAGGAGATCGAAGCCAAAACTATTGTTTTACTATCAATCTTTCCGTTGCATCATTTTGTCTTGTATCTATTTCGTTTACACCATGGGATGGGTTACAATAGGTGAATGGTAGAATGATGCAGTTATATTCGTTTCCTTAGAGTCTTGCATCTGATCTGATTAGATTGTGTGTTAGTATAGATCTGATCGGTTGGGTTGTTTTGGGGACTTCATCTCTTAACTTGGGATTTTGCAGGGAGGAGATCGTGAACCATTTTAATATCCTTCATTATTTTCTAGCTGATTCAAAATAACGAGTTTTTGTTTTATTCCTTGATATGCTTAATTTCATGTCAGAGACTAACACTGAAATAACAAAACTATTGAATAGAGATAAAACGAACAGGTTAACCTTAGAATAAATTGTGAATATTAGAACATCTAAAGGAGTTTTGTTTATTTTTGATTAATCAAACAAGTCAAGATTATAAAGTTCATTGAGAATCAACAAAGGCCCCTTGTTAACAGCTATCTGCAGGATTTTGAGTTATTCTGGGATATATCAGCTGTATGTATTAAAATTAAAATTCATTTTTTATATACGTAAAAGCTGTTTCACAAAGAAGCTTGGAGAAATAATAAAAGGAAGGAAAATAAAATAAATTATTTCTTTGCAAGAAAGAGTCTTTTGTTCGAGACTCTAAGTTGCGTGTTATTATTTGTAATATGACAAATTAACACTCAACATTTTGGCGCTAGAAGGAGGGCCTTCTGTATTGCTTTGCAATTTTGATTTGTTCTAACAATTAACATGGGTAGTTTTGTTTCCACCTATTATGCTTGCAGGTGTAACATCCAAACATTTTATCTGGCAGCAGATTTGATACTTAAGTGTGTATTTCAGGAGATATCTAGCTTATCTATTGAAATGTCATCCATCTCATTAGCTTGACTCCTAGTGTATCTTTGTTGGAAATTCCTATCCAACATTTGAGTAGATGGATGACTCTGCAGTATGCGCTTTCCTCTATTTGTCTCTTTCCTTTGAGAAACTGAATCAATATCCATCGGGCTTGGAGTGCTTATAGATCTTTGAAATCGTTTTGGAGAATTCGGGGATGCCAACAAATTCCTTCTTGGACTTGGTGTACCACTTGATGTACTTGATGAAGTTTCTTGATGTGGAATTTGTGGAGGAGGACTTTTTACACTGCTTTTCTTGGGTTGTACCAATGTGGGAGGTACTAATGTAGAACTGTCCGAATTAGAGTCAAAATCAACAAATTTTTTATGACCAGTTGGCCCTAGCAACTGGCTGCTGCACTGTCAGGCTAGGTTGCCTGATTTTTTCAACTCTCTTCCTTTTCTTCTCTTCGAGAACAATGATTGGATCGGGGGAAGGAGATGAAGCAGGTGCAGCAGGCGCTGATGCTCCCATGGTAAACTTGTACCGGGGTTTGACTTGCAAAAGGTCTGCCACAACCGGTCTGCTCTCTTGCGACGTTGGCGTCTTTTGTGCCTGAGGGATTGCCTTGGGCGTTGCCTTGACTAATTTTTTTGCCTTATCAGGCGTCGCCTTGGAAGCCACGGGCTGCATTGGGTCCATCTGGATGTCTGCTGGGCCCACGCTGGCAGTTGCCAAAGTGTACAACTGTTGGGAGGAAGACCCTCCTTTATAGCCCTCAAAGGGACCTCGGGTAACGTAACCTTGATATGCGAACGACCGCCAGCTGTCATGATGCTGGTCATAGAGAATCGAAAAGTCATCATCTACGGCCAGGTTTCTCCTTGTGGATTTGTCGTGCTGCCTGCGGCATCTCATCTTCCAGCATTCAGTAATATTTTCTTTTGACCAATTAAGGCCTGCTATCTTGGATAGGAATTTTTTGAACCCTGGAGATGAGAACTGGTGGTCTGGGTTTCGCTTGGGGTCATATGTCACCTCCTCACAGTAAAAATCCTGCCAGGGAGGAGAAGCTTCCATCAACTCGATTTCCCAGTCAAGGTCCACATGGACCACATCACATCTATCTTCGACTATGTCTGCCCAGGGGCAGAGATGTGCAAATTTTCCCCTTATTCCATATGGGTCATACTTCCAGCGCTGCGACAGTAAAACCAGGCCAATCCGGGACAACTCCTGCTCGAGGTAGACATGCTGTCCTACCTCAGAAATCTCAACATTTGCCCAGGAAAGAGGATATTGAAAAATTTGTCCTCTCTTCTTTCCTAGGCCGAACTCTTCCTCAACATAGTCCATCTGTCGGGCAACCTCCATCCCAAACAGATGCTCCGTGCACCAGTAGGGCAGAAGATGAGGTTTGCCCTTGAATCTGTAGATTCTGACCATAATTCCCTGTGTCAGTCTAAAAATGTCCCCGAGCTTCTGATTTAGCAAAGAACTTGTCATTTCTCTCAAGGGGCGGGGGATTTCGCTTTCGCTGAAGACTGAAATGACCAATCCTAGAAAGTTGAAGTTAAACTTGTAGTAGGACCCTTTCCGGTATAGGTCATCCGTCCAGTTATAGATGGGCTGTGGCTCTCCCTTCTCGTTGACCTTCTTCAGGTTCGGGATCGGCATCCGGGAGTGCAAATGATATAAACAAAGCCAGGCTAGAACAGAACTGAGCCGAAATTCGGTGAACTGCATCTTCTGGAGCTTGACCAGGCTGGAGTGGATGGCGTAGGCCAGCCAGTCTGTCTAGTCGAAAAAGATGGGATGCTTTCCACTTCTCTGCGCTGCAGGCTCGTAGGATTCTCCACACAGGAGACATTCTACCAGTGCTAGCTGGTACGGCTGTACCAACTCATCAGAGTCATAGTCGAGGATTGATGCCAAAATGGTGTATAAGTACTTGCTATGAAATCTCGCCAAGGGCATGGGGCCAGTTGGCCATTGTCCAGCTGCAAGCGGGGCGTTCAGCTCTGAATTGAGGAAATCCCTCATCCTTTTGGTATGCGTGAAGCGTCCCGCTTGCTCACCCAAATTAACCTTTCTGAGAATTACGCTGGAGTCATACTCCAACCCTGGGGCGAAAGCTGGCTGGACAGTCTCCCTGTGCAGTGCGAACAAGGGTTTACCGCTGGAGCTACAAATTTGCCGGGTAACTGGTCTGTAGTGTCTGACAATTAGGTATACCAGTTCTGGGCATTGATGGACAGGAGGGCACAAGAATATGAAAAGGTTAGATTTGTATGCCACTCCGAAATGATGAGAGGGCGAAACCTTGTCAGCCCAACTCTCCACATTTGTCCGCCGCTTCGTCAGACTCATAGAAAACAAGTCGTCCTTGTATCCCGCCAAGTAATTCATCGGAGGTGGTGGGGCTTGCCCACGTTGTACTTTTTTTGGCCGGGACTTTGACTTTCGCTCTGGCGGGGTTTCACTTCTGAAAACACCCGATCGCTATAAATCTTCCGGTTCGCCACTTTCGCTGGTCTGTGCTGACACTGGCATCTTTCCTCTGTCCATCTCCCCGAATCAGCAATAATTACAAGTTTAGGGCATCTGCAGCAGATTTTACTGTCACAGGAATAATTTTCATCGTTCGAGGAATAATCTGTGCAGTCTGGCATGTTTGAATGCATATGACCCCCTTTTCTAGATAATGACAGCGTCATTAATGCCGCGCAGGAGGGGGTAGGTCGGCTGAGTTATGTTTCTTAGGTGGTTGCATAGGAGAATGTTTGGAAAAAGGGTGCTCCGGATGCCATGCCATGTTCTTTTTCTTGCACTTTTTGTTGAGGAATGTGCAATCATTAATTCTACTTTGGAAGTTGCGCCATGGCTGACGTTACTGCCATAATCCGGGCACACTACTCAAGACAGAACCCTTGGTGCGGAAACCCGCTTTGAAAAGGTCACAATGCGCTTTGGGCCCAGCTTGGAACCTTTTTTGAATATTTTATTCATTTTTTAAAACATTGTTCAAGCTGGCCCAGAAAACGAGGCGCAGTCGGACTTCGCCCAAAGTTGGGCGTGATCCGACTTCGCCGGCGAAGTCGGGCTTCGCAAGAAAAACTGGCGCAGTCCGAATTTCGCGCGATGTTCGCATTGCAACTATTCCTTCATTTTTCTTGCCGCACTCAAGGATTGAGCGCAGTCTGGTTCCTTTGCAACCTTCGGAGGAGGTGAACACTTAGGATTTTTTACTGCTCCTTTAGACTAAACTGGACGAGCTATGCAGCACGAGCGTTGAAGCGGGTTCGGGCGAAGTGCGAACTTCGCGCGAAGTTCGCACTTCGCGTGGAAGTTGTGCACAGTGCGTACTTCGTGCGGAAGCCGACCAAAGTCGAACTTCACGCACGAAGTCAGTCTTCGCTCAAAGCTGAGCGTAGCCTGTCCTTTGTGTGCCTTTGCGGTTTTCCCTTCGTTCGAGCTTCGCACTTTGGCTGGCCCGAAGCCCGACTTCGCTGCGAAGTCGGACTTCGGCCAACACTTAGCCATTTTTTTGCCTTTTTCCTTTTTCTTTGCTTTGCTTCCTCCCTTTGCGCAGCCCGAACTTCGCCCCTCCTGAGGGGCGACGACAGACTTCGCTGTGAAGTCTGTATTTTTCTCCCATGCCGCAGTTAAGCTCAAAAAATAAACAAATTTAAAATTAAAAGTCGAAAGCTGGAAACTGTACATGCTGGGAAATGAAAATGCATAAGGGAAATTTTTTACAAGGAAGGGCCACTCGGGCACCTTCAGCAGCGGTAGATTTTTAAATGGAACCCGTTGACAGGGATAGGCAGGAGCTGACCCTCCATATCCCGAAGTACATAGGCATTGAACTGGTTCATCCGGGCAATCTGATAAGGGCCCTCCCAGAGAGCATCAAATTTATCGTGATTGCTCGGCTTTGCCTTATATGAGTCCCACTTCAGCACTAGGTCCCCGATTTCGAAAACTCAGGAAGTAGTGCCTTTTGAAAACCAGCCTTGAGTAGCAGAAATATGATCAGTGAAGGCCTGGTAAGCAATTTCTCTGTCTTCTTCCAACTACAGGAGTTGGCACAGTCTGTCGTCCACCGGGTCTCTGCTGCTCCTGTCTTCGTCCAACATCCACAGGGCAGGGATCTCAATGTGTGATGGCATGACAGCTTCTTTGCCATAGACGAGGGCATAGGGGGACGTTCTGATGGACTTCTTGAATGCAACTTTGTCCGCCCACAGTGCCCGGTTCAGGAGTAAGTGCCAAGTCCACTTGTTTCTTTCAATGGTCCTCCGAATGATTTTGAGGAGGTTCTTGTTAGTAGACTCGGCAAGGCCATTCCCCTGCGGGTAGTAATTAGAAGACATCTTGTGATAGATGCCAAGTTTGCCAGTGTACTCCATGAGTACAACGCCTACGAATCTCGGACTGTTGTCTGTCATAATTGATTCTAGAACCTCAAAGCGGGTAATCAGGCTCTCAATGAACCTGATGACCGTTTCTTGATCTGCGTTCTTGGTCGGTATTGCCTCTGCCCACCGTGTGAAATAATCGGTGGCTGTAAGAATGAACTTGTGTTCGACAGAGGAATTAGGTGAAATCACCCCAATGAAGTCTATACCCCATTGCTAGAACGGAGTCTCCGCCTGAATCGGTTGAAGGGGCAGGGGTGCTTTTCTGTTTCTGCCAGCAAACCTCTGGCATTGATCACATTTTAAACAGACTACATGAGCGTCTGTAAAAAGAGTGGGCCAATAGTACCTAGCTCTTATTATTTTTAAGGCCGTTGGCCTTGAAGAATGGTGACCCCCAGGCATCCCGAAATGAAAATCTTTGAGGACCCTAGGCTGGTCTGATTTTCTGACGCACCGCAACAGGATGCCGTCGATGTTTTTGAAGTAAAGCCCCTCGGGGCGAAGAGTGTACTTAAGTGCACCTAGCCGAAATATCCTTTGTTGTGAGGCATTCAGGTGATCGGGACATATTTCGATGCAAAATAATCTCACCAGTTCATCTGTCCAATCACTCCCCTTTGATAAGGAGTCATCTAGGTAGATGCGTGTCGCTGTGTCCTCCCACTTACAGGCGGAGATGCCGGCTGCAGCGCTTCGGGCCAATTCCTGACACAAGGCTTAGCCTATGATAAGCTTGGTGGGCCGCACTTCGATGTCGAACTCCTGGATCTTTGCAATCCATCCCGCTCTCTTGTGACCCGGTTCTCCTTGCAAGATGAAGCTTCGAACATCCGGGTGAATCACAAAGACAGTGGTCTTGCTTTGGGAGACAAAATGCCTAAACTTTCGAAGGGATTTCATAACAGCGTGAACCTGTCGCTCTATAAAGTTGTACTTTTCCTCATGCGACTGAATCACTTGGCTCAGGAATGCTATGGGGCGCTCCTCACCATCGTCTCCCTTCTGAGTCAGGACTACAGCGTAACTTTCGGGTTCTCCCACTACATACAAGATGAAGTCCTTGGAGTAGTCCAGGTTTGTTAATACCAGAGCTTGCACAATTCGAGCCTTGATTTCCTCGAAGGCTTGCTCTCTCTCATCAGTCCATTTGTAATTTGTATCTTTCTTCAACAGTTCGGCCATAGGCTTGATCACCTGTGCGAAGTTCGGAAACTTCTGCACAAAGTTAATCTGGCCGAAGAAGGACTACAGCCCTTTTTTATCAATGGGGGCTGGCAAGCGAACGAGGGCTTCTACTCTGTCAGGGTCAATGGCGAGGCATTCTTCGAAAATGACATGTCCCAACAACTTTCCTTCCTTTACTGCGAAGACAAACTTCTTCGGGTTTATAGAAATGCTGAATTCTCGACACCTCTCAAATATTTGTCGTAGGTGCGAAACATGATCTCCTTGTTGGTGAGAGAAAATAGTCATGTCATCGAGGTAGATGACAATAATCTTATTGAGCAGCTCTCGGAAGGCTAGGTCCATGGCCCTTTGGAACGTGGCACCAGCATTGGATAAGCCAAACGACATGCGCTGATAGGCGAACGTCCCCCACTTGGTGGTAAACGCCGTCTTATGCTGGTCCTCGTCTTTGACCCAAATCTGGTTGTAGCCAAAAAATCCATCTAAAAGTGAAAATCTCTGGGCTCCAGCAATGATATGTAGAATCTGGTCGATTTGGGGAAGCGGACAGTGGTCCCTGAGGGAAGCCTGATTTAGGTTTTTGAAGTCGACACAAAGATGAATGTCACCATTCTTTTTCCTCACGGGCACCAAATTCGCAACCCAAGATGAATTTTTGATGGGGTAGATGATCTTGGCTTCCAGCATCTTCAAGAGCTCGGTCTTCATCATGGCCTTAATATTCGGATTCACGGCCCTTTGCTTCTGTCGAAATGGCTTGGCGCCATCCTCTAGCTCAATGGTATGCTGGATGACAGTTCTGTCATACCCCTTCAAATCCTCGTAGCACCAGGCCACGATGTCGGGGAAATCCTGGCACAATGATCTGCTGGAAGTATGACCCATATGGAATAAGGGGAAAATTCGCACATCTCTGCCCCCGGGCAGACATAGTCGAAGATAGATGCGATGTGGTCCATGTGGACCTTGACTGGGAAATCGAGTTGATGGAAGCTTCTCCTCCTTGGCAGGATTTTTACTACGAGGAGGTGACATATGACCCCAAGCGAAACCCGGACCACCAGTTCTCATCTCCAGGGTTCAAAAAATTCCTATCCAAGATAGCAGGCCTTAATTGGTCAAAAGAAAAGATTACTGAATGCTGGAAGATGAGATGCTGTACGCAGCACGACAAATACACAAGGAGAAACCTGGTCGAAGATGATGAATTTTTGGTTCTCTATGACCAACATCATGACAGCTGGCGGTCGTTCGCATATCAAGGTTACGTTCCCCGAGGTCCCTTTGAGGGCTATAAAGGAGGGTCTTCCTCCCAACAGTTGTACACTTCAGCAACTGCCAGCGTGGGCCCAGCAGACATCCAGATGGACCCAATGTAGCCCATGGCTTCCAAGGCGGTGCCTGAGAAGGCAAAAAAATTAGTCAAGGCAACGCCCGAGGCAATCCCTCAGGCACAAAAGACGCCAGCGTCGCAAGAGAGCAGACCGGTTGTGGCAGACCTTCTGCAAGTCAAACCCCAATACAAGTTTACCGTGGGAGCATCAGCGCCTGCTGCACCTGCTTCATCTCCTTACCCTGATCCAATCGTTGTTCTCGAAGAGAAGAAAAGGAAGAGAGTTGAAAAAATCAGGCCACCTAGCCTGACAGTGCAGCAGCCAGTCGTTAGGTCAAAATCAGCTGAACCATGCAGTTCTGTGACTCTTCTCCGGGTATCTTATCTACTAGAAATGTGGAAGGCTTTTCATTGTAGATCTTCAGTCTCCTTACTTTGAAGGACACTTCCATGTGTGAGTAATCCAGAGACAGATACCCACCCAGCTTTGCCGTGAACTCCCTGGAGAGACACATGCTGAAGTAGGGTTCCAAGTCGACAACCACAATTTCCTGTATGACCACTATGTCAAGAGCTTTGTGCAGCCGGATCGAGATATCCTTAATGACATCGACTGTCTTGACAGGGGTGTCGTCTAACTGTAGCACACCTTGGCTGCTCCTTGTATACTCCATACCAATCTCGTCGCAGACAGCTCTTGGCATGACGATCGTGGAGGCACCAGAATCCACCATGCAGTTGTGAACTATATAGCCTTCCATCTGCAATGACAGATAGAAAGGAGGTGGTCTATTTTTTTTAGTGGCGGAGATTATCAGGGGTTGAGCTAACACAGCAGGCTGCGTCAGCTTCCTGTCCTTTATGTTCTTCAAAGATTCCTGCAGCAGATCAACTTGCCCTGGTAGCAAAAGAGCCTCGTACATACTTATCTTTGCGAGAGTCCTCTTTAGCTCGTCAACTATGTTGTAGCTTGAAGTGTTGGCTCCTACCATTTCTTTCGCAGGCTCATACTTAGTCCGGTATTGCTGCGTGGATTCGACTCTCTGCCTCTTCATTAGCGACGGATATCTCAGCTTCTCCTGAGCTTGCTCTTTTGTTTCAGCTGGAGATTGAGCTGCGGGGGCTTTTACTGCGGGAGCTTTGGGTGCAGGAAACTTTTCCTTGGCTGCATGAGGCCATAGTGACTTGCCAGGTGGTAGCCCAGTAGGTTGCACCTTTTCTCTTCTGGCGTATACCTTCAATGGCTTTGGTTGGGCCGCGGCAGCTTCAACGGGCTTTCTGTCTTCCTTAGGCAGGAGAAACACAGGATCTTCTTTTGGGATGACAAAGTTGCCTTCATTGTCCAGGATCATGTATAATTCATCCTCTATGGCATTGCCTGCCAGGGTCTGGAGGTAATGCTAATGCAGCGTGCACCCTTCTTCTGAGTGTGGATCGTTGCACGTGGAGCACCAGTTAACCTGGTCAGAGGTGCCAGGTTGATCCTCAATGGCAACATTTCTTACAGGGGGTTGCCTTTGAGCTTATCGTTCTGCGGCTTGGTATTTTGTTAGCGCCGAAGGAGGATACGGTCTCCTTGGAAGGAACTCCATCTGGGCTTGCTTCTTCTTCATTATCGTCATGTCGTTAGACATGGTATGATACCCATATGCTAGAGCCCATACCTCTTGGAGGATTTTATTTTGAATATCATTGTTTGCAGGCGCCAACTGAGCAGGCGGAGGTAATGCAGCCAATGGCGGGGGCACAAAATACGCCGCGTACTGAGGGGGAGCTGGGAGTGTGGGATACTACGGAGGCAGAGGTGGCGGGTTAGGATAATGTATTTGAGGAGGGTCGTAGGGATTTACAACTGGTGTCATATTCCATGGTTGCTGGGGGTGCTGACTTGATGATGAGGGCATCACACCAGAGGCTGACGGATACTGGGATTGAGGGAAATCAGGATAAATAGGGGGCTGCACTCTATGCGGGAGTCTGCCTATGGAGATTATATCTAATTTTGCTTGTTGGGCAGCTTCGTATGGGGCAGGGAAAGAATCGACTCAGGCTATCTTCAGAAGTAGGCAAATATCCGAGTTGAAAGACCTCAAGTAGTAGTGTGCAGCCTGACCTGCTGAAGGTCGCAGTTTGCGAGGTACTCTCTTCCAAGACCTCGCAAACCTTATGTTGAAGTCTGACACATCCTCTTGTAGGTGTCGTTGGATTCTTTGGAACTGATGCAACAACGAAGAGGGATCGACAGACTCGTTGCATCCTTTTACAAACCTGCCTGCCAACTGAGGCCACCCGTGATAAATCCTTTTGGCAAGGATCTCCACCAATAGAGAAGCTTCCCCCTTAGGAAAAGTGCCAATAGACGGGTCTTGACACTCTCGTCAGTAATAGAGTGTAGCGCAGCCAAGGCCAGAATTTACTGGATGTGTTCATACGTCATTTTGCCGTAGCCATATTAAGTAGGGATGGCCTTCAGGGTAGCGGGGGGTACAGCTTGTTGTCCGACTAGGGCCTGTTGTCATATTTTGCATGGGGTGCAATGTTTTCAATTTTGTAACATGCTGCTCTTCTTTTTCCCTCTTCCTCTATTTTCCTTCCTTCTTCTCTCCCTTCTTTTTTCTTTCCCACATTCTCTTTCTTTCCCCCCTTTTCTTGGAGCCCCCCAGTTGATTTTTTAACTTTCTAGCAAGTTACCTGAAAAATGGCTAAGTGTTGGTGCGAAGTTCGCACTTCGCCCAGTTTTGGTGCGAAGTTCGCACTTCACCCAGTCTGGGTGCGAAGTTCGCACTTCGCCCAGTCTGGGTGCGAAGTCTGACTTTGCCGCACTTTCTGGGCGCACCTTGCAACTGGCAGGATGGTTGGCTGATAGAAGAATGACAAGTGTTGGAGCAAAGTCCGTACGACGGTAGACACCAGTTTCCACTTGTGCGCAGCCCGACTTCACAGCAAAGTCGGAGTGCACCCTTGACAGGTGCGCAGTAGGGAAACAAACTCAGAAATACATCTAAGGCATGAAGGCCTTCCCGACTGTGCTATTTTCTGCCCGCACAACCCGAGATGCTCCGATCCCAAGCGAAGTTGGATAAGTTGCCTTTCAAGGCAGACACGTGTCAAACAGCACCATCCATCATCTGACAAGTGTCCAGCTTCGGGATTTGAGCCGAGACGTGCTGAGCAAAAAGACGAGCATGGGCTGCACTACCTGTGCCAGTGACCTCATTTAAAGCTGATCTAAGGTTCTACCTGCTCCAGCTACCCGCATACCTGCCGAGAAAAAGTCCTGCCCAACACACTACCACGTAGCTGTCCAGCTTCCAGGAAGACCATGCTGCGGGTACAGTTTGGTCCGACAAAAGGTCAGCATTTGCAGCTCTTTCACCACTTTTGTCAGCTTGTGTTTGACTGGGACCTTGTGCCCATTAATGTAACGGGAGGGACTCGGGCTATAAAAACCCACCATGAATTCATTGTAAAGGGTGGAAGGGGAATGTCTGTTAGGGAACCAATGTAACCGTGCTTCTGCTTATAAATATAATTTGTATGCCTGGTTCTGTTCTGCTACTTTTATTTCTTTCGCTTATGCTTTACGCTTCCCTGTGTCATGGCTCGTTGATTCGTTTTAGCATTTGATGATCAGGCGCCTTTAGCCTTGTTTGTACTTTATAGACTAGATGTGGTAGCAGTTCCATCAGTTGTGTGTTACGTTGCTGTCCGTATCTGGTGATTGGTGCGCTCCCGTGCTGTTAGTTCTCCTTGTAGGGAGAATGTCTTCTAGGGGGGCATTGTAGCTGTGCGGTTAAAATATTTGCATGACATATATACCTGGTTATGATATCTCTTAGTTACTTTCTGTTTTGAGTTTCCGTGCGTAGGTGGTGATTGATGCGTTCCCGTGCTGTTAGTTCTCCTTGTAGGGAGAATGTCTGCTAGGGAACCATTGTAGCCATGCGTATATTGCTTAGTACAGAAAGTATACATAGATTTTGCAGTTCTTAGTCATGCTTTGTATTTATAATGCAGTAAGTATTGGTGATTACTGGTTGCCGTACTGTTAGTTCCCCCCCAACCAACCTCCAAGTATATTTGTATATTCTTTCTGTTCATTTATCTCTTTCCTGCACTCTTAGCTTGAACATAAAACCCCCACAAAAGGAGTTGGCCTTCTCCGGAGATTGGCTCGGAAGGCATCTCTTCCTTCCGGCCTTTCATGCTGGTGGGCGAATCTGGGCGCATTAACCCAAAATCCTTTTCTCATGGCAGATTCGTAACCAACAGTTTCTCTGGCACACCCGGTGGGACATGGGTCCCACATTTGAAGAGAGGTTTTCTAATCAGTCTCCACTTGGCGCTAATAGTGGTTCCTGAGCACTTGGTGAGACAAGGAAGTTTCTCACCCCCGACAGAATTGAAGCACCGGTGTTCGCTTCATTACTGTTCCAAATCTGAACACCTGGCGACTTTGCACGAACAAATCCTCTGAGTCCGAAAGACCGGTCCCAACACATTCATGCACACAAGAAGGTGGCAAGCAAGGGATCTGAGAAGCCCGCCTTAGTTCTACGAACTGGACATCTACGCTCGAGGCGAAATTCCCAGGCTGGCTGACCCGCAAGCTCGTTTCGACGAAGCCAAGGCTGAGATTCGAGAAGAAGCCGAAGCCGGAGTCGGAGGAGCTGAGTACGAAATAGAAGAGGCCGAGGAAGAAGCACCTACATCCTCGAAAAGTACCGACACTGAGTACACAATCGACGGCGGAGAAGAAGAATAAATGGTTGCCCAGCAGCAAAATGACGATGATCTCTTCTCGACGGTGGACTCTACAGGGCCCTTGGCCCTGGTCGGACAGCAAGCTGTGCCCCCTGCTACTTTAAAGTCTATTCCCACATACGACGACTACGACAAGATGACGTACGAGCACATCCAGGACATCCTTGCCCTGGCCGCATTACATTCCATTACGGATGAGAGTGTGAAGACCCGTTTGCTAGCCCTTTCCCTAAAGGGGAAGCTTCTCTACTGGTGGAGATCACTGCCAGAGGGATCCATCACAGGGTGGCCCCAGCTTGCCAGAAGGCTCGTAAAAGGATGCAACGAGTCTGCTGACCCCACTTCTCTGCTGCATCAGTTCCAAGCTATCCAGAGACATCCTCAAGAGGAGGTGTCTGATTTTAACACAAGGTTTACAAGATCCTAGAAATAGTTACCTCACAAACTTCGGCGTTCAACCGGCATGGCTGCTCACTACTATCTGAGATCCTTTAACTCAGACATATGCCTGCTGCTGAAGATCGCCAGAATAGACGAGTTTCCTACGTTGTACGAGGCTGCCCAGCAAGCTGAAGCTGACATTATTTCCATCGACAGAATCCCATCCAGGGTGCAGGAACCCATTCATCCCGACTTCCCCAGATCACAGTACCCTCCTGCTTATGGTGGTACGCCATCCACATCAGGGCAGCAACCCTAGTAGCAGTGGAATCCGACGTCGGTCGTAACTCCTTACGGCCCGCCTCAATTGCATTATCCTCACCCACCTCCTCCTGCTCCGCATTTTCTAGCACTTCCTGCTCCTCCGCAGTACGCACCTTATTCTAACCCGCCTCCATTAGCCGCATTGCCTCCACCGGCACAGTTGCCACTTCCTGATAGTAGCATTCAGAACACGATCCTACAAGAGGTGCGGGCTTTGGCCTCGGGATATCATGCCATGTCCAATGACATGACCGCTCTGAAGAAGAAGCAGGCCCAGATTGACCTTGCTCCTAGGAGGCCATATGCGCCCCCAGTGCTGACAAAAGACAAAGCCTCGGAACACCAGCTGCAGAGGCGTCCACCTCCAAGAAATGCTGCTATGGAAGACCCGCCTGGTCCTCCCGACCAGGTTAACTGGTGCACTACGTGCAATGACCCGCATTCGGAGGAAGACTGCACTTTGCACCAGCACTACATCCAGACCTTGGCCGGCAGCGCCATAGAGGATGATGAACTGTACATGATCTTGGACGGCGAAGCCAACTTTGCCCTCCCAGAAGAGAATCTAGTGCCACCCACCAAGGAAGAAAAGAAAGCTGCAGATGCGGCCAAGCCTTTGCAAGTTTATTCTAGAAGAGAAAAACTGCAGCCCGATGGGCTGCCACCATACAAGCGGCTGTGGCCTTACACAGCCCAGGAGAAGGCATCCAAAGATAAAGCTCCCGCAAAGCCTCCTTCGACGAGGGCTGCCCCTGTTCCAGCCAAACCTCCAGCAAAGGCCCCATCTTCGGCTAAAGCTCCAGTACCTCAGCCTCCAGCTGAAACCAAAGAACAAGCCTAAGAGAAGCTGAAGTACCCGTCTCTGACCAAGAGACAGCGAGTTGAGGCCACCCAACAGTACCGAACGAAGTATGAGCCGACAAAACAAGCAAAAGGAGCTAGTACCTCGGGCTACAACATTGTAGATGAGTTGAAAAGAACACCTGCTAGAATCAGCATGTACGATGCTCTTCTGCTCCCAGGCCAGGTGGATCTGCTACAAGAATCACTGAAGAACATGAAGAGCGGCAAGCAGATACAGCCCGCTGTCCTGGTTCAACCTTTGACAGTCTCAGCCACTGGGAAGAACAGACCGCCACCCTTTTATTTGTCTTTACAGATGCAATGGCACATCGTCCACAACTGCATGGTGGATTCTGGTGCTTCCACAACTGTGATGCTGAAGGCTGTCTATGATGAGATCGAGATGGAATACACATGGAGCAGCCAAGGCATGCTGCAATTAGACGGCACCCCTGTCAAGACATTTGGTGTCATAAAGGACATCCCTATCCGACTGCACAAGGCTCTCGACATCGTGGTCATCTAAGAGGTCGTGGTTGTTGACATAGAACCCTACTTCGGCATGTGTCTCTCTCGGGAGTTCACTGCGAAGTTGGGCGAGTACCTGTCTCTAGACTACTCACACATGGAAGTGCCCTTCAAAGGAAGGAGATTGAAAATTTTCAATGAGAAGCCTTCCACCTTCCTAGTAGATAAGATACCTGGAGGAGAGTTGGACTGCATGGTCTAGTTGTCAGAGGAGGAGCTGGTGACAGTAGAGCTGACTGAGCAAGCCTTCGAAGTGCTACAGCTTGAAGATGAGTTCTCTTTACGGGACTTCAATGTCGTAATTGAGACAGAACATGGCTGTTACTCCATTGTACAGCCTGAGAAGCTTGACATGTCAGCTGCAAAAGAAGTAGGACCTGCACCCGAAGAGCTGTGGAAGCTTTTCTTTGACGTCGCGCGATGCAAGAATGGCACCGGTGCGGGGGTGCTGTTGGTTTCTCCAATTGAAATCCAGAAAGACTATACCTACAGGTTGGCCTGGAGTTGCACTAACAACTCGAGGGAATACGAAGCCCTGTGCTTGGATTTGCGAAAGGCAGAGAGGCTCGGAATCAAACACCTACAGATTTTTGGAGATTCAGAGCTGGTGTGTCACCAAGTTACGAAGAAGTGCGCATCCAAACAACACTATCTTAGAGTGTACCGCAACCGGGTGTGGGACCTGATGGAGTCATTCGACTCATTGAATGTCAAGACAATATCGCATGAGAAAAACAAGCACGCTGATATTCTGGCGTCTGTTGGAGCCAGGTACGTTACGGCTGAAGACGTTGTCCAGAAACCGAAGCCGGTTCGCATTATCTATAGGCCTTCTGTGCCTGATAAGGACACCCACTAGCAGGTGTTCAATTGTGATGAGGAAATCATCACATTCCTGGTTAACGAAGTGTGTGTAATCGAAGGTAGAGACCCTGATGACGAGCAATATGAGGGGTTGATACAGTTACGAAATAATCATGTCCCAAAAGGACTGATTACATTAGAGACTCTCTTTTATCAGAATGACAGAGCAATATCTCACAGGATCAAAGTAGACCCGAGGTAGTATGCTGACCTGGAGCTTGAAACCGATAAAACTATCAAGGTCGGAACAGATTACACGTCGAAGGAACTGGGGCAGATCAGATCACTGTGCCAGGAGTTCCCCGACATCGTGGCTTGGTGCTACGAGGATTTGAAGGGGTATGACAGAACTGTCATCCAGCATACCATTGAGCTAGAGGATGGCGCCAAGCCATTTCGACAGAAGCAGAGGGCCGTGAATCCGAAGATTGAGGCCATGATGAAGACCGAGCTCTTGAAGATGCTGGAAGCCAAGATCATCTACCCCATCAAACATTCATCTTGGGTCAAGAATTTGGTTCCCGTGAGGAAAAAGAATGGCGACATTCGTCTCTGTGTCGACTTCAGAAACCTAAATCAGGCTTCCCTCAGGGACCACTATCCGCTTCCCCAAATCGACCAGATTCTACATATCGTTGCTGGAGCCCAGAGATTTTCACTTTTAGATGGATTTTTCGGCTACAACCAGATTTGGGTCAAAGACGAGGACTAGCATAAGACGGCGTTTACCACCAAGTGGGGGACGTTCGCCTCTCAGCGCATGTCGTTTGGCTTATCCAATGCTGGTGCCACGTTCCAAAGGGCCATGGACCTAGCCTTCCGAGAGCTTCTCAATAAGATTATTGTCATCTACCTCGATGACATGACTTTTTTCTCTCACCAACGAGGAGATCATGTTTCGCACCTACGACAAATATTTGAGAGGTGTCGAGAATTCGACATTTCTATAAACCCGAAGAAGTCTGTCTTCGCGGTAAAGGAAGGAAAGCTGCTGGGACATGTCATTTTCGAAGAAGGCCTCACCATTGACCCTGACAGAGCAGAAGCCCTCGTTTGCTTGCCAGCCCCCATTGATAAAAAAGGGCTGCAGTCCTTCTTCGACCAGATTAACTTTGTGCGGAAGTTCATTTCGGACTTCGCACAGGTGATCAAGCCTATGGCCGAACTGTTGAAGAAAGATACAAATTACGAATGGACTGATGAGAGAGAGCAAGCCTTCAAGGAAATTAAGGCTCGAATTGCGCAAGATTCGGTATTAACAAATCCAAACTACTCTAAGGACTTCATCTTGTATGCAGTGGGAGAACCCGAAAGTTACGCTACAGTCCTAACTCAGAAGGGAGACGATGGTGAGGAGTGCCCCATAGCGTTCCTGAGCCAAGTGATTCAGCCGCATGAGGAAAAGTATAACTTTATAGAGCAGCAGGTTCACGCTGTTATGAAATCCCTTCGAAAGTTCAGGCATTTTGTCTCCCAGAGCAAGACCACTGTCTTTGTGATTCACTCGGATGTTCGAAGCTTCATCTTGCAAGGAGAACCGGGTCACAAGAGAGCGAGATGGATTGCAAAGATCCAGGAGTTCGACATCGAAGTGCGGCCCACCAAGCTTATCAAAGGCCGAGCCTTGTGTCAGGAATTGGCCCGAAGCGCTGCAGCCGACATCTTCGCCTGTAAGTGGGAGGACACAGCGACACGCATCTACCTAGCCGACTCCTTATTAGAGGGGAGTGATTGGACAGATGAATTGGTGAGATTCTTTTGCACCGAAAGATGTCCTGATCACCTGAATGCCTCACAACGAAGGAGATTTCGGCTAGGTGCACTTAAGTACACTCTTCACCCCGAGGGGCTTTTTTTCAAAAACATCGATGACATCCTGTTGCGGTGCGTCAAAAAATCATACCAGCCTAGGGTCCTCGAAGATTTTCATTTCGGGATGCCTGGGGGTCACCATTCTTCAAGGCCAACGACCTTAAAAACAATAAGAGCTGGGTACTATTGGCCCACTCTTTTTGCAGACGCTCATGCAGTCTGTTCAAAATGTGATCAATGCCAGAGGTTTGCTGGAAAAAACAGAAAAGCACCCCTGCCCCTTCAACCTATTCAGGCGGAGACTCCGTTCTAGCAATGGGGTCTAGACTTCATTGGGGTGATTTCGCTTAATTCCTCTGTCGGACACAAGTTCATTCTTACAGCCACCGATTACTTCACACGATGGGCAGAGGCAATCCCGACCAAGAACGCAAACCAAGAAATGGTCATCAGGTTCATTGAGAGCCTGATTACCCGCTTCGGGGTTCCAGAATCAATTGTGACAGACAACGGTTCAGGATTCGTAGGGCGCTGTACTCACGGAGTACACTGACAAACTTGGCATCTATCACAAGATGTCTTCTAATTACTACCCACAGGGGAATGGCCTTGCCGAGTCTACTAACAAGAACCTCCTGAAAATCATCCGGAGGACCATTGAAAGAAACAAGCGGACTTGGCACTTACTCCTGAACCGGGCGCTGTGGGCGGACAGAGTTGCATTCAAGAAGTCCATCAGAACGTCCCCCTATGCGCTCGTCTATGGCAAAGAAGCTGTCATGCCATCACACATTGAGATCCCTACCCTGTGGATGTTGGACAAAGACAGGAGCAGCGGAGACCCGATGGACAACAGACTGTGCCAACTCCTGTAGTTGGAAGAAGACAGAGAAATTGCTTACCAGGCCTTCACTGATTATATTGCTGCTACTCAAGGCTGGTTTGCAAAAGGCACTACTGCCTGAGTTTTCGAAATCGGGGACCTAGTGCTGAAGTGGGACTCATATAAGGCAAAGCCGGGCAATCACGGGAAATTTGATGCTCTCTAGGAGGGCCATTATCAGATTTCTCGGGTGAACCAGTTCAATGCCTATGTACTTCGGGATATGGAGGGTCAGCTCTTGCCTATCCTTGTCAACGGGTTCCATTTAAAAATCTACCGCTGCTAAAGGTGCCCGAGTGGCCCTTCCTTGTAAAAAATTTCCCTTATGCATTTTCATTTCCCAGCATGTACAGTTTCCAGCTTTCAGCTTTTAATTTTAAATTTGTTTATTTTTTGAGCTTAACTGCGGCATGGGAGAAAAAGACAGACTTCGCAGCGAAGTCTGTCGTCGCCCCTCAAGAGGGGCGAAGTTCGGGCTGCGCAAAGGGAGGAAGCAAAGCAAAGAAAAAGGAAAAAGGCAAAAAAATGGCTAAGTGTTGGCCGAAGTCCGACTTCGCAGCGAAGTCGGGCTTCGGGCCAGCCAAAGTGCGAAGCTCAAACGAAGGGAAAACCGCAAAGGCACACAAAGGACAGGCTGCGCTCAGCTTTGAGCGAAGACTGACTTCGCGCGCGAAGTTCAACTTCGGCCGGCTTTCGTGCGAAGTACGCACTGTGCATAACTTCCACGCGAAGTGCGAACTTCGCGCAAAGTTCGCACTTCGCCCGAACTTCGGGCGAAGTCCGAACCCGCTTCAACGCTCGTGCTGCGCAGCTCATCCAGTTCAGTCTAAAGGAGCAGTAAAAAATCCTAAGTGTTCGCCTCCTCCGAAGGTTGCAAAGGAACCAGACTGCGCTCAATCCTTGAGCGCGACAAGAAAAAGGAAGGAATAGTTGCAATGCGACCTTCGCGCGAAGTTCGGACTGCGCCAATTTTTCTGGCGAAGCCCGACTTCACTGGCGAAGTCGGATCATGCCCAACTTTGGGTGAAGTCTGACTGCGTCTCGTTTTCTGGGCTAGCTTGAACAATGTTTTAAAAAATGAATAAAATATTCAAAAAAGGTTCCAAGCTGGGCCCAAAACGCATTGTGACCTTTTCAAAGCGGGTTTCCGCACCAAGGGTTCTGTCTTGAGCAGTGTGCCCGGATTGTGGCAGTAACGTCAGCCATGGCGCAGCTTCCAAAGTAGAATTAATGATTGCACATTCCTCAATGAAAATTGCAAGCAAAAGAACATGGCACGGCAGCCGGAGCACCCTTTTTCCAAACATTCTCCTACGCAGCCACCCAAGAAACATAACTCAGTCGACCTACCCCCTCCTGCGCGACATTAATGATGCTGTCATTATCTAGAAAAGGGGGCAGATGCATTCAAACTGCCAGACTGCATGATTATTCCTCGGACAGTGAAAATTATTCCTGTGACAGCGAAATGTGCTACAGACGCCCTAAACTTGTAATTATTGCTGATTTGGGGAGATGGACAGAGGAAAGATGCCAGTGTCAGCACAGACTAGCGAAAGTTGCGAACCGAAAGATTTATCGTAGCCGGGTGTTTTCAGAAGTGAAACCCTGCCAGAGCGATAGTCAAAGTCCCGGTCGAAAAAAGTACAGCGTGGGCAAGCCTTACCACCCCGATGAATTACTTGGCGGGATACAAAGACGACTCGTTTTCTATGAGCCTGACGAAGCTGTGGACAAATGTGGAGAGTTGGGCTGACAAGGTTTCACCCTCTCATCATTTCGAAGTGGCGTACAAATCTAACCTTTTCAGATTCTTGTGCCCTCCTGTCCATCAATGCCCAGAACTGGTAGACCTAATTGTCAGACACTACAGACCAGTTACCCGGCAGATTTGCAGCTCCAGCGGTAAACCCTTGTTTGCACTGCGTAGGGAGACTGTCCAGCTAGCTTTCGCCCCAAGGTTGGAGTATGACTCCAGTGCAATTCTCAGAAATGTAAATTTGGGCGAGCAAGCGGGACGCTTCACGCATACCAAAAGGATGAGGGATTTCCTCAATTCAGAGCTAAACGCCCCGCTTGCAGCTGGACAGTGGCCAACTGGCCCCATGCCCTTGGCTAGATTTCAAAGCAAGTACTTATACACCATTTTGGCATCAATCCTCGGCTGTGACTCTGATGAGCTGGTATAGCCGTACCAGCTAGCACTGGCAGAATGTCTCCTGTGTAGAGAATCCTACGAGCCTGCAGCGCAGAGAAGTGGAAAGCGTCCCATATTTTTTGACTGGGCAGACTGGCTGGCCTACGCCATCCACTCCAGCCTGGTCAAGCTCCAGAAGAAGCAGTCCGTCGAATTTCGGTTCAGTTCTGTTCTAGCCTGGCTTTGTTTATATCATTTGCACTCTTGAATGTCGATCCCGAACCTGAAGAAGGTCAACGAGAAGCGAGAGCCACAGCCCGTCTATAACTGGACGGATGACCTATATCGAAAAGGGTCCTACTACAAGTTTAACTTCAAATTTCTGGGATTGGTCATGTCAGTCTTCAGCGAAAGCGAAATCCCCCGCCCCCCGAGAGAAATTGCAAGTTCTTTGCTAAATCAGAAGCTCGGGGACGTTTTTAGACTGACACAGGGGATTGTGGTCAGAATCTACGGATTCAAGGGCAAACCTCATCTTCTGCCCTACTGGTGCACGGAGCATCTATTTGGGATGGAGGTTGCCCGACAGATGGACTATGTTGAGGAAGAGTTCGACCTAGGAAAGAAGAGAGGACAAATTTTTCAATATCCTCTTTCCTGGGCAAATGTTGAGATTTCTGAGGTAGGACAACATGTCTACCTCGAGCAGGAGTTGTCCCGGATTGGCCTGGTTTTGTTGTCGCAGCGCTGGAAGTATGCCCCATATGGAATAAGGGGAAAATTCGCACATCTCTGCCCCCGGGCAGACATAGTCGAAGATAGATGCAATGTGGTCCATGTGGACCTTGACTGGGAAATCGAGTTGATGGAAGCTTCTCCTCCCTGGCAGGATTTTTACTACGAGGAGGTGACATATGACCCCAAGCGAAACCCGGACCACCAGTTCTCATCTCCAGGGTTCAAAAAAATCCTATCCAAGATAGTAGGCCTTAATTGGTCAAAAGAAAAGATTACTGAATGCTGGAAGATGAGATGCCGCACGCAGCACGACAAATCCACAAGGAGAAACCTGGCTGTAGATGACGACATTCTGATCCTTGTGGAGCAATTGCAACTGTGTCAGATTGTTCAAACTTGCTGCAAAAGGAGTTATCTTCTGAATCTCCTTCGTATCCTTGATCAGGATTTCTCTGGTGTGCAATAACCGTGTTTTGCAACTGTGAAAAAACTGTATTAAGTCCTAGTGTTTTCACGTGCCTATCAAAGTTTTCAGGAGTTGTTCTCGGTAACAACTTGCGGAGGGCATGATAACAACCTTCCGATCTTATCATTTAAGAAAATTTCCCAGAAATTTTCTTTTACAAAGATTTCCTCTTAGGAAATAGTAATAAAAAAAAATTAACTTTCTAAGTTTTTTATAAAAAAAACTTTATAATTATTTCCTTAGGAAATTTCATTTAACTTTGAATTTTTTTTTTTTTTGAAAAAACTAATGAACAGAAATTTCCTCTTAGGAAATTACACACACAAAAAAAATATTATATATATATTTTTAAACTATTCATTAGTTTTTTTTTTTTTAAATTTAATTAAAAAAATTTAACTATCTATCGACCCCGCCGAGAGTCGATCCTGCGACCTCGCAGGTGTCGAGGCTGAGGGTAGCCGCTGCGCTACCGGGCTGATTCGGGAGCAATGCGTGCTTCCCGCCCCTTGGCTTCCGCGTCGAGCGCGAAGCTAGTGTTGGCTTCGCGCTTCGGTGCGAAGCTTAAAAATTGTTGGGACTAATTGTCCCACATCGCCCGTAGGGCGATGTTTTAGTTATTTAAAAATAACTAAACACCTACTGTACTTTGACTACCTGCGGACAGTCACGAACACGCAGGTTCCTTTTGCCATGTCACCACTCGGGCCGCGCGCCAGCGCCACGTTAGTGCACACTTTGCGGATCGCCACGTCACCCTCCTCGAGCCGCGCACCAGCGCCATGTCACCACATCTCGGGTCACGCGCCAGTCACACGTCGCCATGCATCGCACCAGGTCAGTCTCGTACCTCGGGTCACATGCAGCAGATCGCCACGTCAACAGCGCCTCGAGAATCGTGCTGATGCCACATCAAGAGTGCCTCGGGAATCATGCGGATCTGCTGCTCCTGCGGGCCGCCTCGTTCAGCTCCTCCAATGCCTCAAAAAGTGTGTCAAACTCGAGATCCATGCCGCCTCGACTCCTACGAGCTGCCTCGAGATCCGTGTCGTTGCCTCGAACTACGGGCCCCATCGCCTCGAGAATCGCATCGCTCTGATACCAAATGTGAAAGGTGAGTGATTACGAAAAAAGGAATTATTGCATTAACCTTCAAACTTAGGTTACATAGATTAAATAGGCGGTAAATAACCTATTCGAGAAAGAAAGGGAGAAAGGAGAAATTGGAGGAAAAGAAGGATGGAAGGAATTCTCTTGCCGCACAAATGCTGCCGTCCACTGCCGTCCAGGTAAGGTAAAAGGTAAGTTACCTTTACCCCAGTTAAAATCAAATTTTTAACCTTTTACTAATGGTAATTTCCAACAGGTTTTGGACAGGTTCCATTGGGGACTTGTGAGCAAGTTTTTGACAGGTTCCTGTGGGGACTTGTGAGCAGATTTGGACAGGTCTTAGCAGAGGACTTGTGAAGGCGAGGTTGATAGTTCTATTAGAGAACTTGAGGACAGAGGTGCATTGGTTCTATAAGAAGAACCTGAGGACAGATTTGTGCCAGACCGAAGGACTGTGTTTGGTGCTGATCAAAGATAGAGGACGAGGACATTTGTGCTAGACCGAAGGACTCGTGTTTAGTGCAAATTCGAGGACCAGCTTTGAGGTGATAGAGTTGAGGACAGAGGTCTCCGACGGAGCGGGGAAGACAGGTGTCTTCTATGGATAGAGTTCCATTTGCTAAGGGCAGCGGAGGCGGAGGTCTTCTAGAGGATCACCGACCGAGAGCGAGAGATAGGGGAAGGTATCTCCTTTGAGCAGAGGCTCATAAATTCAGATTGGGGGAAGGTTTCTCCTTTGAGCCGAGGCTCATAAACATTGTAATTGGAAAGGTTTCCCAAAGAACTTTGAGATAACTTTTAAAGAAAATTTTTGTAGATGAACCATGTAAATTGTTGTGTCACTTTGTGGATGGTTTTGTGCATTGCTTTGATATTGCTTTGGATATATTGCTTTACTGTTTTGAAGTATAAAGGAAAAAGTAAAAAGAGGTCTTATACTGTTCACCCCCCCATCTCAGTATAAGCTTGTGTTCTTCAAAAAAACCAAGGTAAAGTTTTATTTGCAACTTTTTTTTTTTAAATTAAAGCTTTCTCATATGTTTTTTTAAATAATTTCAATATAAATTATGTTTAAAATCAATTTGTTTTTTAAAGTTTAAATTGATTTTTTTTCAAAAAAATTATTTTTATTATTAATTAAACTATTTGATTAATTTTATTTTAAAATTTTGCAAATTAAAATCAAAGAATTGCAAACCTATTTTTGTGCAAAAAAACAAAATTGTGTTTTTGTTTTCTCAAATTTTTTGAGATGTAAAACAAATAAATAGCACATTTTTTGCAAAATATCAAAATTAGACTATAGCAAAAATGAAACAAAAAAACCTTTGGTGAGGTTCTGGATACCATCAACCTTGACACCATGCCAAGCTTTTTGAATCCAATTTCGAAGGAGGGTCTTACCAGGGATGTGACCTAGAAAATACCCTACAAGTGTATGGATTTCTAGCCAAGAACTAGTATTAAACTCACTAACACCCATAGTGTAATATTTAGTTTTGTTTTGATTTGTATGCACTAGACAACAATTAGACTATAATAGTCAATATGACAAGGGCAAAAGACAATGCTTTGATGTTATATGAAAATAATGCTTTCAAGTCTATGCAACTTATATGATGATAATGCTTTCAAGTCTATGCAACTTCCACTTGTACATCACAATGCAACTTCCACTCATACAACACGATGCAACTTCCACTTGTACGACATGATGCAAATTCCACTTGTACGACATGATAAAATTTCCACTTATACAACACAAGCAACTTCCACTTGTACGGAATGATGCAACTTTCACTTGTATGGTGCAACGTCCATGACAAACATCCATGGCACTGTGCAACTTCTAGTTGTATGAAATTATGCAACTTCCACTTGTCCAACACGGTCCAACTTTGACTTGTACGACATGGTGTAGCTTCCACTTTTACAATATGATAATATCCACTCAAACAATCAATTGCTAATCAAATAATTAACTCGAATGACCAATCCTGACTTGGACAATTATGACTCGAATGACATGGCAATTTTAATGGTGTCTTCATACAAACTACAATTCACCTACAATCCTACACAAAATCTAGTCTATGCAACTTGTAACATTTTAATGTAATGATCATTCGAATACACAAAGAAGCTATTCAAGGTAGATAGTTAATATTATTGCAAATGTGCTAGTTGGCCATATATTACATCATCCTCTCTTCTTCCTGGATACCATGCATGAATAATTAATTGGAACCTCTAACCTACCTTTCTTTCTTCCTCTTCTCTTCTGCAAGCCCTGTGTTTTGTCTCCCTTCTACCTATTTCTACCAATTCCTCTTTCTCTTCTCTTCCCTAGTCTTCTATTCTAGACTACATTTTCGTCTTCGTCTTCCATCTTTTATAATAAGAACTCAACAGTTACCAATGGTTCACCATTTAGTTAGTTATGTTGGATGCTCCCTGTAGCACCCTAAAATTGGTGCAATAAAACCTTAATAATTACACTTACTCTAGTAAATAATTCAAATTCAAATTTTAACCCCCTAAACCGCTCCTAAACCGTCGCTTAACCCGTTTCCTCATTTCCCGCACCATTTTTAGAGTTTGTTTTGACCGTTTGACGATATCGTCGCCGATCAGACGATATCGCCTCAGATCGGACGATTTCGTCTAGGCTAGGACGTCCAGACGATCTTGTCCCAAAACTAATTTTTCACAATTAGTCTCTGTTCCAACGACGTCTCTAATCCGGGTAGAAGCGTGTCTGCACCGTTAGAGACCCTCCCCCGTTGGAGATCTCCCAAATTGGGATGATCTCCAACCTCCTAACCTCCCTCCTAAGCCTATTTAAACTTAGGACCTCCCCTTGGCATCCCCCTGGCTGAAATTTCCTGTAACTTGACTCTACACGCACTAAAACATCCTGAATTACCATCTGCACTTGTCCTATCCAAATTTTGTTGCAGGAACCTTGTTATTCTTCAGTCGGAGCAAGCTCAGATCGTTGCAGATGATCCTGTTCAATTCGAGATGATTTCGTACCAATCCGAGATGATTTCGACTGCAATCATCATTGGGGGCAATCAGTGCCCAGAGTTTGCATTTTTCTCTTTTCATCTGTTGTTTTATTCTACAACTAGTCAGTTTATTTATTACTTTTTGCTATTCTGCATCTTGGAGTTCACCCATATAGTTTAATTGCATAATAAGGTCATGATTAGCTATTAAAGTGTTGCAATTCACTTGCATTTCTATTCGGGATTATCTGTTAACATCCTTATTGTCATTTTACATCATTATCCTCTATTAGCATTGCTGCATTTTTTGTATTTGGTGTCTATTTCTCTGTTTGCAGGTCTCTGACGAATTCATCGGATCTCGAACGATCCTGCAGGTCAGAGACGATCCCATCAAATTCCAGACGATCCTGTCTGCTTCAAGAATCAGAACCTCCATCAGACATCCGGATCAGGTATGGCTCTGTAATTTAGCTTCTTCTCTCTATTTTTGTTCATATCTGTTTGTTGTATTTCATTTAGTCTGCATTTTCATAATAGAACAACTTAGATTCATTTGGCCAAACCTAGGACTCGAATGTTTAAAGATAAAACTGAACACATTAAACACATTCCCAACCTAGGCGTGGAAACTGCCATTCAAACGTTTCCTGGTGAACCCACCATCCGTCGAAAAATCACCATAATACACCTCCCCCGAGAGGCGGGACCTTCGCAAGGCCTCTCAGTCCGAGGTACCACGCCATCCTTTTCACATCCCCCTTCCGGGCATGGATCCTATAGCCTGAAGGTAAGGGTGTGAAAAATTTGGAGCGATACATTTTGGTGAACCCGACGTGAATGCATTTAAAACCTTTTGAAAACAAAAACAAAAAAAAAATAGATGCATTTCAAATCATTTAAAACTAATAAGTTGCATATCATGTTTAGATGGTAGCTCCTAAGAAAAGACTAGCAGTTACTATAAATGTTGAAAACCAATTAGCAGCCATAGAAATCAATTTTGTGCTTAGTGTGCCTGAAACAGATAGAAATCAACTTTTGTGGGACGAACTTGATAGAAGACTAGGTGTCATTTCATCTAGGTCAACAAAACTTAAACAAATCAAAAGGCTTGTCCTAGATAGAATCCTGGATCCTCATCAACTCATTTTTTATCATGAACTTGGGAGAGGCTCGCCATAGATGGTTAGCTTATAGGAGAGCTCTTGTGTCTTCAAAATTGTTCACCTTCGAGGAATACCTCGAGAACGCAGCCACTATACACCAGTTCCTAGGTCGTGTAGAAGACCAAGAGGTCGTTCTTATGGATAGGGAAATATGGAAGAGAGTTCCTAGAGCTGTGTTATATCGAGAGTATTGCCACGAGCTTTACTTCTATCAACCAGAATCTGAGATAGATAATATCACTATAGCACTTTTCATTAAATTCTTGAAAGAAAATTTTCAATTTGAAGAAGAACACTTCATGACTCCCGAAGAACTTGAGCCCATTAATGATATTTATAAATTGTTTATAGAAAACTAGATCATTGCTTTCATTATTATTATTTCTTGCGTTTTGTGTGTTGTTTGTTATCTTTATAATATTGTTATTAAAACCAAAAAAAACAAGAAAAACTAAAAAACATAACAAAAACCAAAACATTTCATTTTAAATATTGTAGTAGGTATATAATTAATATATACCTCTTAAGTTGGTTGCATATATATATATATATATATATATATATATATATATATATATATATATATATATATATATATATATATTTGCTGAAATCTAAGTTAAGCACAATGCCTAAACTTAGGAATGGTAAACAAACCGAAGGAGAAGAAGAAGATTGGTTAGGAGACAAAACAAGAAACCCAAATGTCCTTCCCGAGGATCCAATCCCGGAAGAAGAAACTCTAGACCAGCAAGACGATGAGCTTGTTGTAGATGAACAAGAAGAAAATGTTAAAGAGGATGGATCCTCATCCCCTAGAATAACTCCGGATGGAACTATTGCTTTTGATAACTTAGATCATTTCTGGAAATTTTTCAATAATAACATTGGCGCTCTTAATATGGCAGTTCGTATTGATAAAGGACAAATTAGTGACACTCAAGCAGCCATGGAAGATGTGTTTAATATACACACTAATCCCTTGTCCTTTGTTGATCAAGAAAGTGATAAGGCTGGACCATCCAATAGAGATATGGTCACTATGATTCAGAACATGCAAAAACAACAGGTTACCCAACCTCCTAAAGAACCTGTTATTGAGCCTAAAATCATTCCCACACAAAAGAAACTTTCCTTCACCGCTTTACTTCGCCAAACTATTGATCAATATGCTTCAAATCAACAAAAACCTAAAATGAAGCCAAACACCAATTTCCAACAATCTGGAATACAACATAATATAACTTCAAAACTTCTTCATAACACCCTTCCTACCAACAGATTACACAATAGCAATATAGCATCTAATATTCATGTCCCTCCATCATATGCTCACAAATCCCATATTAATGCCCTACCGAACCAATATGGTGGGCAAACCAATAATCTGGAAGCCATGGTGAAGCAGTTAGCTTCCCGCATGGACCAGATAGATCCCTACCATCCCTCGTACAATTATCGAGAGATGTGTAGTCAACCTTTGGATCCCATAGTTGTAGCACAACCGTACCCCAAACACTTCCCTATGCCGGTCCTGCCTATATATAAAGGAACTGAAGATCCCATAGAGCATCTTCGCATGTTTAGGATAGCATGTCATGATATATCACATGATGACTTGCTATTACTAAAAATGTTCCCAAAAAGTTTAGGTGGAATGGCATTAGAGTGGTACTATCAATTGCCCACTCATTCTTTGAGAAACTTTGAAGAAACAACTGAATCTTTTGTCCATCAATTTAGTGCCTACATCGAGAGGCATGTCACCATTAAAGATTTATACAACTTAAAACAAGACAAAGATGAATGTTTTGCTGATTTCTTAGCTAGATGGAGGCAGTTGATAGGAAAACCGCACTTTGTGCTACCTTATAGGGAAATGTTGGACATTTTTATTAATAATTTACAAGAACAAATATCTTATGAGTTATCAATCGCTACTTTAACTACCTTCGATCAGAGCTATAGATTTAGCTCGAAGAGTAGAAGATGCCCTCATTAGGAGAGGCCAACTTAGGAAGAAAGATGATGAGAAAACATCCAGAAATCAATATAAAAACAAACAAGTCGTAGGTGACGGAGTCACTGACAACAAAAATGTTGCTAATATCAATGCAACGAAGACAACAAAAAAATTTATATTGAAACCTCCTGATAAACCTCCTCGAGAATTTACTAGATTGAATCAACCATTATCAACTATTTTACCTCAATTACTCGAAAGAGGTTTGATTCAATTACCTACTATCCGGGAACCTGATCCAACCATACCCGGATACAGAGCTGACTTACACTGTGATTTCCATAGAGGGCCTGGACACTCTACCAATGCTTGTAAAAGGTTGAAACATAAAATACAAGATCTGATTGATAATAATGAAATGGAGGTGCAAGCCTTCCAACCTAAACAAAATGCTCCTAATAATGCTCAAAAGAACATTCCCCAAAATCAAAATCAAAATGCTAATCAATCATTAGACATATTTCAACATCCTTTACCAAGACATGGTAAAGAGGTGGCCAATCAAATTGAGCATCATAATGTTCCTCCTCCTACCCGATATGTAGGAACTATTAGCGGACATTTACCTAATCATGATTTACAAAAATTTGACACAACTTTATCCATGGTCACAACCAGGCCCCTACGTAATACTCAAACTCCAGATCCTAGTGATGTCGAATCAGATACTGAAAGTGACATGGAAATCACTTCAAACCAATCGAATAGTTCTGAAAATGAATCAGATCCTATTCAACCTATTACAGATGCTATGATTCCAGAAGAACCATTTCCTAGAAGAGTTACTACTCGACCCTCTTCTGATCAATTCCTTTCTAATGAACAAGCTATAAATGCTAGACCAAGACTTATTCAACGTCCTCAATACAACATTGTAGGTACCATCGGAGTCGTTACCAGACAACAAGGCTCAAAATTCTCAACAAGAACCAAACCAGAATGATGGATCAGCTCCATTTGTTTTGAAAAATCCCAATAAAGGGAATCATGCTTCCAATGTTCAACCTAAACCCCCTTACAATATTAATGAGCAATTATCCAATACTACAGCCAAAATTTCTCTCTTGGATTTATTAAGATCTTCTCCTACCCATAGAGATGAATTAATGCTTACATTAAGCCAAATGATGGTACCACAAAACATTCAACCTGAAGCCATGGCCAATACTATCATCACTAGGGAAGTCGATTGTATTGACTTTCGGGATAAAGATATACCACAACATAGTTTACATAAGGATAACCCCTTATACATTACTGCCCTAATTGGAGATGTAGCCGTTAAAAGAGTTTTGATTGATAATGGTTCATCTCTAAATATTTGCACTTTTGATTTCTACCAACGATTTGGGTTTAGAAGTGATGAAATGAAGAAAACCGACATGATCATAAAAGCTTTCAATGACGAAACACAAGAAACGTGTGGAGTTATTACCATCCCATTGCAAGTTGGTCCTAGAACCTTAGATACGACCGTGTTTATTGTACATTGCCCCGCATCGTACAATATACTCTTGGGTGATCCTTGGATCAATGCAATGCGGGCTGTCCCATCAACTTTACACCAATGTGTTAAATTCGAATTTAAAAATCAGTTGGTCACTATCCATGGTGATCCTAGACCCTTTGATATGTGTGCCTTGGCGGAACCTCGTTGGAGTTCAATTTTGCCCCGCTCTGTCATCCACACATCCTAATTCTTATTTTTCATCTAAAACTAGTGAAACACACACCCATAACTTCATCTATTTCTCCTCCATTAATTTCATCCTCATATATAGATCAACAATCTTCTAAACAAACCACTCTAGAACCTCAAAAAGACCTTCAATCCACAACCAATCCTTCATGTTCCATCCCTATAATTTCAAAACCTATAGACCCATCTATTAACACCTCCACATTATCTACATCTATCATACCTTCCACATCTAAAGATATAGAGAATGATCCTTCTACATCTTATGCTCTTTCTGATGAACTCTTACCCGATTTATCTCAAATTCTTATATCAGAAAAAACAAATGCTTCTATGCAAAATTCCATTATCTTAAATAACTTGCCGCCATCTCCTCGTACTTTGGGCCTCCCACAACCTATGGGAAGTACTTACCAAGTCGGGAGTTGTGCCTTCATTTATAAAGGATATGACTGGGGAAGAATACCCAGGAATATCAAAACTCATCATGATGGATATGCCAGATGTTATTTTACTAATGAGTATATTAAAGCTAAACCTATAATGCTTAAAATGGGATATAAAGGGAAAGGCTTGGGACCTTTCCAAAATGGTATGAAAGAACCTTTCGAGGTAGAACCGTGGCCTGCCCGTTGTGGTGTGGGCTTATTTTCTAGTAAGGGTCAACCCTTTCCTTTTGAAGATGATGATCAACTCATATGTTATCAAGATTATTTGGATAGGCATGATGATTTGCCTCTAAAAAATCAGCCATTTACATGTAACATGCTATCCATAGCTTACCCTGAAATGATCGCTGAATCCGATGATGAGTTGGAAGGAGATATTTTCCATGATGTCTCCGTTGAAGAGATGTTACACAATGGTTTTTATTTTGATGGTTCTATACCTACTATAGCCCAACTTGAGGCCACGACTCCTCAAGATGAATTATCCAAGTTAACCTTAAAAGAATTACAAGAATTGGGCGTTTCACCCGCCCCACCTAATTTTGAAAGAGATCTACACATGGAAGTAGAAAACGTCATTAAAATTAATATTGGAACCGAGGATAGTCCTCACATAATCAATATTGGATCAGAATTAAGTCAAGAAAAACAAGAGCAATACATTGCATTCCTTAAAGAATATGAAGATGTCTTCGCTTGGACATATGAAGATATGCCAGGTCTAGACCCTTCGTAGTCATGCATCACCTAGTAGTCCATCCGGATGCTAAACCTGTTAAACAGAAACTTAGAAAAATGCATCCCAAAGTGGCCTTGCTAGTCAAAGGGGAGTTAGAAAAACTCTTGAATGTTGTCTTTATACAAGCTATTGATTATGCTGAATGGATCTCAAATGTAGTTCCAATCACCAAGAAAGAAGCTACCAAAGTTAGGGTTTGCACAGATTTTAGAGATATTAATGTTGCATGCCCTAAAGATGATTTTCCTCTTCCAAACATGGACCAAATCATTGATTTTACTGTCGAGAGTGGGATGATGTCCTTAATGGATGGATTCTCCGGTTATAATCAGATCAGGATAGCTCCTGAAGATCAGGCTAAAATAACCTTTATTACCCCCTGGGGTACCTTTTGTTGGAAAGTGATGCCATTCGGCTTAAAGAACGCAGGTGCAACCTATCAACGAGCTATGACTTATATTTTTCATGATATGATGCATGATATCCTACATGATTATGTAGATGATATTATAGCTCACTCTATTAATGAAGATAACCATTTAGATGATTTGAGAAAAGTTTTTAATCGGTTAAGAGAATATCTTATTCGATTAAATCCAGCCAAATGCATATTCGGAGTTAAGTCCGGTAAACTATTAGGGGTTATAGTTTCTTTACGTGGTATCAAAATTGACCCTCTTAAGATTGCGGCTATCACTGATATGCCCGCACCTACCAATATATCTGAATTACGAAGTTTACAAGGTAAGCTTCAAGCTATCCGTCGCTTCATCGATAAGTTGGCAGACAAAACCGGTCCCTTTCTTAAGCTCCTTAAGAAGGATGTCCCTTTTAATTGGGATGATGAATGTAAGGAAGCTTTTGAACTTCTCAAACAATACCTCCTTAACCCACCTGTGCTTTCTCCACCTAGACCTGATCGCCCATTTCTCCTGTATATTTCCGCTTCAGATTCTGCCTTAGGAGCTATGTTAGCTCAACTTGATGATGAGAAGAGAGAACGTGCTAATTATTATATTAGCCAAACTCTAATTAGTTATGAAACCCGCTACACAGCATTAGAAAAACTATGTCTAGCAGTCGTGTTTGCTACGCAAAAATTATGCCATTATATGCTTAGTCATAAAACCTATGTCATTGCTAAATATGATCCCTTGAGGTATCTCATGAGTCGACCTTATTTATCGGGTCGTACAACCAAGTGGGTTCTTGCTCTAAGCGAGTTTGACCTCACGTTCATAGGACAAAAGTCTGTTAAGGGTCAAATCATAGCAGATCAATTAGCTGCTGCACCCTTAGAGTCTACCCATCCCCTCATCATTGAGTTTCCTGATGAATGCCTTCAATTAGAGGCAGACCATGTTGAACAATGGTCCTTATACTTTGATGGAGCCCGATGCATGAGTGGGGTCAGTGCGGGTATTATTTTAATATCCCCACAAAAACATCTTATTCCTCTATCCTTCAAATTAACATTTGCTTGCACCAATAATACTGCTGAGTATGAAGCTCTAATCCTTGGATTACGAGCCGCCTTGGCGCTAAAAATTAAACATCTGTTAGTTTTTGGTGATTCTCAACTTGTTATAAATCAAATTAATGAAGTTTATCAGACCAGAGATGATAAATTGCGCCCATATAAAGCATATGTTTTGCAACTGTTATCCTTGTTTGATACAGTTACTTTGGAAGCTATTCCGTGAACTAACAACCATGCAGTGACGCTATGGCCGCAATCGCATCTCTTCTCGCCCTTGGAGTTAGATGACGAATATGCCACCATCATTATTCGTCGGCTCCAGGAACCCGCTTCAAATAAGTCATGCTTAGAGCCTTTGGATGTGTTTCTAATCAATGAAACTACTCCCGAACCTTGGTATACGGATATATTTGATTTTCTTCAAAATGGGACTTTCCCTGCCAATTCTAATAGAAACCAAGTATCGGTTATTACGTAGACGAGCAAGTCGATTTGTAATAATTGGCAATACTTTATATAGGAGATCTTTTGAAGGTATCCTATTGAGATGTTTGAATCTAGAAGAATCCAAATCAGCCTTGAGTGAAGCCCACGATGGATCTTGTGGAGGACACTTCAGTGGTAGTGTGATTGCTAAAAAGCTCCTTAGGATAGGATACTTTTGGCCTACCATGGAGAATGATGCACATGATTATGTGCGCCATTGCGACAAGTGCCAGAAACATGCTGACCTTGTCCATGCCCCCGCACAAGAACTGCAGGCTATTTCATCTCCTTGGCCCTTTTCCAAATGGGGCTTAGACATTATTGGCAAAATTAATCCTGTGTCATCTGATGGACACAAATTCATCATAACCGCCATCGAGTATTTCACGAAGTGGGTTGAAGCTATGCCTTTAGCTTCCTGCACCGGCACACAAGTCTCTAAATTTATTTTTAATCAAATCATTTGTAGGTTCGAAATTCCTGCAAATCTCATCTCGGACAATGGAACTTGTTTCAAAAATAAAGATGTTAAAAAATTATGCCAAAAATATAAGATTCAACATCGCTGGTCCACTCCTTATTATCCTCGGGGTAATGGTCAAGCGTAAGCATCTAACAAAACCTTAATCAAAATTCTCAAAATATTGGTCAATAAATCTGGCCGCGACTGGCACATTCAATTATATCCAACCTTGTGGGCCTATCGAACTAGTGTTCGAACCCCCACTGGAACTTCACCTTTTGTTTTGGTTTATGGTGCTGAAGCCATTTTTCCCTTTGAATTAGAAGTTCCTTCTTTGGCTCTACTACTTCAAGATACCGAAGTAGGAGATGAATATCGAGTCGGCAGACTCGATTACTGGAACTCCTAGATGAAAAATGCATCAATGCTTTGGAGCATCTCCGTGCCTACCAAAACAAGCTTAAAAGATCATATGCTAAGAAAGTTCGTCATCGATCCTTTGAGATCGACGACCTTGTTTTAAAAGAAAATAAAAAAAATACTAATGCAACTAAAGACCTTAAAGGTAAATTTGAGCCCAACTGGCTTGGACCATATATTATCACTGCTAAATTTGAATCGGGAGCATACAAATTATCTACCTTGGATGGTAAAGAACTTAAAGAACCTATGAATATTATGCATCTTAAACGTTACTATGTATAAATTTGGTCATTTCATCCTTGTATATATTTGTTTAAAATATTTCAAAATCACTATCTTGTATTTCTTTCAATTTATAAATTCAAAAATACCAAAAACATTCAAAATCATCAAAATATTCAAAACTATTTGTTGTATTTATTTATGGCACTTGTTAATTCTTTCAAAAAAAAAAAAACAAACAAAAATAAAAACAACAATATTCTTGACTCTTCCGAAACCAAAACAAAAAGAAAGAAGGAAAGAGAGAGTCAAAATTATCAAACTCCTCAAAAATATTTGTTGTATATTCTTGAAGTATTGCAGTTATATTTTCAAATTATTTTGGATAAATTAGCATTTATTTGGAATCCCTCACTTTTGCAAACACAAAAATAAATATCTTGATTTTATCTGGCATGATTACTAATCTCTCTTATATCAAAGTCCACAAAATTCAATTAAATAAAGTTTGAGCACAGAGAATTGATCTTGTTATTTACTTAAACCAAGCACATCCTTTCACAATAAAATGATTATATTTGTAATGTCCATGCTATGCTACATAGTAGAAGTGGTTTCTTGAGCGAAAAGTTTCCCCTGCTATCCTATCATGCACATGGTCTAGAATCTTTGAGAATTGGCAAAAGGACAAGCTCACCCCTACCCAGAATAAAAATCCCTTGCTCTACAACTAATCCGAGCAAGTATCCCTAGCATAGGAAGAAAAGCAAAGTTCAAGAAAAAGAGAAAAAGAAAAATGTTATTTTATATCATTACAACAATGTTCCAAGCATTATCTCCAAAAGAAAGCAAAAATACAAAAGAAAAGAAAAGAAAGCAAAAGAAAGCAAAAGCAAAAGCAATAAAATCCCTTTCCCTACCCTTTGAAAAGAAAAGAAGGGTTGATGAGCTTGAATCCCTGGAATTCTCAATTATTCGAAAACTGTGAGGTAAGCCCCATAACAGGTGGTTTGTGCCCAACCCGCTTGGCCTTGGGTAACTCCTAGCGTGGCGATATGTCCGTCACATTAGCGACCTTCTTTTGTACAGACCTATGTCCGCTTATGGATTAGCTATCTCTTGATGATCCGACTTACATAGTAGTCTGGTATGGTTATATGCATCTAAATCATGGTTAATGAACACTTATTTGGTTAATTCAAATCACTTGTATCAAATTATCTTGCTCAAAACTGGTAAATGCACAATGCAATTGCACACACATTTGTATTTGAGAGATTTTGTGTATCATTATGATAAATCAAGATTGGAAATGAACTCACATATGCACATGGGATTCCTTATAAATCTAACTTTTGTCTTCAAGATACTTTGAAATATTTTTGCAAATTGTCTGGAATAATTTCATTTTCTTATTTGAGAATAGTTGTTTAGTATAAAGACAACTACAGGCATTACCAGAAAAATCAAAATCATTTTAAAAAAAAACATGCAATAAAGTTACATTTATATATAACTTTTGACTTTCGCGACGATGGTATAGTTCCAAAACCAAAATTGGAATTTTATGCCTAGCGCAAGTCCTCATCTTCATATTTTCTGTTTATTAAAAATCAACCATGCAATAAAACTATCTCTTTTGGATTTCACGATGATGGTATAAGTTTATACCTAAATATTCTATGCCTAGCGCAAACCATTGTATTAATTTTATTTTCCATTTATTTCAAATCAATTCATCAAAAACATATGACTTAAATCATTATGTTACACAATTATGCTTTCAAAAGAACGAACATTATTACTATTTCATGTCATTTTGTCAACATGCAAAATTGCAATGATGGTATAATTCCTAGGGAATTATTCAAAAAATTTATCACACTTAGGAATTTATGCCTAGCAAAAATCATTTCAAAATATTTTCATGCATACTATTTTTATGAAAATCTGAAAACAAACCATCATCATCATCATTTGCATCATCACAACAAAAGTCTTAAGACAGTCTCTTAAGCACTCTTTTACTTTTAACAATATTTCTATACTGGGATTAGCTTGACGACCGAGTGAGCGGCGACTCCATGAAATGGTCTATAATAGCGACAATGTCCTTTGAAATTATTGTTAGAAGTCCTTTTTATTTTTATCAAATCATCACATCACAAACAACCAATTTGTTCCATCAGATTATTTCATTTAAATTTTAAAGCATCTATTAAAAACCATACATATTTCCAAACGACATAATTACATGAATCATCAATCACTTCAAAAACATTAAAGCATCATAAAAACATATAAACAAGTCATATCATCATAAGACAAGTCATATGATCAAAAATATCTCATCTATATATATATCAAATATATGTACATCATATCACAACCTGGATTGGTATGCCACAATCTATATCTTGGCATACTCAATCCTCTCAATCATATATCCTCTGTGTCGTGTCTCGAGAACCCCTCGAGCTCTCAGCCTCATCTCCTCCCCCGCCCTGAGGTGGAGGAGGTGGCCCCATCGCAGTCCGTGTGGTGCCATGAGTCCTGGATGCCGATCGTGATGATGTCCTAGATGACCCCATCATGACAGGCTCTACAATATGAGCTGGTAATGGCACCCTCTCCTCTACTGGCACCGCCTGGTAGTATAGAGCCTGATAGAATGTGATCTGGGCCGTAGCACATGCTAAATCCTGAGTGCTCGCTCCTCCGCTCCATGCTCTGAGGCATGCAATCTCATCTCTGAGCTGTGTAACCTCAGCTCGATGGCATGTAGCCTCATCCTGCAATGTCTGCACCTGTGCCTGGAGATGGACTGTCTCCGCTCGGAGAGTCACTGTCTCGCTGCTCTCCCTAGTGTCAACACCCTTGCCCTTATCGAGCGATGGTGGCCTCTCTCTCTGTGGAGAAGGGGGTCTCTCCTCCCTCCTCTCCCACTATCGTGGCCTCTGCTATGCCTGTGGTCTCCTCTGCTCTCTCCCATCGTGACCCTGTGCCACCTCAATGGCCGCCTGGCATCGCCTCCCCATCCGATGCACAACTACGTGAATCGGACCCCGAGCCCTCGTCATCCGAGGAGGGCGGATGCCTGTGTACTAGGCATCGTAGCCATCGGCTACCCCTACGTCATCCCCATCCACTGGCTGAATGGGGGCATCATCTACGTCCTGACTCTAGAATCACTACATATATGGAGCCCCGCTAGCTGTAGTGTTATCCCGGATAGTCCAGGAAAACTCGTAGTCTCTGAGAGATGGGATCCCTTGCTATAGACCGAACTACCTCAAAACTCGGTCGTACCGATGGAGCTCCACCTCTCCCCTCTCCATCCTCAGCCAGCAGACTCGCCTGATGCGAGCCAGCTCCTGTCCATCCTCGGCCCACCCTGGATGATCTCTCCAAGGCCTCCAGGTGATCTGGTCGGAGACGAGGTCGTCTAGTAGTCTCCGGGATGCTGGCAGATCTATCCACTACTGTGCCCCTCTCCGGAGCCACCAGTAGAAAACTCGAGGCCTCTCCCCATCAATCCCTATCAGTGGAAGCCCTACCGGCCTTCGCACCGCGATGTGCTCCCAGCACCAAACCTGTAGTAGCGATGTCATAACCAGACATCGGCCGCCCTTGTACATGACCCCATGCAGGATCCTGTACAATCTGTAGAGTACAAAGCTCCCCCAAGCAAACCTGTATCCGTGGTCTCTCATGTCGTAGACCACATCTGTCAGTAGCCATGGTATCCTGCATCCACTCTGGTGGCACAGCAAAAGTCCACCTACCACCCCAGCCAAAACCCGTGTGAGTCTAGATGCCCCAGGCATCTGACGCAGCGACTCGATATTCACTCCGCCCTTCTCCAGGGCGAAGCTCGGATCGCCACATAGTCGCATCATCGCGTGGCCCTGATTGGCCATGGGAGTGATCAGTCGTCCTTGTATGGGGATCCTCAAAATCCTCCATACATCCTCCAGTGTGGGAGTCATCTCCCCTGTCGATAACCAAAAACAGGAAGAACCCGGATACCACCTCTCTGCTAGGGTCATCAATAGCCCCATATCTGTAGAAACCTGTGGCATCTCTCGCCACATGTCGCAAGCCGACCCGAGCTAGCCGATCTCGCTCTCGCTTGAGATAGAGCGGCCAAGTCATCCCTCAACCCGCCATATTTCCATTCTCTGCTCTTCAGTAATCCTCTCTGCAACATAAACAAAATCAACAATAAAAATCATTAATAAATCAATCATTTAAAAAAAAATTCAAGTCAAAGTAAGTTCAATTTTATAAATGATGATATCGTCCACAATTGGACGATATCGTCCCAAATTTGAGCAAATTCGTCTCCGATTTCGCATGAGGGAATCGTCCCTTATTGGACGAAATCGTCCCCCTATCGCCGATTTCGCCCTTGGACGAAATCGACGATATCGAGACGATTTCGGCAAAATCGAGACGATTTCGTCTCGACGACGTCGACGGCCCAAAAACGGCCACGATGCTCAAAAATCAAGCAAATCTAGTCTAAAAAGCATGAAATTCTAAAGTAAAGCATTCTAAATTCAGTTTAGACCCTTACCCGTAGCCCACGCCGGACCTCTGTCGATCTGTGCGCTGTCTCGACCATTCTTGTCTCCAGAGCTCTAAAAACTATGAAAAATGAACAGTAACAATGAATTAGGGTTTTACCCTATTTTTCTTAATTTTATTCAAAACACTTAAACATTTTTAAAAATTTTGTTTTTCGCGTTTTTACCTCAAACGTTCGATTTGGGTAAAAACACGGAGGGGGCACCATAGTAAGTTGTCGTACGATTCGACCTAGAATCGTCGCCTAAAAATGGGAATAATTTTTGCTTTCTCGTAAATCGAGAAGAACTCATCTTTAACGCATTTTCTTCAAAAAATTCGCTAAAGAGGGGGCAAAATGTAGCACCCTAAAATTGGCGCAGTAAAACCTTAATAATTACACTTACTCTAGTAAATAATTCAAATTCAAATTTTAACCCCCTAAACCGCTCCTAAACCGCCGTTTAACCCGTTTCCTCGTTTCCCGTGCCATTTTTAGAGTTTGTTTTGACCGTTTGATGATATCGTCGTCGATCAGACGATATCGCCTCAGATCGGACGATTTCGTCTGGGCTAGGACGTCCAGACGATCTTGTCCCAAAACTAATTTTTCACAATTAGTCTCTGTTCCAACGACGTCTCTAATCCGGGCAGAAGCGTGTCTGCGCCGTTAGAGACCCTCCCCCATTGGAGATCTCCCAAATTGGGATGATCTCCAACCTCCTAACCTCCCTCCTAAGCCTATTTAAACTTAGGACCTCCCCTTGGCATCCCCCTGGCTGAAATTTCCTGTAACTTGACTCTACACGCACTAAAACATCCTGAATTACCATCCGCACTTGTCCTATCCAAATTTTGTTGCAGGAACCTTGTTATTCTTCAGTCGGAGCAAGCTCAGATCATTGTATACGATCCTGTTCAATTCAAGATGATTTCGTACCAATCCGAGATGATTTCGACTGCAATCATCATTGGGGGCAATCAGTGCCCAGAGTTTGCATTTTTCTCTTTTCATCTGCTGTTTTATTCTGCAACTAGTCAGTTTATTTATTATTTTCTGCTATTCTGCATCTTGGAGTTCACCCATATAGTTTAATTGCATAATAAGGTCATGATTAGCTATTAAAGTGTTGCAATTCACTTGCATTTCTATTCGGGATTATCTGTTAACATCCTTATTGTCATTTTACATCATTATCCTCTATTAGCATTGCTGCATTTTTTGTATTTGGTGTCTATTTCTCTGTTTGCAGGTCTCTGACGAATTCGTCAGATCTCAGACGATCCTGCAGGTCGGAGACGATCCCGTCAAATTCCAGACGATCCTGTCTGCTTCAAGAATCAGAACCTCCATCAGACATCCGGATCAGGTATGGCTCTGTAATTTAACTTCTTCTCTCTGTTTCTGTTCATATCTGTTTGTTGTATTTCATTTAGTCTGCATTTTCATAATAGAACAACTTAGATTCATTTGGCCAAACCTAGGACTCGAATGTTTAAAGATAAAACTGAACACATTAAACACATTCCCAACCTAGGCGTGGAAACCGCCATTCAAACGTTTCCCGGTGAACCCACCATCCGTCGAAAAATCACCATAATACACCTCCCCCGAGAGGCGGGACCTTCACAAGGCCTCTCAGTCCGAGGTACCGTGCCATCATTTTCACATCCCCCTTTCGGGCACATATCCTATAGCCTGAAGGTAAGGGTGTGAAAAATTTGGAGCGATACACTCCCATATCAATTATGCAAGTGGAGTGTCATCCAAGTGGAAGTTGCACCGACTTGGAAGTGTTGTCGTCATATAACATCAACACATCATTTTTTGCTCTTGCCATATTAAATATTGTCATATTTCCATTTAGTGCATTCAATTTAGAACAAAACTAAATATTACACTGTGGATGTGAGTAAACCATGAATTATTTGTTGCTAGGGAAGGTTGTTGTTCAATTGATCCCCCTAGTCTAGATTGCATCAAAATTACTATGCTAAAACATAATTATGGTTATTGGATGGTTATAACCTCTATGAAAATGTATTTAAATATGCATTCACAATCACTAAAATTTGATTTTTTATTTTACCTAGCAAAAATGAGGAATAATATTTGGAATATTTCAAATTCAAAATTTAAAAATTAAATTTTGGGGAGAAATGCAAATTTTTTTCAAATGCAATTTTGAGGTACCTAGAGGAAAAACGGTGAAAAGTGTTGAATTGTGACCCCCTCTAAAATTTTGCAAAGAATCTAAAATTTTTGATTGTTTATCCATGTATATTAAAGTTTACTCTACATAAACATTTTTTTAAACATAATTAATCAGGCCTTCCTCTCATGCCTATGCAAAAAAAAGATTGTTGGTCCATTTCTACAACTTTGTCAAGTGACTTAAAGGTCTTTGGTAAGCACAAAAGCTTTCTCATGACTTTTATGGTACTAGGGGTTTATCTAAAAACAATTACATTTTTTTTCTTCTTTCACTACAACCAACCAATCTCTCCTCTCATTAGTGCTACTACCGGTCATCAAAAGCCAAAAGAGAAAAGGAAATGAATTTTAAAAAAAAATCTATAAGGGATAAATGAGATTTTCAAAAAATACAAATCTAAAACTAGGTTATCCATATAGTAAAAAATTAGCAAGGAAGATTGAGTTCCAATGAGAGAAAAAATGATTCTATAGTGAATATTTCTCTTGGAGCAAATCTGCTAATTCTAGTGAGATCCTCACGATCCAAGTCTACTAGGGTTTCCCATGAAATCCTTCTTTAGATTACATCATCAAATTAAAAAACTCTTCTCCATAAGTATCTAAAAAAATATCCTCAAGAGAAACTAGAAGAGAAATATACCATCGACAAAAGCAAATGAATAATGAAGATTTACACCCACTTAGATACCATGTCAGATTTTATAGTAGTTTTCAAAAATTAATGAAATCAAACTATACCTAGTATTGCTTGTCAAAGGAAATAACACAACCTATGAAAGAATATAGCATATGATAGGGTATCTCTAGATACCAAAATATCTTCTCAAAGAGAACCAAAATTATACTGAAATCAATAAAAATGATCGATGAGGAGGGGTATTTATACCTAGTTACATGTTGCCTTTATGTCAAGTTTATAAGGGTGATCCTTAGGAATGAAATATTAAAAAATTACATTTTTTTTAAGGTGTACATGGTCCCAAAGGGTAAACATAACAAAAAATTGGTTATGGTCTCAAGAAAAACTTAACAACCACATATTTTAACAAGATATAGTTTTGTCCTTCTTCATCTAAATTGGAATCCTTTACTACATTGCCATGTTGCATTGAGGTGCATTTATCCTATTCTAATAAGGACCCTTATGTTTATCTCCTAATGAATTATTTTATTTTTTATTTAAAGAACCTTGTGAGAATGGGTTATACTCACACTTCTAAAGTGCATGTCCTAGTTTTCTTTTTACTAGTGTTGGTGCTTGTTGGATGTCCACCACCTTTATTCAACTGCTTCAAATTTTTAACTTTTCGATATGTATTGAATCACTTTCATCTTTACTTTTTATCTTTTTAATTGCTTCCTCATATTAAAATGAGTTCACAAGAGTTTCAAAATGTTGAATGTATGTGGTAGTGCTCACCACACTATTGGAATATGCACATCATAATTGATAATTTTTCCTAGTGCTTGGCTTGTAACTTAGCAATTCAGTATAAAAAATCCTCCAACTTCTCATCGATCTTCATCTTCAAGCAATACAATTGACTCTATAGGTAGAATGTAGTTTTGGTTTAGGATTCAAACAACATACTATATTTATCTCATGCATCTGTGGTGATTATAACATCATGAATGCACAACTAGATCTTATCAATCATGTCAAACATTATGATCAATCCAATTTTTTTATTTGTTTTATCTGTTTTATTAAACTTCACTTGCATGCTACCAGATATCACTCCTCATTAATTATCAAATTCAAGATGAATCTTTAACTTTGTCTTCTATGTGAAATAGTTGTCACCTTTTAACAATTGTGAATCAAGTAATAACATCTTCGTGGTTCTAATAACCATTTTCAACCTTTAAAAAATAAAAATTTAAAAATAATGATTTGGTTGGATTGGTCTCAAAACAATCTTTATAATAGACAAAAACACTCTTATACTTATGAAAAAAGATAGTATTTCTCCACTCATAAAAAAAAAATAAGTTAGCATTTTTTTATATCATTTCATATTAATATTCTTATGATGAAATTTCTTTCATTCCATTTTAATACCTCTTATATTGGCAGATTGCTTCATCAACATTTTTTTATGTAGGTAACACTCTGTTGACACTTCAACTGCTTTTGGCATGCACTTTATTAACACTTCAACACTTCATAAGCATTCAAAAATTCTACTCCCTCTTAACTATAGCTAATTTTATTAAATATTATCACAAGTACTAAATTCATGCAATGATATATATTTTTTGCTTTTAATTATTGCACAACCATTTTCTAATGCATGCAACAATATTTTTTAATTTTTTGATGACAACTTTGGATGACAAGCATCCATATGACAATACATCTAGATGATAACTTCAGATAGTAACACATATAGATAATAACTTCAGATGATAATACACTAGACGATAGCTTCAAACGATAATGCAATTAGACAAGAACTTCAAAAGATAATTCATCTATATGAGAACTTCAGATGAATACACATCTAGACAACAACTTTAGACAACAATACATCTAGATAATAACTTCATGCAAAATACACTAGATGACATCTACAGACAACAAGGCATTACACAGTAAAAATTCCTGCACAAAAATGATAGATTTTATTCAATTAGATAACCCTAGATTTTTCATGATTACCTATAATTTTTTAATAGCTAAACATTGTAAACACCTTTTAAAGATGACACTTTACTTGAATTGGAGATGACAACATACAAACTACACGTCAAAACAATAATACTACATGGATGACCCTCTCAATGATGGCTTTGCCCCACTTTAGATGGTGGTAATCTTCTCAAATCTAAGGCAACTAACACATACAAGTTTTGACTTTACTTCACTTGATACAACCTTTAGATGATCTCTTGTTGATTCATGATGACAACAATATTTTCTTAAGACAACACATAATTTAAACAAGACAATATTTGAACTGAAGGTTTAAAATATTCATTCAAGATGGCACATTCAATGATAACAAAATCTCCAAGATAAGTTCTTTTTCATATAGATAACATTTCCGTTGGCATTTAATGTAGTCAATTGATAATGACATGTATCATGCCCTAGTCATTGGATGACAACTTTAACTTGATTTTGCATGGATAATATTTTATCTCTTATCTTTAAACTTACATAATCAAACAAATAAAAAATAAAAATGCAAAACATTCTCAAATTCAATTACTTTATCAGGATCTTTCTCCTCACATAAACTCAATGATTATCGAGTTGCTTCTTAGATTGGCTAAGAAGACTACAACTCTTGTTTACAAATCCTAGGGTAGACTCATGAACTTTAAAAGGTGTCTCCACTTTGCAATTCTATTATTACCTTCATTAAATTGAAGACCTACTACAAAATATTATGAATGCATGTTAGCAATGTTCAACTTTGTATTGATATGACAAGTATGTACATATAAGCACATGAAAGAATGGAGTTACAACTAAATTTGTTACTATCTATAACCACTAAAACTAACTAATGATTACATTATATTGACATAATGTTCATAGCAAGATAAGAATTTTAATATCTCTGTAAATATTTGCTATAAATATCTAAAGAAATGGATATGGCACTATTATCATTAATTTTTTTTCTTTTCCTTTGATATTGATTATAAAATGACTTTGTTTTAATTTCCAATTGGGTTTAAGTTAAATGAGAGGTGTAAGTATCAACATACATAAGTATGGTGCAATAATTAACCACTATATTTCAAGTTCTCAAGTGGACTATATATCCAAGTTAATTTTATGGAGAGTGATACACTACAAGATCTATCTCAAAGATAATTTTCCAACTATGGTTATCTACGAATATGTGTTACCTAAAACTTCCAAGCATGCATTTCAACTTTGTAAAATTATGAGATCTATATGGAATGTTATTTCTATATATTTTAGAATAAATTCCCTTCTATATTAAGTTCATAATTTGCTTTATTTTAGGATGGTCCCTAAATAAAGGCTTGTTTTAAAACTAAAGCATATTTAGAAAATAATATAACATGTTTATTTTTTCATGAATTGTATCCCTTTAATTATATTCTAACAAATATTCTTTTCTAATTATATATTTTTATATGATAGCAGTTAGCAAGCAAATCGATAAAACAATGATGAAGAACTTAGCCTTAATTCAACTAATTTTGTGGTAGAAAAGTTAGTTGCTTGATATTATGGAAGAATACATTTTTTGAAGAAACATCTTTATACAATTTATGTAAATTTAACTAGTATCTTCTAGTTGGAAGAAACAATAATAGATTAGGATTATCTTAGCCAATAGGTATTTATTTACCTTCATATTTTTACATAAACAAGGTGAAAGATATTTTTGATAAAATCAGACTAAATAGTGTTACACTACTTATCTTAGAGGATAATTAAACTTATCATTTTTTGCAACTTTGTTTTAATATCTCACTTTTGAGAATTATAGGTCATGTAACCATTTTTAGTGAGTATTCATTGGACTTGTAAGGACTTTGTATTGAGTAGAGTTATGGAACTTGTTGTATTTTTATTTATTAGGACATCCAACATAAAATGTAGAACTAATTATATGATATACCTAGCAATATTGTTATGGAATTTAATTTAGAACATTATAATAAAGACTTAAGGTTTAAGTATATGATTAAATAGTTGAAAATATACATAGATATTTCCATAATAGTATTCAAATAAGAATTAAAATGGACACAATAACAATTGATGAGGTATAAACAAGAGCAATTAGGTATTTCAATATGTCCTCATTACAAAACTAAATGAAAGGATAATATCATGTGTTGAAATTATATGACAGTTCTAACTACATTCATTACACAAATATTTTAATTCTTCTTCTATTTTTGTTAAGTAAATTTTGATGTTTCCTAAAAACATTATCTTAAAATAAATCCATAGGATTGAATTCTCATTAGTAATTGGAAATACTAGTGAAATATGTGTAGTATGATCTTGTTTAGGCCAAGGTCAAACGTGTTGTAAGGTTCTTATGAGTGCCATTTATGTAGCCTATAGACATGTGATTATGTAAGCCTACATACATTCCTCATTTATGTAAGCATGCAAGACCCTTTCATATTTCATCCTTAGTGGTATTGGTTAATCCTTTTGGATAACCTCACTTAAAGGGTAATTTATTATTATTTTATTGTAAAGTTAACCTCAAGGTTAAGTTAATGTCATCCTAAGGTTAACCTCTCTTTGAAGTTTTGGTATCACTATAAACACCCCCTCAATGTGGATCCATTTGTACCATAAGTGTGAATAAAATGTGATATATTGGGGTGCACATGGGTGGCCACCTTATAGTTCTTCTTGTCATCTCCCTTCATTTCCTCCATCATTTATTATTGCTATGTTCTAAACCACAATATCTTATTTTCATCATATGATTATGGTGAATGCATGTTTTAGAATGGTTCTAGAAAATAATTCAAATCTGAACATGGTATTAGAGTGAGATCTAAAGTAGCTTCACTCATATGTAAAAAGGATAATTTGTTGTATAAATAATTGAAGAGAGCATTTAGGTTAAGTTTCAACTTGGGCATCAATAATTTATGTTTTTGGTGCCATCTGTTTGGCATTGTTTGTACGTAGTCTTTGTGTGCGCACTTTCTCATAGCTTGACATTGCTTGACTACGTGATTTGGCACACCAATGTCACACCACCACTATAATTTGGATGATTTACAAGGTGAGTGCTTTGGACTAGTAGGGAGCACAATCGAATCCCTATAACCTCTTTTATTATAGTCACTATTTCTTTGAAAAAACCTAAGATCCTATTTGCTAGCCAAGGGAGTGACATCGTGGTAGTTTGACCACCTAATTTGAAGGACATCATTGGGTCAAATCCCTATAACTCTTCAAAAAATCTATTTTAAAATAGGTTCAAATAAGACATCTTCCACTCTTTTCATTGCTTGTAATGGCATAGCACAATGGTCAATATGTTTATTTGTTGCTTGTAGGTTAGCGGTTCAAAACCCATTAGAGGTAAATTTTTAAAGGGATGAATATTCAAGAATGACTATAGATAAAAGCATATTCATATCTCTTCCTACCAATAGTGCTTATAACTTAGCAGTTGGTTTGTCAACGTGTGGGTGGTAGTTTCCAATTTTGAGCCTTAGTGTCATTATTTTTTTTCTGCCTCCCAAGATTAAAGTAAGGTGTTTTATCATATTGTTCTAATTTAGTTTTGAAGCATACATATGACATAGTGGTAAGCTTGCCTGCTCTTTTGGAAAAGATATTGAGTTTGAGTCTTTTTGGCTATAGAACCCATTCAAAAATTATATATATATATATATATATATATATATATATATATATATATATATATATATGAAGTTAATTTATAAATCATATTAGACCAACTGTTAGTTCTGATTTGCAAATACAACAAATGATCCAATGGCAACATGTTGCAATAGCTTATTTGATAAAAAAAATCTAAGGTTTAGCATTTGGTTTTTTTGTTGATTTAAGTGCTAATTCAACCAAATCTAATAGTGGTCATATATTTTGCATACAAAAGTGTTTAGCACCCCTTTTTAGATTGCACATTTTTTGAGCTCTACAAAGTTGTGACATTAGTTTACAAATTTGTTACAAATTTGTTTAAGATTTTTGTGTAAGATAGATTCCTTAGGGTATGTTACTCATCTCAATGGAGAAAATTATAGCACTTGGTTAGTTCAAATGGAAGGATTACCTAGAAGCAAGTATCTCTGGTTCATATTAAATAACAAGTCAGAGAATTTCTCCATGATTATGAACTCAATAAGATAAAGGAGTAAGCTCTTGGACTATTCTTCAGGCTAGTGTATCTAGATGTACTTTTTAACATTAGATAAGAGACTAATCCTATTGACATATGGAATACTTTTAAAGATCAATATGGAAAAATAAGTGCTAGTAAAGTTAACAGAATAGAGATAAAGCTTTTCAATCTCAAAATTTTAGTTTTCAATACTATTGAAGTCTATATATCTCACTTCAAAGATCTAAAAGCTGATATAGATATAGTAGGAGATAAATTAAAGAGTGATGAAGAGTGTGTCAAATCTGTTACTTCTAGTTTTTTCCTCCTTTTCATACAATTGTCTTGGTTCTTTATGTGAATGCTATGATTATAAAAGAACCACAACCCATCTATTTTGAAGGTATTTCCAAGCTTCTAATCCATTATCATTTGGCAATGAAGGGTTGTGGAGATCTTTCTCATACACAATCTCATCCAAAATACGTCAAGTCAATGAAATATAAGGATCATGTGCCTAAGGTGAAGTCGAAGGTTTCAAAAAAGATAAACACTTGTGAGTATTGAAAAATGGTAGGGCACTCCATCAAGAATTGCATTATAAGGTTGAAGAAGATTGAGATAAATTTCTTGAGGTCTAGTAAGAAGCTTTTTTATGATGAAGATGAGGATGAAGGAGGAACAATAACATCCCATTAAAGCATTCATTATAGGGGGATGTGTTAACTCTAATGCCTTCTCTTTTTGGTCCTCTTAACTCATATAATGGGGGGATGTTGAAATGTGAGTAATTTGATTTTGTTTATGCCGAGGTCAAATGTGTGATGAAGTGCTTATGAGTTCCATTTATGTAGCCTACGGGGATGTGATTATGTAAGCCTATGGTAATTTCTCATTTATGTAAGCCTACAAGCCCCTTTTGTATTTCAACCTTAGTGGTATTAGTTAATCCACATTTCACAATAAAATAATAATAATAAATTTTTATTATTTTATTGTAAGGTTAACCTCAAGGTTAAGTTAATATCGGTTTGAGGTTAACCTCTCATTGAGGTTTTGGTATCACTATAAATACCTTTCAATGAGAATCCATTTGTATCATAAGTATGAATAAAATGTGATATATTGGGGTGCCCATGGGCACCCACCTTATACTTCTTCTTGTCATCTCCCTTCATATATCTTCCACTTGTTTATTATTGTTATCTTCTAAATCACATTATCTTCTTTTTGGCATATGATTGTGGTGAATGCATGTTTTGGAATGGTTTTAAAAAATATTGCAAATACATTATCAAGAACATTAAGTGTACATTTTTTCCTATGATATTTTACAAAGGCTTAACTCCATTTGATGTTACTTCAAGTCTTTTTAATTTTTTAAATTTTTGTATTTGAAACTCAAAATATTTAAACCTTCAAACCTGGAGTTCAAATTGAGATATGGATTTTAGTAGGCCATGTTAAATGTGAAGGTTTAAGGAAAACAAAACGATACAAATAAAAATCTATAAAAGCTACTAAAAATATAATTATATTGGAATAGTTTTTTAAATACATTTGTCTCAATGATTGATCATTATAAAAATACAACATGTAAAATTTTGAGGCCCAACTTATCAAATTGAGGTAATATAAATTTATACTAAATACAAATAATTAGCATAAGAAAAGACATAATAGGTTTATTGTACTTTTAAGGTAGCACAAAAATTTTCATACATGTTTTCCTTGCTTTATAATAAAATTACTTTTTCAAAAAAGAATTCAATAGAATTTCAAAAATAGAATCCCAAACATTTGACCAATACTAAAAGATAATGAAATACCTTGATGGAAACTTAACTTATTTTAAACTACAACTTGCAATCATGAGACATAGAAAATACCTTAGGCTATAACTTGTATTTAACTCCTTCATAGGTTATAGTACACAATTGTGCCATCTTATAATTTCTCAAACTATTAAAACAAAAAACTTCAATTTCTAAAATGCAAGGTTTGATAGAAATAAATATAGTTATGCTATCATAACCAACTTCTAACTAGCTACTTGTTAATTTAAATTAAATTTTATAGGTCATAAATTTGAATGTTAGCTTTATTCATCTTCATAGCTAGAGATTTTAGAAAGATTTTTTAGGTTCAACCATTTTTTCCTCTAGGTGTAGTCTACTATAGCTAGCTAGGTTGATGATTTCATATATTTTGGTATGTATACAAATTAGACCTTATAAATATGTCTTCTATAATCCTTTGTGTTGTTTGGACCAATGAATTTGGGGATATTTTATTGCAATTTCTATAACCACATAGATGTTACCCAACTCAGTCTCAAAAGTTGAGGATTGTATAGTTCCCATACTAATCTACTTCTTTGGTTTTTTTCTTCCTCTTTTTAATGATTTTTTTAACATATTAAAATGTTTTCACAAATAAGTTAGAATACCTCTAATAATTTTCTTATAGTTATTTTTCTGTGAATAGATTCCTTTACATAATTTGATAGCTTACAAGAATGCTTATTTTCTATTTTTAATGATTACTTTTATTTGTATAGGTCTTGAGCTATCCCTTTGTAATCTACTCTTACACTGACTTATTCCTTCTAATGTACCATTTACACTTCTCTTTCATTAATCTCATTGTTGTATTACAAATATGGACATGCTAATTTAATTAAAAATAAGGCACATGCCACTATTTGTAATTTATCAAAATGACCTTTTAAAAAAATTAGAAATTAAATTCAAAATTTTATGATCCATCTTCTTGCACTATCTCTAAAGTAGGAGTCCAAATGATTCAAATCATTCCTCCAAGTTTTTTTTGATGTAAAAAAGCATTATATTAAAGAATTAACAAAATCCATTTTTACAACTAAAAAAAAAATATGGATAAATACGCCACATGGCTAATGCCATCAACCAAAAATAACTCTACCTATCAAAATAGAGTAGGAATCCAAGAGAATGATCTACAGTTTACATAACTGATGGACATAATAAAATGATAACAACTTATATAATTGATGGACAGAATAAACTGATAACAGTTTACATAACTGATGGATAGAATAAACTGATAACAATTTACATAACTGATGGACAAAATAAACTAATAACAGTTTACATAACTGATGGACAAAATAAACTGATAAGTTTCAACCACCCCTGATTCCCACCTAGAGAATTTGAAAATGAGTCCCTCCCCTGTCTAGAAGTGTCGGGAACATAAACCCAACCATAAACTCTTAAGTTGCCCTAGGCATCAAGTCGAGGAGTTGGGGGAGAGAGGAACAGTCACATAGCCACGACCATCTCTGTAAGCACCTTGAACTGGGATAGGAGTGCAGTTTGAGAGTGAGCGACACTACTGTGTGGACCTGGATCTGCTACGAGGAGTATCCTGAATTACTGAGCACGGTGCGTTCCCCCACTGTTTAATAAGCTCTTGAAGATGAGTGAGCTCCATGGCCACCTTATTGGCCTGAACTGTAATCTAAAAATACACAAAGGAAATAATATTAGACTTCTCAAAAGTAGAGATGTGCAAAGAGGAAGTACACTTACCAAAGATACAATCATTTCTAGCTCTCCATAAACTGAACATGGTCGCCATACGAAACAAGTGCCACACTTCAAAAAAAATAGTCGGTAATGGCGGGGGATCTCCCAAAATGATATGCTTCCACTCAAACATGGCAAAGGAATAGGGTCTAAAAAAGGAAAAAAGCCACTCCCAAAGGGAATGAGCACGAGCACAAACCCAAAAAAGATGGACAAAGTCTTCAGATTGAAGACAGAAAGGGCAAGAAGGGTTGGGGATGCCTAAATGTTGTAGACGCTCCCCAACAGGAAGCCCTTGGTGCAAAAGACTCCAAGCAAAACAAGAAATTTTGGGCTCCAAGAAAGGAGCCCAAGCGTTCTGGAACCTGCGCAACCAAACAGGTCGAGGGGAGGAGACCTTCCATCGTTGATTGAGCTTCTCAATCATGGGGAGGCAAGGAGAGAGCCATCCATACCCCAATCGGGCCTTATAATTCCGTAATGGAGTGTTCGGATACCACTTCCAGTCCTTCCACCAAGGTCGCTGAGAAAGCACAAAAATCTTGTGTAACATGGAGTCAGGGAGAGCAACCTTGATAGCCTCAAAGGTATCCTTGTCAGAGTGATTAAGCCCAAATTTAGCTCTAAAATCATCCCAAGGGAGCCAATCCCTAGTAGGATGAGAAAAGAAATCAGTGATGCATCACACACCTTTGCAAAAGAATCTCAGCGCATGAACCCAGGGAACCTACGCAAGCGGGAAACCCTGGTAGGTGATAACAGGTGACCACCAAACATTCATTTGGTTGATGGAGAGGCCATGCCAAAAGCTCTGTCCATTCCATCTAAGCCAAGGTTTAACACTCTCCCAAGCTTTCCAAATGCTCCTAATGATGAAGGATCCTGACACTTTGATAGACACAGGGGCAACAAGGAGGGAAGGGAACCCCATGCCCTTCCAACTCTTATGCCCAAAAGGGGAACCTTCACTAATACAATGTCGGATGAGAATCTTCTAGGCCTCATTGCCTATGAGGGCTCTAATGACCCACTTAACACAAAGGGCCCAACCTTGACGTTGGGTATTAATAATGCCAAGTCCACCATGGCTTCTGGGAAGACAACAATACTCCCAGGCAACATGGTGGAATCCTGAAGCATTATTGGAGGAGGACCATAAGAAGTCTCGCAGAAGCTTATCAAGCTTCTTATAACAATTTTTGGATGGGACCTAGTAGGAAGAATAATAAACATGGGTGGCCACAAGGACTTTAGTGCAAATTTAAAATTTACTAGAAAGGGAGAGTTTCTTTGTGGACCAGTAGGTAAGTTTCTGTTCCACCCTGTTAACAACATACTTCCATAACTCTAGAAATGACCCATTAAAGGCAAAAGGAATACCTAAAAAATGAAAAATTTCCCCCTCTTGGATGATCTTCCATTGATATTGATTAAGCTAGTGGGGCATTGGGTCGAGAGATTACCTATAACATTGGGTCTTTCTCCATTGAATGGAGGATCCAAAAGCTAGACAAAAAGTGTCCAGGCAAGCAAGCGCTTGTTGAATGACACCTTCTTCCTCAATAAGAGTGAGGAAAGAGTCATCAACAAAATGACCATTGATCAATTGAGTCTCACCTCCGGGGAGAGAAATTCCTCGAATAGAACCCTGAGCAGCGTGATGAGCTAGTAAATAGCCAAGCCCTTCAACAACAAGGACATAAAGGGAAGGAGCTAAAGGGTAACCTTGTCTAATGGATCGAAAGAGACCAATGGCTGAGGACTTGTGTCTGTTAATGGATAAAATAGTTGAAGCCTCAACAAACAATATTTCCATAGAACTAATGAAGCAGGGCCCAAAACCAAGAGCTTTAAGCATGGCTAGAATGAAGGACCAATCAATCCTGTCATATGCTTTCTCAAAGTCGATTTTGATGAACATAGATTATTGGTTAGAATTACGAGCCCACTCCATACCTTCCTAGACAACAATAATATTGTCAAGGATGTATCTACCCCGAATGAAGCCAGTTTGCTCTGGGTGCACGATAATAGGAAGGAGATGGCGGATGCATAAAGCTAGGGCTTTGGCAATGATCTTATAAGAGACATTAAGGAGAGTAATAGGTCTCCAATTGGTGATGATTTCAGGATCACCAGCCTTGGGGATAAATTTAATAATCCCTTGATTAATATTAGGGCCCAACGAACCCTTAGAGAAGGCCTCTTGATAGACTTTGAGAAGATCAGGCCCTACAGTGTCCCAAAGGGATTTGTAGAATTCACAAGGGAAGCCATCGAGACTAGGGGATTTATCATTGGCCATATGAGAAAGAGCTTCCTCCAAATCCTTCAAATATAGGGCCTTATCACAGGCAACTCTTTGAGACTCATAAAGTCATTCTGGAACCACAGAAAGGTAGGATTTAAGGGCCTCATCATGTTGCGAGGAGCGGGCCTGAGCCGCAAAAATAGATTGGTAATGCTCTTCAAAAGTAGAGAGAATACTAGGAATATTAGAAACACGCTCTCCATTAATGTTAAGGGCTTTAATACCCAAAAATTGATTACGAGGATGCAAGCGCTGAAAGAACTCCTTGGTAACCCTATCTCCAAATTTGAGCCAATGCAACCTCACCTTGATTTGAGCTCCTTTGGCATCATAGTGCTCTGCCAGAAGAAGTTGGTGTTTAACCATAGCGAGGTGTCTCTGAAGCTCCTCATTGAAAGGATTGGACTGAAGTTGAGAAGAGGTCACTTCCAACTCTCGCTTAAGAGCAGCATTGGAGCGACGATGAAACTTAGCAATCTTACGCCCAAGCGAGCGTAGAAAGTGGGTAGTGCGCTGGATAGCAACATTCCACCAATCAATCCATCCTGAGGCCCCTTTCGATCTGGGGATAAGATTCCAAATTTTGATAACATAGGCCCTCAATATGGGGTGGTGCAAAATGGAGGTATTAAGGTAAAATTGTGAATGAGAAAGAGGAGGGGGAGTAGAAGAAACCAAGATAGAAAAGGAAATGGGGGAATGGTCAGACAAGCAAAGCTCAGGATGGACAGAGATAAAGGGAGAAGAAGATGAGGGCCACTCGAAGGAGAAAATATCAGAATATGAGAGCATGGCTCTATCCAATATTTTCAAAACATGATTCTCACCTTGTTGATTGTTAGACCATGTGAACCAAGCACTAGCTGGGAATGAAGAGGGTAAAAAGTAGCTATTGGGATCAGAGAGCCCCAAATTTTCTTTCATGAAAAGCCATGCTTCTCTTTCCCTTGCGGCCCACCTCATGGGAAGAAGACCCACTTTATCATGTGGGAATTCGATCATATTGAAGTCCCCACAGAGCAACCAAACAATAGGGGGAAGAGAGAGTGTTGCCCACCGCCACAACACACAATGATCATTGGCATCGTTAGGAGCATAGATGTTGAGCACACCAAGAAGATGGCCATCAATCTCCATCACAACCCAAACAACATGATTAGAAGGGTCACAACCCCAAGAGATCATTTTAGAATGATAAGATTCTGAAAGATAAATTACTTCCCCTCCTTTACCCATGTCATGCATAGTATGAAAGGTGTGGCCTCGAGGCCAGAGAAAGGAGCAAGTACTTGACAACATAAAATTAGTGACTTTGACTTCCTAAAGGCAAAGGATATCAATATTACCATTTTTTAACTTGAAGTCATCTAGACCCTGATGCACTATGTACTTGCACATAGGATCTGTCAAACCCCTGACATTCCAAGATAAGCACTTCATGAGACATGATCGAGGAGCATATTTCCTTCGAGGACCTCAGAGTCCTCAAAATATGCTAAGGATTCAAAGGTATTTGTGAGAAACCTATTATGGTTTTCATGAAAAAAATTTATCTGTCGTCGCTTCTCCAAAGGGATGCCTGAGGTATCCCTAACTGGACTGCGAGAGCGACGAGGGTTTCATGAGGGAACTTCACTAGGTAGATTAGGTGGAGAAACCTAGCATTCACTTGAGGGAGCGGGCACTGGCATAGTTGATGGCTTATCTGACTGGGAGGCTTGAATAATTGGGGAATTTTTTTTGTTATTACCAGAAGAGGTACCTATAGGAAGAGAAACATAAGTTCCTTCTATAGAGGTTGCATGAGAAACCCCAGACTGAGAGCTCGGTTGAGACTCCTTTTTACCAGCTCCCACAGAATTTTGTGGTCGATTTCCTTTGTTGTTCTTCCTGGTGACAGAAGTCCATTCCTCCCCTCCATTAGTGGGAGGGGCAGATTTATTTGTGTTTGAAGGTGTCTCTACTGAAGCCCGATTTTTGAATCGACCCTCCATAAGAGGGCAATATTTTATCTTGTGGGCAGCAAATTGACACCGATAACAGGTATTGGGGAGATTGATATAAACCACCCATTGTTGAAAATAGGTCTCCCCAACCTGAATATTAATAGAATCCTTAAGATCCTTTGATAGATCAATTTCAATGCAAATGCATTTGTATGGCCGCACAACATAGAATTTTTGTGGCTCCATGCACACAAACTTGCCAATGGGTGTGACAAGTTGTGGCAAGAATGGCCAAAGGGGCAAAGGGAGACCTGGGAATTCCACCCAAACGGGGACCCGCAAGGAAACATCAGTAGAAACTATAAAATTATGATGCCAGGGCTGAAGAATTAAAAGGGTATTTCTAATATACCAAGGCCCTTTGCTCATAAATGTAACGACATGTTGCGGATCAACAAACTAAAAATGAAAAAAACCTTTAGTAAGGTTTTGAATATGATCAACTTTTATGCCATATGGCTGCCAAACTTGTTGAATCCATTGTCGGATTAGCGAGTCACTGGGAATCCTCCCTAGAAAGTACCCTACCAGGGTGTGACTTTCAAGCCATTTGCAAGCATTATCAACATCCTGCATTTGCAGGGATATGTCCGACACTGAGGAACTACCTTCAAGATAAACTTCCTGGGTCATTTTACTAGTGCCATGGCTCTCAACAACTACAACTTCACTAACCAATGAAATAGCGGCCTGAGAGGTAACCATTGAAAGGGATGGATCCCCCGCCCAAGGCGGAGTAGTAACTAAGAATGGCATAGTGTGTGCAGATCTCAGAAGGGCACAAATGGTATGGCAGTCGATGGAAGAACAAACAGGCAGCAACAACATGTGAGCGAAACCCTCCAAGTTTAGATAACTCATTTTTAGGTTTTGACATCCATTAAAATCACTTTTGTGATTTATAATCTTGGAGCTACTCTAATATTTTGCCATGTAATTTAACAAATGTTTGGTTTTATTAAATTCTAATTGCATCAAAAATATAATAAATAAATAATTGAAATTAATTTGTAGGTTCTTGTTTTCTCATTTCATTTTGGTTGAATGAAAAATAAAAACATAAACTTAAAAAGCCATTTTGGTGCAACTTTATCTCTATGAACTAGAATACTAAGTATAATGTATTAAGGTAGTTCTTATCTTAGCATTTATTGCATCATAACTTCATCTTAAAGGTTCACATGACTAAACTTGAGGTCTCTAATTATAGTTACGTGTGATAGACCTAAAATTTTAGCAATTGAAGGTTTCATGTCTAGCTATGTCCAATGTTGTTCATGTAAAATTGTACTTCTAAGGGTAAATCATGAATATAATATTATTTTATATCTACTTTTAAGCAAATTAGCATCAAACATATTTGGTCCTTCTTATAGTATGCATGTTTTAATGTTTGTTAATATCCTTTGAACATTTGAATCTAGAGAACATACTCAACCTTTGTTTACAAATAGTAACATTCCTTAGTTTAAGAAAATATTATGAAATAGAAAATCCAATAATCATTTAATTATGGACTAGAATTACTAGTTTATCTTTGGGACAAATAAAAAAAGCCATGAAATGATTTTTTTTTATAATCTTCATGACATTTCCACTTTTCTTGGATAAGTCAATATTAAGTCTTAATAGCGGTGAAAAATTTGAAATTGTGAATAGACTTCTAAGGTTAAAATCATATGGTGAGGTATTGTTGTATACCTTACCTCAATAGACAAGGGTTGTCTCATATGGCCTATGGGCTTGCAAATGTTAAAAAATCTTTATTTGTTTAATAATGATAAACTAGAAAAGAGTGTCTAACTTACATGAAGCTAATCAAGGATCTAATATTTTACATCTTAAAGAATTGAAACTAGATATGCTAGGGGTCCCCATTATGGAGGAACAACTAGATTGAATTAAAAAAAAATGTTGAATCATCATATTCAATTTGTAATAAATGCTAGTGGTTTGATTTCTATTTCAGGAGGTGAATCTTAGATTGCCTTACAACTAATAATTATATCTTAGTATCTTTTCAACTATTAGTGTCTATCCTGTTGGGGACTTGTGTTTTGGTGTCTTTTATTATTTTTGGATTGTTCGATTGTCGTTATGACTGTTACTACTATTAGACTATGATTACTTCTATGGTTATTAGACCATTGTTGTTATTTTATGACTAGGATGGTGACTACTTAGTCAATAGGTCTTCCCTTTATAGGAGACACGTTGAAGATTATTTCGTCCATGTTTCTAATTACAAGGTTATACTATTTCATGATTGTTTTGATAATGTTCTATATTGCTTGGTCTAATTTTATCTTTATCACTTCTATAGATAATGTTATAAGTTTATGTGGTAATCACCTTGTGCATTCATAATGTAAAAATATATTCTTTTCATGGTACTTATCTAGTTTGCTTTAATATTGTTATTACATTAATCCACATAAATTCTTCTCTATGTCTATTCTATGATGTTATTAAACTATCCACCCAGTCTTGTACAAAGTAAACTTAATACCTTAGATAAGTAAGTTATCATCTTGTAGTTACAAGTATCTATCTTAGTAGTTAATATACACGTTAATATACATCGCATGATCTTTATACTCAACTTCTTTTGCTTGCAAATTAAACAAAGACATTCTTTTCAATTAATAGATAAAATATCATTTTCTTTATATATATATATAATGTATGAAATTATGAACTCTTTTATAAATCTTTAGCAAAATTTCTTTCTTCAAAATTTCATGTTTTAATTTATTTTATGCCATTTTAATAGCAACCTATATATGTAACAATTCCTTAATAAGTTAATATAATTTTACTTAACATGGCATGACATCGAAACCTTCATGAATTTTTTGGTACATATGTTTCTACAAACATCATAATCATAAATTAAAACAATAAAACAATTTTAAAAAATGTACATATCTACATTCAAGTATTTTAATAAATATACATATCTTTACAGCATTTTGTAGCTAAAATACACTATATTTAAATACAAAGTTCACCATATAAAGTTATAAATATTTCATAAGTTATTTTATCAACCTTCAAATTTATAAGAATCAACTTCTTGAATGTTGCTCTTAAAGTTCCAATACATATCGAGGGTCAAGACTAAATGGCTACCACCTCAAGAAGGATGGATGAAGATGAACGTTGATGGGGCCTCAAAAGGGAACCCATGGAGGGCGTGATAGGTGCTATTGTTCTAGATGAACAAGGGAGGATAAAGGGTGCAGTACGTGAATATTTGAGAATCACTACAAACCACTAAGCAAAAGATCGAGCTCTATTGATAAGGGTAGAACTAGCAAGAGACTTGGGAGTTAAAAAGTAGTGGAATTAAATTGTTTGAATATCATTATTTGTATTAAACAAGAAGCAAAGAGAAATTGACAAACAAGTAACATTGTTGAGGTGGAAGTAGTCCATATATATAGGTAAGGTAGACATGTTAGCCAACAGGGGAGCATTACGAGAGGAAAATAAAAGGTGGATACCCCAAGGGATATCCACCCGGATATTTTCAAATTAATTAAGAAAGAACAACTTCTGGATAATACATAGTCCTTGAGATTTGTTTCTCCATAGGGATCGGAGCAAAGTGATGATTTGTTTATTTCATTACATTTGTAGAGTTGGGAGTCAAAGCTAAGGTTTTTCCTTCTCCACAAGAATTGGAGCCAATGTTCCTATGGCCAATGTTTTCTAGGTTTGTTTCTCCACAAGGATTGGAGCAAAGGGATGACAATTTTTAGAATATAATATTGTGGATTTGCTGGTGGTCACCCATAAGTGTAGATTTCATTACATCCAAAGAGTTGAAAATTAGAACCAAGGTTTTAGGGGTCTATTTCTCCACAAGAATTAGAACTGGGTCTACTTCTCCATAGGAATTCAGAGCCATGATTTTTTTGAAGTTACTTCTTCATAAGAATTGGAGCCAAGGTTTTTTGAGTTTGTTTCTCCACAAAAATCAGCTAAGGTTTTTGAGAATTTTTAAGTTAAGCTAAAACTCTCTTGCTGTGTGTGCTAGGAGGTATTGCTAAACTTATATTACCTCCAATAAAGAAAATAAATTTCGACCTTCTCAAAATTCAGTTTTTATCTTAATAAAAATAAAATATAAACAATACACGTAAACTTTTATGATGAATTTAAATTGATGTTCAACTTTTTTTTATAGCTCAACCGAATGTTGCTATGAAATATCCAATAAATATTGTTAAAAAAAAAACCAATGCATATCTTTGTAACCTTTCAGATTGATGTTTTAACTAGTCAAAGGGCATATTTTAAGTAGAGGGGGTATATGTTTAACTGTTTAAACGAACTCTTGTTAGTTGAGCGATTCCCTTGCTTTTTGTGCAGCAGTTTTCGTTGAGGAACCTTTAGTGATGATTCTTTTCAAAGGCTTTCTCTTTATAAAAAATTCGGAACCCTGTCTGTTAATTTTTTTCGGACTTGGATTTCACTCTTTAGCTCATTTACTGCAGTCTTTTGCAGTTATGCTTGCCATTTTCCATTTAACTCATTTACTAGTCTTATGATGCTACTCTTACCATCATTGTCCATGTGTGCTTGTCAATTGTTGCAAGGAAGTAGTTCCATTTAAAAAAACTTAAAAATAATATGCTTCGCACGGTATAGTTGATTTGAATTTTCTGAGAATTTGTTCGTTTTTTAAATCTTTATTTGGAAACTGGATTGTTTTTTTATATCTTAAAATATTTTTTCAAATAACAGGGTTGTTCCTAGGATTGAAGTTCACAATCTTTAGTTTACAAAGAATATAAAAAAACAATTTTGATAAGTGCAATTGTATTATTTATATTAATATAAAATTCGTTAAAATATTATCAAGAACCATTATAAGAATAGTCATGCCTTGTAACACTCAGACTGTGAAATGTCTAGAAACTCAGAAACTATATTATGGAAAGTGTTCAATCCAAAAACTGATGAAGTCAAAACCCAACTTTGAGTGAGAATTAGATTTAGATTCCTAATGACATGACGCTCAAAATTCCTTATAAAAATGGGTGGCGTTTTTTTGTCCCACTCAGGGAAATGTTATGAACGGCTTGCAATTATGAGCGTATCTTTTCCTTCAATATTTTTCGGCAGCTGGTCATCTCAAGGATGTATACGAATCTTGCCTATTTCAGAACTGCTGAGTCATGAATTCAAATCAACTATGGATTTTGTGGGTTCATAACCAGCATGCTGACCGTGAGAAAGAATTAACAATAATTGTTTTAACTATCATGTCATATCTGACGTTGACCTTGAGAAAGAATTAACAATATTTGTTTTAACTATCGTGTAATTAACAATATCTGTTTTAATTATATATGACCTGGAATATGTGTGGTGAGGAGTTAGTGGATTGGTAAGATTTTGAACATTTATTAAAAGCAGATTTAGGTTCAGATCTAGGTTCAAAGTTCAAAGTTTAGGGCATACCTAATAACAATAAAGGTAATAGTCTGACTTGAGTTGGCTGAGTAGGGCTTGCCCACAGGGTACCAACCGTGAGCCACCCTGAGCCACCGGGATCTTCTGGGGGTTAGAGGCAGCTTCGATGATTTGACCTATGTTCCCAAGTAGGAACCTTGAGGAGAATGTCTTTTCTCTGTGTCTAGTTGTTAAAGGTCAAAGAATATTACAAATTTCTTTAATATCTCAAAAATTATTAAAAATAAAAAAATATTAAGATTATTAAAAATGAAAGAATGTTCCTGGAAACAAACGTGGAACATGTTACTTAGCAACTGCTATCCAAACAGACAAGCTTTCCACTTATTGAATATTGTACAGTGCAGGTTGATGCTGAGTTTGACAACTTCACTGTCTATTCCACAAGTTGTATTTTATGAACTTAGGCAGACATGCTCCATGTGACTGACAGTGTTCATACGATGGAGATGCCCATTATTATAAATGCAGTCCACAAAATTCAACTTTACATTACAGCTATCAGATTAGACTGCAATATCGATAAATAAAAACAACAGTGTGACATGACATTACAGCTAGATATGTTCAATCAAAAACTCCGTGAGACCAACTTTACATAGCAATAGATTTGGACTTGTCGGCACTGATAGGACATATAAATTGTTAAATCGACTCAGTATTGATCCACTGAATCGGAAATCGAGGAAACGTAGAGGATAAGTCTTTCCACCAAAGTACATGACATGATTTTGAAAAGGATGTGCAATGTAATGTAGATTTAAATTATTTTATTTAAAGGATCAAATTTATCTAAGATACGAGAATATCAGTAGGATGCAGGTACGTTGTATGATCAAGAAATGAGTTGCTCAGAGTTGGTTTGATCGTTATCTTTTAAATTATTTTTATTTTCTTGAAAAAGTTGAGTAATTTTTAAAATCTATTCAGTTATAGGTTATGTAGTAAGATATCTTTATTTAAGTGTTTATGTATATGGAATGGATATAATATCATTAAATATTTTAATATTTAATTTTTTTTTTTTGAAAAAGTAAATTTACAAATTAAGATAAAAGTTTTTACAATAAAAATATGGGTAGGTTAAAATATTTCCATGGGAAATTAAACTAGTCCTCGTTGATAAGGGTTAGGAAATAAAGTCGTTCAACAAAACACACGTTTACCAATCATGCTTATTGATGATCGTTACATCAAATAAAGTATCATGCTTATTGATGATCGTTACATCAAATAAAGTATATCATATGGAGTAATGTGCCCTATTATATCAAAGAAAGCATATCATATGGAGTAATGTGTCTTGGCGTGTTGTCATGCATAAACTGCTAGTGAATATGAGATGGAAATCTACTCCTTTGCATCATCGATTAAGGCATTTAGTACCCGCGTCACTCCAACCAACAATTGGTCCAGACGAAATTGGTTGAACATCATCCCACCTCCAACTTGGCGAGACGAACAAGCAATGTCAACATTAGACCGCTTCTTGACTGGCGAGGGCTGGGACTAGTGCATGTCTGCGGGAGCACTTCTTGCATATGATAGAGGTTAACGGTGAGAGCGGGATTGAAAATGTTCCTGAAAAGAGCACTTTGGGAGATCCGGTTGACTATACATGGAGCATTGACCCAGTGCGCCAGAAGAAGAATTTGTAGGTGATCCAACTCCACAACAACTTTGTTGACTTGAGTACATATTTATAGCCACATATCATTAAAAACTTTTCCCTTTAAGTTCTTATATTTTCAAAATATATATTTAGTAATTTTTTTTTTTGGATTCAGTTAGTATGATAAGCCCCTACAACCAAAGCACAGGGTTGAGCAGTCTCCTCCCAACCATGACCCCTATAAAACTTAAAGTTATGTTTATCAATAGGGAATTCAACACACAACCACCACACACCCACCCCCTCACACACTCATCCACGCCACGGTTTGAACCTTGGACCTCTCGGAGAAGAGCCAAAGCCCAAACTATTGCGTTGTCTTTCTAGGACAATATATATTTATTAATTGGTCATATCAGATTAAAAAGATTTAATTTGTGTAGCATCATCACCAGGAGACTAGATATTTTTTTATGTATTAGGCAAGATTCTTCCATGAATGGTGAGAAATCTAAACTATTGAGTTAATATAAATTGATGCTTTAGTAATAATAATAATTTTACTTTAACATAAAATGTTTTAAAAATATATTTTAAACAATAACAGTAACTTGTCCATGAGGATTAGAACAATTGGTTTGAAGTAAAAGGTTTTACATTGTAGACTAAGATTTAAATTTTATGAAAAACCTTAAACATATCAAATAAAATTGATTTTATTAGTTAAATTCCTTGACTTTCAAGGAAGAGGAGACTCTAATCTTATCAAGCATTACATGCATAACCAAATACATGTTTAATTCATAACAATTTTTTTTTTTTGGTTTCTTATGGAACCTTTATAATCTCTAGCGAGTGGACCCTCTAGGAATCAAGCACTCAGTTGTCACTACCAACATGCCTATCTTTTTTTGGGTTAATGACGGGTCCTCGTCCCTCCTCATACCTTGAACTTGGTTTCATGCATTAAAACCCAAAAACATATCACTATAATATTTTTTGTGGGACTAAAATTTAGGGTAAAGTTTGGGTTTTAAAAGGATTCAATAACCTTGCATCGTGATTTAAACTTACGTTTTTTAAATAAAAACCTAAAAAACAAGCCACTAAGACACCTCACGAGTAACAACTTATAGTCCCGAGGGACAATGCAATGGATAAGATCGGGATTTGGTTTTTTTTTCGAGAGGTCCAAGGTTCAAACCATGACATGTGTATGTATATGTGTATTAAATTCCCTATTGATAAGTTCAACTCTCTTGATCATAAGAATTTTTCACATTAATCAAAACCCTAAAAAAAAAAACATTAAATTTCAATTTTCATGCTTTAGAGAAATAACCTGAAGAAATGAATGAAAAAAAACATTCTCTTACCTTATCTTGGTGGCTTTAAAAGCTTGTTAGGACTTAATCAGACAATTTTTTTACAAAAGAGATACAAGCATGCAAGGATTTAATTATAAAAGTTTGATAGGGGGACCGGGAGACCTCCTACTCTAGGCGGGAGGTCACCTTTTCAAATTCCTGCTCCCTCCATAGCTCCTTTCAAGGATTTTCGGGTGGATCTTGTATTTTTTCAGGTCTGTCAGGCCTTTCCAGTCTCAACTTGGTGTCTAGAGTGTTATTCCAAGATCTTCTTTGTGTTTTCTTGGGTTGTTTCAGGATGGTCTTTTCTTGGTGTTCCTACTTTTTCCTTGGATGGTTCTGCCTGGCCAGATAATCCTATTTTTTCTTTGGCATGAGTTGTTTGGGGGGCTTTGTTCTCGCTTGGTTCAGGAAGTGGACTGTCAAAGCTTTCCCTTGCAATATTTATTTTGGCCTTGGGAGGGGCCATGCACTTTTTGGTCCGCAAGGGTGGCTACTTGTTCTTTCCTGAGCCTTGCTTTGTTTCGACGTGGGATTCTATTCGTCTGTTCTTGTAAAAGTCACCCCAAGTCACTACCACTTGGTTGTCTATTCTCCCCAAGTCACTACCACTTGGGAGTCAAAAAATTTCTTTATTTTATTCTTATCAACTTTCTTTTTCTAGTGTGAGCATGTTAAGAATATCTTCACGAGTGCCATTCTACTGCAGCCAAAATACTCATGAGATCGAGATTTTCCAGATCCCATATAGTTGCCATTTGGAATTTTCATCTCCTCCCGAGATCCTAAGTCCAGGCAGTGGGTTTCTCTTATCCTCTAGGGCCCATATCACCTAGAGGTGTGACACATGCCTTCCTGTGTCCTACAAGATTGTCTAGTCATTAGGTTTATTGTCCTGTAAGACATAGCACATACATGCTCGAGCTAAACGATCAACCACTTACCGTGGAGCATCGTCTAAGATTGTTAGGATCCTATCTTAACACCATGTTGTAATTCTCATTTACCTATGTAATAACCCACTTCCAACGTGGGGATCCCATTTTAATGTCATTATGCGATACTTAGTAATGTAGGTGGCAATAAAGGTACCTCGTCAAGTGGTACCATCTCATGTAACTATTTTTATCAATATTGTAACCGATGTAGTAAGATACCTCTCCAAGTGGTACCATTTCATTTAATCATTTTTATCAAGATTGTAACTGCCATTTGGTGGAAGATTCTAGCTCAAGTGGCATTTTGCATGTAAGCCACCTCTTGAGCATTTAGGTAGGGTTGCATGAAGTTTTCCTTTAAAAAGATATGAAGCCATGTACGAGATTATCCTTTTGTAAGCTAATGAAATATTGAAGGAGGTTGCCCCCTTGAAGAGGCCTGCGATTCAATGTTACTGTGAGATTGTTTTATTTCTGTAATTGATTTTTGGATAGTGATATTGAGTTATTTGATCTATGTGAGTTATTTTTCAGTATTTTGTGTGAGTGTGCTTTATTTTAATAGTAGGTTCCTAACAAGTGGTATCAGAGCGCTTTGCTGCAACTAAGATGATTCTTGCCAGTCATTCCGTATGTTAGGTATAATTTTCTTATGTGTTTTTATTTTTGTTTTTTCTTTATAAAAATAGAAAATCAAAAAATACCAAAACAAAAATACAGTAGTTGTGTAGGTTAGAAACCCTATGTCAGGGGTTTTAAAATATCGCGAAGGAGTTTTCCTTATTGGCTAAGCTAGATAGCCCATAAAGCGTCTAGTGAAGCGAGGGCGATCAAGCTCCAATGCCCAGGCCTCAGACAACACTCGCGCATGAAATTAATCTCCCACGTATCTTCAGGTATGTCGGGAGACAATCTAGGTTTAAACAAGATTTTATCTATTAAGAAGCTTTTTGGCCTTATATTATCCATAGTCCATGGGACACAACATCCCGAACAATTACCCTCCCGTACTGTCAGAGAGGCGGATAGTGTGCTCAAGGGTATGTGTGGAATCCTCCTTAAGTAGTGGCCTAAAATATTGGTCCGAGCACTATTGTTCGTCACTGAGATATAACAGAGGGCCTATGGGTATTACATACTCCCTTACTTAGCATACCTCGTTCATGAAAACAAAACAAAAACAAAGTATCATCCCCTTGCAAATCAACCCATCTCTGTTTTGCTAACCTGCATTCACCATCCCCAAAAGTGAGCATACGGAGAAGGCTTTCCCTATCATAGAAAACAACTTGCATGCACCAACAATCAAGACAAATTTTTGCAAGTGTTTGAAACAGCCAGTGGTTAGAATATGAACAGTCGGGACAGCGACAGTAACAGTCCTCTGTACCAGTCCAGAATTGCAGACTGTGTCAAAAACATAGTTGTCAGTGTCAAAATTCCCTAAGGTCAGAAGCAGCAACTATGTCAGTAACCGTAGTACAGGTGACAGGAATAGAGAACAGTGAGTGACACGGTGGGTAGGATACATACTACACAAGTTAGTGACAGTTGATTCCACAGGGCAACTTTTGAACCGTAACTCCAAATAAATAACAAAGAACACTAGTAGACTCAACACAGTAGGAAAAAAAAACAAGGATACCTCTTCACATAGAGCTCAGATTGACTCAAAAATTTAGCAGAATATTTTATACTCTATTCCAGACAAAATTGTCCTTGGCAGCTCCTGGTCAAATTTTGCACCAAATTTCTAAAAATAGCAAATTTTGATTTTTCTTGCTAAGGCCATAACTTTTCATCGGTCCATCAAATTGATCCAAATTTTTGGGAATATAACCTACTTGTTATTCTGCACAAAAGACCCTCAAGGACTCATTGGTGAAATTTTAAGTACAAGTGGAAGAAATTACATTGGCATCGACTTGCAACCAACAGGAGATCACAAAAAGTCAAGAAATTCGATATATCTCCTCATTGAGCGCTCAGATCAAACAGCCACCGGAGTGGACCTTATCCTAAAATCAGTGTTGCAACTCATTTCCCAAATTGAATTTTTGATCCTTACTAAAAATAGTAACTCCTGAAAATCCAAGGTCTATTTTTAGTAAATCAGCACAAGAGGGACCGCAATGGCAAGCGACACTCGAGGACAACAACAAAAGGATTTAGACTTGGGCACATTATTTGTCGACCTGCAAAAATCCATTGCTGACTTGACTTCTACAAACAAGACCATAGGCGCAAAAATTCAAGAGCTTCGACTAGATCAAGATAAAACTAGAATCCTTTTAGAAGAACAACTCACAGAGATGGAGACCAAATTGCACGACAGTACCAAAACTGAACACCATGCTGAAAAATCTGAACGAGGTCGACGAACACCAGATGACAATCACTTTGATCAGGATCCAACCTTTAGAATGCCTAAATTAGACTTCCCTAAGTTTAGTGGAAATGATGTCGATGGGTGGTTATGTCGGGTTGATCAGTTCTTCCGACTCCATAATGTCCCTGTCTATCATCGGGTTTAGATGGCTTCCTTCAACCTAGAATCTGAGGCCTTACACTAGTTCCAATGGCAATGGGTTGCTAACCCTGATCTATCCTGGGAGGACTTTGAGTCCCAACTAATCACCCGATTTGGCCCTAATGATTATGATGACTTTACAAATGCACTGACAAAACTGAAACAAACCACCTCAGTTCGTGATTACCAAACCCAATTTGAGAAATTGGCCAATAAAACTAAGGGTTTGAATGAGGGATTTTTATGAGTTGTTTTGTTAGTGGATTACGAGATGATCTCCAGGCTGAAGTCGAGATGTTCAAACCCCACACCATGATGGAGGCTATCAGTTTAGCCTGATTGGTCGAATCTAAACTCCTAGCTCAAAGGCGGACACCACGATTTTCCCATAACCGACCTTCTTTCCCTCCTTGGGTCCAAAACCATACTGATAATAAACCTCCTGGTCCCAAACGGATGACTACAGAGGAAATGGATGCGCATCTCGCCCAAGGGTTATGTTATAATTGTGATTAAAAGTTTACAAAGGGGCATAGATGTGCAAATAAGAGATTGTTTTTAATAGATGTGGAGGAACCATAAAATAGTGAACATAGTGATGAGGAGAGTGATACAACTGAGGCACAAACTCCACAGGAAGAGGAACCATTAGAAACACCAGTAGAAATTTTAGTCCATGCTCTTGCCGGGATTACCACCCCACAAACCATGAAAGTTGTGGGTTATTTCAAAGGCCAACGTCTCACAATTCTTATTGATTTAGGCAATACGCACAACTTTATTGATCCTTAGGTGGCCAAATGGACCAACTGCTATATACACTCATGCAATTATTTTGAAGTCATGGTGGCCAATGGAGGCACCTTACCATGTAAAGGTAAATGTCAAAATGTCAAATTTCAGATAGGGAATTATGAACTCAAGCAAGATATGTTCGCCCTCCAATTGGGAAGATGTGACGTTGTGTTAGGATCCCGATGGATGAGCATCTTGGACACTTTTTCCTGCAACCTTGTAGAACTATGGCTGCAATTTTCACAAAATGGACAAATATATAGCCTCAAGGGTATCAAGGCTGGCCCTACACAAATTATTAGTTCCAATCGCATGGAGAAGTTGTTGAAAAAGTCCTCCCATGGGGTCATTGCACAAATATTTTCAATTGAACCACCCACTTCTACAATAGATCCACTTCCAACAGATTTGCAACTTGTTCTAACCAAGCACAATGGCGTCTTTTTAGAACCAACTACACTGCCACCGCGTCGCTCTCATGACCATGCTATTCCATTACTTTCGAGTAGTGCACCACCAAGCATCAGACTGTACCGGTATCCTCATGCTCTCAAGTCAGAAATTGAGAAGATGGTACAAGAATTGCTCAAGTCAGGTGTCATTCGACCTAGTACTAGTCCCTATTCTTCTCCAGTTTTGCTAGTTTGCAAGAAATATGGCTCGTGGTGATTGTGCATAGACTACCCTGAGCTCAATAAGATCACCATCAAGGATAAATTTCCCATTCTGATAGTGGATGAATTGTTGGATGAATTACAAGGAGCTATGTACTTCTCCAAGTTGGACCTTCCTTCGGGGTACCATAAAATTAGGCTAAAGGACGAGGATATTCCAAAAACTGTTTTTCGTACTCATGAAGGTCACTATGAGTTCTTGGTAATGCCATTTGGTTTGAAAAATGCACCATCCACATTTCAAAGCCTTATGAACAACATCTTTTGTCCCTTTATGCAGAAGTTCATCCTAGTTTTCTTTGATGATATATTGGTTTTTAGCCGCTCATGGGAAGAACACCTTACCCATGTGGATCAGACATTACAATTATTGGCCCAACATCAATTTTTTGCTAAGTGTTCTAAGTGCTCCTTTGGTCCAGTCGAAGTGGAGTATTTAGGACACATTGTTTCCAAATATGGTGTCAAGGTCGACCCTAAGAAGATTCAGGCAGTTCAAGACTGGGCAAAACCCCGCACTCTCAAAGGACTTCGAGGATTCTTAGGACTTATAGGTTATTACAGGAAATTTGTTCGTAATTATGGGAAAATAGCAGTTCCCCTCACATATATGTTAAAGAAGAACTCTTTCACTTGGACAGGACCCGCTGATCAAGCCTTTCTTAAATTAAAGCATGTCATGACCACCACACCTATTCTAGCCATGCCATATTTCTCTAAATCATTCGTCATTGAAAGTGACACTTTCGGTTGCGGCAGTATTGATGCAAGAAGGGAGACCCTTGGCCTTCACCAGTATGGCACTCTCTGAGCGTAATTTGGGAAAATCTGCATATGCCAAGGAGATGTTGGCCATCTTACATGTTGTCACCCATTGGAGACCATATCTCATTGGGCGTCATTTCTCCATTAAAACAGACCATCAGAGTCTCAAATATTTCTTAGAACAATGGGTTGCTACCCTAGAACAACAAAAATGGGTTTCTAAACTCATGGGCTTGATTATGATATCACCTATAAGAAGGGTAAAGAAAATCTTGTGGTTGATGCTCTCTCTCGCCAATTTTAGGCCCTCAGTATGATATGTGCTCTCCACACCTGTCCCCCAATGGATAGATTCCTTACGAAAGGAGGTACTTCAAGATGCAAAGCTGCAATCTTTGATGGCTTCACTTCAAGCTGATCCGACTTCATCCCCAGACTACAATTGGGATGGCCAAGATTTGCGTTATCGCCAATGCCTTGTTATTCCCCGTGCCTCGCCACTCCGTGACCTCTTCATGAAGGAACTACACACTGCTCCCTCTTCAGGTTATTCTGGATTTCTCAAAACGTATGAACTCCTCAAGCGCACATTCTTCTGGAAAGGGATGAAACAGGACATCCGTAACTTCGTGGCAGCTTGTGATACCTACCAATGGATGAAAGGTGAAACAATCCGTTCTTTGGATACTCTTCAACCCTTGCCCATTCCAGATCAGGTTTGGACTGATATTTCTATGGATTTTATCGAAGGGTTACCTAAATCGGGTGGTAAGTCTGTTATTCTCGTGGTAGTGGATCGCCTTTCGAAGTATGCTCATTTTTGTCCCCTTGCCCATCCTTACACAACCTCCTCCACCATTAACCAAATCTTCCTCGATTCCATTTTTCGCCTTCATGGTATGCCCACCTCCATTGTGTCCAATTGAGACCCAACCTTCACTAGTCATTTTTGGCAAGAGTTGTTTAAGTTGCAGGGAACGAAGCTCAAAATGAGTTCAGCATATCATCCACAAACGGATGGTCAAACTGAGATTGTCAACAAATGTTTGGATACCTATATTCGTTGCTTTGCATCAGATCATCCTTCTCACTGGACGTAGTGGATTCCTTTAGCTGAATGGTGGTACACCACGTCCTATCATTCAGCTACCAAACTCACTCTTTTTGAGGCTGTTTATGGACGCCCTCCACCCATGCCTTCTTCATACATTCCAGGCAGCTCCAGGGTCCAAGTATTCGACATTACTCTTCGTCAGCAGATCGATGTCCTTCACCAGCTGAAGCATAATTTGGACATGGTCCAGAATCAGATGTGACTATAGGTTGACCAACATCGATCCGAGTGTAGCTTTGATGTGGGTGATATGGTTTTCCTTCGCTTGCAGTCGTACAAATAGTCATCCCTCCAACTCCATCGATGCCAAAAACTTGCTACAAAATTTTATGGGCCTTACCAAGTCCTACAACAAATTGGTTCCATTGCTTACAAATTGGCTCTTCCACCCACCTCCAAGCTCCATCTTGTTTTCCATGTTTCGTATCTCAAGAAAGTTGTGGGCACACAGGTACAGGTTTAATCAACATTACCAGAATTTGATGAGGAAGGGTCCATCTTACTCGAACCTGAACAGTTGCTGGATCGCCACACACACACTCTTTGTAATCGTACCATCATAGAAGTCCTTGTCTAGTGGCATGGGCTCCATCCAAAAGATGCTACATGGGAGTCTCTCCATCAACTCCAACACTAGTTTCCTCAATTTTAGATTTGAGGACAAAGCTTTTCAAAGGAGAAGGACATGTTAGGATTCTATCCTAACAAAGATGTTGTAATTCTCTTTTACTTATGTAATAACCCACTTCCAACGTGGGGATCCCATTTTAATGTTATTATGCAATACTTAGTAATGTAGGTGGCAATAAAGGTACCTCACCAAGTGGTACCATCTCATGTAACTGTTTTTATCAATATTGTAATCGATGTAGTAAGATACCTCGCCAAGTGGTACCATTTCATGTAACCATTTTTATCAAGATTGTAACCGCCATTTGGTGGAAGATTCTAGCTCAAGTGGCATTTTGCATGTAAGCCACATCTTGAGCATTTAGGTAGGGTTGCATGAAGTTTTCCTTTAAAAAGATATGAAGCCATGTACGAGAATATCCTTTTGCAAGCTAATGAAATATTCAAGGAGGCTACCCCTCCAAGAGGCTTGCAATTCAGTGTTACTGAGAGATTGTTTCATTTTTGTAATTGATTTTTGCATAGTGATATTGAGTTATTTGATGTATGTGAGTTATTTTTCAGTATTTTGTGTGTGTGCTTTATTTTAATAGTAGGTTCCTAACAAAGGTCTTACCACTACCCTAGTAAGCACCCAACGTTATGTGTTGATTAACCAACACGATGTCCCATACCATCGTGTTGTCGGTATTACCTAGTCAACACATTATGTCGCTCAATCACTAGTAGGGATAACCTAGAAGGGATGCCCATACAACCCTTCGTTACCTCCCGTTCTGACTTTTCCCATCAAAAATGCGGTTAGAGCCCTGATTCATAATGGTTGCCTACCCACAACATCATTATTTTTATGATGATGGCCTACCCGCAACATCATCATTTTTATTTCGATGATGATTGCTTACCCGCAACCCCATCATGATGATTGCCTACCCGCAACACCATCATTTTTATTTTGATGATGATTGCCTACCCGCAACACCATCATTTTTATTTTGATGATAATTGCCTTCCCGCAATATCATCATTGAAGTCAAGATTGTCTTCCCACAATCTCTAGTATTATCCTCCCACTTCTGGAGGCATTTTTGGCAAGGTTTGTCTAAGGTTTAAGGGGTAGGTTTGGTATTTGTTCATGATGTCTCAAGGAACAACTAAGGTATGCTATGGTATTCTCAGGCTCTAGTATCTTACAAAAATATTTCATCATGCCCTTTTAAAAGCCAAGGCATAAAGACTTCATGATAATGTTTCCACTTTATAAAAATAATTTTCCCCATTTTCCCTTTAAACATATAGTCAAATGACTTTTCTTAATTCGAAACATAAAGACAAATTCTTTCCATCTCTTAAAAACATAAATAACATTTTCTACCAAATCTTCCCTTCATCTAAAAGATAATAATCCCATTTTCATAAACATTTCCCTTTTATCTTGAAAACATAAGGTCTGATGGATTTTTATTGAACATTAGAGCATAAAATCAAATGATATCTTTTCTATAAGCAACAACCCTTTATCTTTTTCCTCATAAATTAAAAATCATAAAAAGAACATAAGTCAAGAACAATTTAATTTTTCTCTTCTTTTAAAGAACATCTAACTTATTCTCTCAAATATTTTTCCTTATCTTTAAACATAACTCCCATAAGACCAAAATAATTTGAAGACATAGGGATAAATAACACATCCTCTTAATTCTTAAAGCATAAAGTCGAGTAACATTTTTTTTTTTACTTTTAACATATTCCTTAAAAACATTTCCCCATATCTTTGAAAAACAAGGCCTCATGACATTTCTCGTTTTATTAAATATAAAGTCAAATAAAGCCATATAAATTTTGAAGCATGAAGACAAACAACATATTTCCTTCGTATCTGACAGCATAAAGACAAATAAGATTTTTATTTTTCCAGCCACGATTTCTAGTGATATCTTTCCTTATGTTTAACACAAGAAGCCAAATAATATTTACGTAGAACAAGGTTTTTATTCTTTAATTCAAATCAGCATAAGATCAATTTAAATCATGCACTATGATTCCCAATAAGGAGTCTGTAATTTAACTTTTCATATTCCAACATGTTTAGTTTTCCCAAGACAAATAACAACACCTGTCATCCCCGGTTTCAAGAAAAATATTATTACGAATCTAAGCCAAGGTGTTAGGTCATAATTATCTAGGGAATGATGAGATCCCTGATTTCATAAGAGCTCATGGTCAAGCTGGACACGACATGTTTAAAGTCACGAGTTTAATGCTTAGATTGAGCGCCCACTTTGGTTGATGATACAATTGATTAGCCACACTAAACAAGACATTCCACATAATTCAGAAGTTAATGCAATTCAGTGACCTACAGTGACACCTTGGGTTGTTCCCAAATCGAGGTGACACAAGAAAATATTGCGCCTTGGGAATACTTAGGAAATCAATTGGCACACAACCCTACTAGAAATGCTTTCAATCAACGTGGACTCACGAGGAACGAATTGTGTGGTTGCCGCAACAGAAATCATTGCTAAGGGATTTGGGTCATAACCAAATAACGTCTATGGATCAGAATTCCAAACATATACAGTATGCCATCATGCTTTCCTCAAAGGTCAATTAAAAATATAATACTAAATTAATCTATAGGTTTTAATGAGTAGCCGTGGGTGTTATTTATCAAAGCAAACATAATCCAACAAGAGCATAGCAGAAGGTTTCATCGATTTAATCATATACCACTTCATAAACTGAAACTCGAAAAGCAAACATAGATTTTTAAACAGTAATATTTTGTATACTTCTGGTCGGATTTAATCACAAACTCACTCCAGTTTTAATATGTAAAATAAGACCATAATATCCCAAGACATCAACCTATCATTTTTCAGAGAGTCAATCTTATCACTATGGACAAAATCAGGGAGATAAAAATTACTTGACAACCATTTGCTTTTTAATACTAATTTTTTTTTTGCATTCTACAATTTGAACCAAGAGTACTGACAGGGTTTAAGCTTTTAATATTACAGGAGCAAGGCCAGATTAATAACCACAAAAATGATGCTACAGGGATTTAGTTGAGCGACAATGAAGGTAATATCACCATACACCTGGTACTCCACTTACCAAGAACCAAGAAAAACACCACTCAAAGACAAAAAGTACAAAATATATATAACAACGTAACCATATACACAATGTATAACTTCAGGAGTACATAACCATATATAAAAACAACTTTCTTAATTCAAACATAAGATAACAAAATCGCTCAACAACAACCCTACAGTAGTTATGCATGAATACAACTCCAAATGGTCCTTACATTACATAAATGGAAACCATATCATCAACAACAACTATCAGATTTCGTTTGTAACAAAGCCTCCAACGGTTTTTAAGATGACAACCAGAAGATTTTAGAACACAACCATTCATATACTGGCCTTAATCAAATATTAAAGACATTCTTCACCCAAATACAACTGGCATGGAACTGAGTGCGTATCATGAGCTTAATGGCCATGGCGGCATTACTGTCGTGCGCCTGCTTCTGCTATCGGAGTCCACCTCCATCAACTAGGGCTAGGGTTTTGGGGAATAAAATTTCAAACCAAGGGATCAGAGCGGCCAACTACCATGAATGCAGGCTACCCTATATGCAATCACACCCAAGTCCATGCAGACAAAAGTTTGTATCATACACAAAATGCATTCGAAGAAAAATAAGACGCATATAGAAGCCATACCAAATTTTCCCATCAACATTTTTTTAATAGAATATGGGAATTAATACCAGAGTTTTCCTATTCCCCATTTCGTCGCTCAGTGCCACTCTCACCCATGGCACCCATAAGTTACAAGCAAAGTGTGTAAACAACCATAAGTTACGTAGGAGGTAATCCTTGATTAATCATTCATAAAATGCACCCACATCCACACAATGAACTCACACAACTATGCAATCAGTAGGTGCAACAGAATAATCGAAAGCCAAGCAAACTTATAGCAGAAGAACCACACAATAAACTTACACGACTATACAATTAGCAGGTGCAACAGAATAATTGAAAGCCAAGCAAACTTATAGCAGAAGTATTATTAGGGTTACAGTAAAATACAAACGCAACTCAACAAAATTTCCTTATTGGCTAACAAAACCCACGCAGTTACTCACAGATGAATTTCCATAATATTAAAATTTAGCCATAGTCTTATTGCCAGCAAAACACAGTCAATTACAGAGGAGATTTCAAAACCATTCACATGCTTCGTTCCAATTAAATTCCCCATTTTTGTTTAGTGCAGTGTCCATTTAAATTCTCTTAGGTTATATTTAAAGTTTATAGAAAGATTCAACCAGACCTTAATACGGCGCCCGCCTCACTCTTCCAATCTTCCTGCCGAGTCTTGCGCCCTCTATTTCCCTTTACCCTCACATACCATCCTCTAACACAAAATTGTCTTTCTTTAAATAAAGGGCGGGGATGATTAAGGGGGTGCCACTTGTAATACACATGCCCCTCCCCCAATTTCCATGTGTAACGATTCTATTTTGTCCGCCAACTTAGAGTATAGGTTAACCTCATATTTCCCAGGGCCTTATCATATGATGCCCCTTTATTTTCTTATATATTATTTATATTATAAATTATAATTAGTAGTTTATTGTTATTATTAATATTCTTATTATTCCTTTTTATTATTATTATTGTGGTCTCCTATATGCATATTTATATTTTATTTTTGAACCATTAAACATGATAGAAATTTTGCAATCAAACACAGAATCTTAGTATATGCATATTTATATTTTATTTTTGAACTATCTAAACATGATAGAAATTTTGCAATCAAACACAGAATCCTAGAATGCAACTACGTGGATGCAATCTACATGGACCGTTGGCGGAAGGATTGCCAATAGGGATTTAATGCCCTAACATAGGCAAAAACTTTGCTCATCATATCCCAACTTACCTTTCCCCGGATACTCGTTGCTCACAGATCGAGGAAAATACCAATGCTTTTGTGACGCTCCTCGCTAGCAGGTGCATCCGTTCCTGCATCCACAGATTGATTAGCAGCACCATGTTCTTGTAGAAAAATAGATAAAAACAAGAGCCATATTTAGGAGGGTTGTCATAGTTCTCCTATTGCCTAGAGGGTCTTTATTTGTGTTTCTTTTTTGTCTTTGGGAGGAAACCATGGTTTTATTGCCCACATACGAGAGGCTCTCACGGTTGACTTTGGTTCGTGGTTTCAGTGGCAGTTTTGGTTCAGGGATTTCCCAACGATTCCCTTCTCTTCATTCTTCTGGTCTTGGAGGGAGGACATTTTTCTCTATCCTGTTGTAGAAGGCTTTTGTTGATTTCTTCTTGTTCTATGGTGGGTTTGGGCTTCTTGCAAATCTGTTGGTGTTATTTTAATGGACTTACCTATAGTTTTTTTTGGTCTTAAAGGGAGATCATGTGTTGATTGTTTGTTGCAATGGAGGGCTTCCTGAAATCTAATGTCGTGTATGATCTATTTCACGATTCTGGTTCAAGAGTTTCCCGATGGTTCCCTTCTCTTCATTCTTTTGGTCTTGGAGGGAGGACCCTGTGCTCTATTGTGTTGCAGAAGGGTTATGCTAGTTTCTTCTTATTTCGTGATGGGGTTGGACTTCTTGCAGATTTGTTGGTGTTTATTTTGACAAAACTTGCTTGCAGTTTTTTTTGTCTTAAGGGGAGATCATGTGTTGATTGTTTGTTGCAGTGGAGGGCTTCTTGAAATCTAACGTTGTGTATGATATGCTTCACGGTACGAGGGTGTCGTTTCTTGGCCAGGGTTTTTAGGATCTGGATGTGCATCACATTCTTCATAGAAAGACCTTGTGGTCTGTGGATTCTTTCTTGGGATGTTTTATTTCTAGGCCTTCAAAATACCTGGTGTGGGTTATCTTTTGGATCTTCTAGCAGTTAGACCTGTAGAGTGTCTACTTTATGCTCTTTGGTCCTTTTGGGATTGTTTCTTCTAGGTGGGAAAACCGTTTTCAAATCTTAGTGTACAAGCCTATTTGGTTTTCTCCTGGGCAAAAATAACGTTTTCAAATTTTAGTGTACGAGACTGTTTGGTTTTATCCTAGGCGAGAAAACCTTTTTCAAATTTTAGTGTATGGGACTGTTTGGTTTTCTCTTGGGCGGGAAAACCTTTTTCAAATTTCGATGTACGGGGAAGCTTGTCTCCATGGTTGTGAGGTTTTCCTTCGATGGGAATACTTGTTTCAATTTGTGTGGGGGTGTTTCCTGGTGTGTCCGAAAACCCGCTTTTCATTTTTGTTCCTATCCATAGATGATTATGAGGAGATCGTATCTGGGTGTCTTTGGAGATCATCTCCCTCTTTCTAGGAGGTTTATTTTATTTTTTCCTCATTGTAAAAGGTTACGGGACCTTTTCAAAATCCCTTTTACCAATAAAGAAATTTATAAAAGGTTGACCATGCTTTCACGTAAAAGCTTGATTTATTTAAAATTTAATTAAACAATCTGCACCAGGTACCTCATTGGCAAGTTCTCCCAACCCTCTGAAAGATGTCCAGGGTTCAAGCCTGGCGGCTTGCGCTGGATACAAAAAAACCTTGGCTAGCTTGAGGGGTTCACCCAGATGGGACAGGCCCTGTGGAACGAAAAGTCTTCGCCGCTAGGGGATACAATTGAGATTAATCCTCTTTGGATGCCAGAAGAGAAAAATCAGCAATGGATCTGGACTTTAGAAGATGAGCATGGGGCTATCACACAATATGGAGAAGAGTTGTTAGGCCTCTGCAACATACACAATTTGATTATTTGCAATGGGATGAACAAATGGAAAAATTTAGGAAAGTATACATGCAAAACATATAAGGGACAAAGTGTAATAGACTATGTAATATGCTCACAAAATTACATACCAAAAATAGAGGAGCTAGAAGTGGAAGATTCTCCAATGGAACTTAAGTCAGATCACAACCCAATTGTTATGAAACTTCGAATGCATGGATACAAATGAATGGAAAAACACTTGCAAGGCAATCAAAATAAATATCCTCACAAGGGAAACATTCTCTTAACAGATGAAAATTGACAAATTTTAGAGCAGTATTAAATAATAAGTTACAAGAAAGGGAAGAACTACCTCACAGTAGCAAAGATTACAGTAAGAGTGAATGGTTAATGCATGTTATCCAAGAAGCTCTAAACAAATGCAAGAGAGCTAAACCTAAAAAGAAAGAAAGAAATAGCTTCCCAACCAACCCATGGTTCGATGAAGATTGCAAAAAAACATGAAGACTACTAAAGGAACCAATGGGTAAAACAAGAGCAAACAGAAAAGCATGTGAGAAATTGGTAAGGGCAAAAGAAGAAGAATACACTAGAACAAGGAGGAAATAATTGATTTACTTAGGGAAGCATGAACCAAAGAAAGTTTGGAAGGAACTAAGCGTGAAAAGGATGCAAACTGAAAATAACATAATAGTTAATCAGTGGTTGGAGTATTCAAAACAATTGTATCAGCGTAGTAACCAGTAGGAGACACCCCTTACTATCATTGTCAAGAAAGAACTTTTCACAAATGAAGATATTATTCAAGGGATAAAAAATTTAGCAACTGGTAAAGCCCATGACATAGACAATCTTCAGGCAGAGCATATAAAATGGGGAGCAGATATTCTGGCACCGCAGATCAAAGAAATTTTTAACGAGGTCATACAAAATGGCTTCCCAACTAAGTGGACAACTAGCTGGACCATTCCTTTGTTTAAAAGTGGAGATGTAAATAATCCCTCAAACTATTGAACTATCATGATCAACCATCTCTTTGCAAAGTTGTTTAGGAGTATGATAGAACGTAGGATTTGCATATGGGAAAAAGAAAAAGGAAAGAGAGCAAAAGGGCAAGCAGGTTTTAGGCCCAAGCACTCAACTATTGAGCATTGTATCACACTCAGAAACATAGTGGAAAAAATATGGGACAAAAAAGAGGAGGCCTTTTGTTGTTTTGTAGACTTCAAAAAGGCATTTAACACAGTGCCAAGGAAAAAATTATGGAGCAGAATGGAAGAGCTAGAGGTTCCAATTCACTACAGGGCAGTAGTTCACAGATTATATGAGCATGTAAAGGTTAGAATCAAAACACATGAAGGGTTATATGAATGTTTTGGTAGTGACATAGGTGTCAAACAAGGTTGCCCTCTATCTCCGACCTTATTTGGGTTGTACATTGACAAGTTAGAAGAATGGATAAATAAATTTGGGGGAGAGGGTGTGCATTTAGCCAAATATGTGGTAAAACTCCTCATGTATGCAAATGATGTAATTCTTGTGGACAAAACAGCCAAAGATCTAGAAGATCACCTTCGAGCTCTAGAACTCTTTTGTAAAGAAGTTGGGATGCAGGTGAACACGAGCAATACAAAAATTATGATTTTTTTAGCCAAAAAAAAGCAACAACTTGAATTTCAGTTTGTAGGAGAACCGCTTGAGGTAGTAGTAGTAGAATACAAATACCTGGGCATAGACTTTCATGACAAACTTAATTGGAATGCATGTAGGATGAAAAGAACTCAAAGTGGCTGGAGAGCACTATATGCACTTCAAAACATGTGTAGGAATGCCAAGTTGTGGGACTGGAAGACCACCAAGGTCTTATTTGGCCTACTTGTTACACCGATTTTGTTGTATGGTTGCGAGGTGTGGGCTAGTGGCACAAAAAATGCAAAATGGAGGCAAATAGAAAGGATTCAAAAATATCTAATCACAAATTTTCTTAAAATTAAGGCCACAACCCCTCATGAAATTATTCTAGCTGAAACTGGAATGTTCCCTTTAGAAGCAATTGCTATGACCAAGATGTGATGTTACTTGAAAAAAATAGAAAACATGAAAAATGACGGATGGCCTAGGGCAGCTAGGGACAAAGAGTTGCATACACGAAATAATACATGGATGAAACAAAATTAGAAATGGATGAAATGTTGGAAGAACAATATAAATGAATGCCCAAATGTCAACAAAGACAAAAAATTATGTGAATGAAAAGTTTAGAAGTGGAACGTGGAAACATGCAAGCTAGGAAAATATAATATTATATTGCAAAGTTTAATCCAACGTATGACCGCAAAGAAAAAGCGTATATAGGCGCTGAAATAAAGTGGAAGGAAAAAATCCTCATTGCTCAAATAAGGACTAGCTCTCATAGGCTTAGATGTGAAACAGGGAGATGGACAACACCCAAAGAACAATGGGAAGAAAGGATATGTACTCTATGTAACACAAGGGCAATAGAGACAAAGGAACACTTCATCTATAAATGCTCAAGTTTTTCAGATATCCGTGACAAATACAAAGAAACACTTGGGAACGGGTCTATGACATTGTTATTTGAAGACAGTAAAATAAAAAAAATTGGAGAATTGCTAACCCAAATCAGCAGGAGAAGGAACAACCTTCTCAAAGATATTAAAAATCATATGATATGATTTGAGTAGTTTTACTTCCATATTTGAGGTCCCATAGACCATATTTGGGTCTTGCGGACGTAATTAAAATCTTTCATTCATTCATCCTGTTGTGGCTGATCCACAACACACCCCAAAATTGGGGACCCATCTTTTTTGCATGCTTTCAAAAGGAATCTCAGTGACCCAGATGCTAAAATTCAAGAAAAAGGGCAAAATTGCACAAGTATAGAAAGTGTCGCGAAATCGCGACATGTCGCGCCATCGCTGCCAAAAATGAAAAAGTGTCGCGAAATCGCGACATGTTGCTCCGTCGCGGCCGAAAAAAGAAAAGTGTCACGAAATCGCGACATGTTGCTCCGTCGCGGCCGAAAAAAAAAAAGTGTCGCGAAATCGTGACATGTTGCTCCGTCGCGACCGAAAGAGGAGAGAGAAAGAGAAAATGAAAAAGTGTCGCGAAATCGTGACATGTTGCTCCGTCGCGGCCCAAAGAGGAGAGAGAAAGGCAAAATGGAAAGGCATAGCGAAATCGCGACATGTCGCAAAATCGTGGGTCAAACCAGTCAAACAGGGCAAAGCAGAAAAAACGTCGCGAAATCGCGACAAGAAGCGGCAAGCGGGGCACGAGGCCGAAAGGCGTAGCGATATCGCGACAGAAAATGGCAAAGAGGCTCAAAGCGAAAAAATGTCGCGATATCGCGACAGGTCGCGGTTTCGCGGCTCTAGGGGAAGAGTACGGATGAAAATAGCGTAGCGATTTCGCGACATGTCGTTTGCCAAATAAAAGAGCCGAAGAAAATAGCGTAGCGATTTCGCGACGAAAAGTTGGCAAAGTGTACGGAAGTGAAAAACGTCATGAAATCGTGACAGATTGCAAAGGAGTGAGTGAAAGAAAGGAAATGAGATTGCGGGTGGAAGGCATGAAGTGTAAAATGGTCGTGAAATCGCGACAGATTGAGCGAAAGGCATGAAGTGTAAAAAGTGTCGTGAAATCATGACAAAATTGAGCGAAAGGGTCCGAAGCATAAAGGCGTCGTGAAATCGTGACAGAAATGAGTGAAAGGGCACAGAATGGAGAAGCGTAGCGATTTCGTGATAGATTGCGGCCAAAGGTGCATCAAGTGAAAAATGTCGCGAAATCGTGACAGGTTGCAGCAAAGTAGTCTGAAAGTGAAAATTGTCACGATTTCATGACGAAAATGGCAAAGGGTACGAAACAGAAAAGTGTCATGATTTCGTGATAGAAAGCTGCCAGAGTGAAAGAAACGAAAAGCGTAGCGATTTCGCGATAGGTTGTGGCCGAGAGTGTATGAAACAGAAAGTGTCGCGATTTCGCGACATGTCACGTTTTCGCTGGGCAAGAAGGCAAGGAGGCTGTTGTCCAAAAAACGTCGCGATATCGCGACCTGTCTCATTTTCGCTATGCTGGCAGAGGAACAAGCTGCATGCCTAGGGACATCGCGATTTACATGGGGCCATTACAGAATGTGCTAGAAACGCAGAACACATGGCATACAGGTGTCAGAGTTGCAGAAGCGTTACATGCAACAAAATATTTCGAACGTTTCGGCATCGAGCATGAATCAAAAGCAACGAAAAGGCAAGGAATTTGAAAAGACGCATTCTGGGAGGTGAAACGAAGCGACGCAGGGTGAATCGAAGAGCCGCGCTAGACAGTATAAAATCAGAAGCACAGATTGAACAAGGGGTTGGAAATTGCTGCTAGCAGAGTTGCAGAGACAAGGGCTGCATGCCATTCTGGGCCTGCACTTGGAGCAATTTCCTTCATTTGTTCTGGATTTGTAATACCTGGAACATTCTATTATTGTAATTGATATACCATTTTAATACAGAAATACAGAGAGTTGGCATCTCATTGATGAGAAAGGAGGAGTCATTTCTGCATGCATGATTTAATGTTTATCTTTCCCTTTCAAATTTTAGGTTTATAGATGGAGTTTAATGCGAGTCCTCTCGGTTGCTTCATGCGAAGGCCTAAAATTTGAAATTACAGTAAAACCCTAGAAACCCGCACCTAGCTTATCAGGATTGTGCGAATGTGCAGATTCAATAGGTTAGGTTGCATGCAGAAAACCTCATTAGCTTCGGTTTTGTCGAATGGAGATGGCAGCATTCTGAATGTAGTTTAATTTACCTTTTAGTTGCATTTTCTTTTATTCTCAATTCTTTATTTTATTTCCTGCATTTTAATTACCACGATTCAAATAAAGAACTGAAAATCCATCAAAGCTCAGGATAAATACAGATTCATCTCTTAGATTTATTCACTTTGAGTCCACTGCAAATTCAAATTAAAGTAAACTACAGTGCCCCTTGTTAACATCCACTTGCAACCCTAAGGTGTTCCCAACATTTACATTGAACAACATCATTGGTGTTAAAGAACCAACATAACAGGAACCTTGGAGAAATTACTTTGTTATAATTTCTTTGCAAGCAGAGGATTTTGGGACTCAGATCCTACCGGAGAGTGTGCTTTCACAATTGGGTGAAAACACCACTCAACAGATTGGCGCTAGAAGGAGGGCCCGAATTGGTTTACTTTATTTTGATTTTCATACATGAGTAATATCTTTTTGATTTAATTTTGAAATCATCTCTTAAAACTCACAAACAGCTAAACTGCAGCTTTTGTTTTCTTTTGTTGCAGGTTTTCTTTGAAATAATCGAGGGTTTCATCAGGCAGGCTGGACCCACCGCGTCGTATTGCGACCAGGTCCCAAACAACCGGGGAAACCATTTTTCATGACCTTACGCTCACTGGTACTCCCAAGAATAAAACCAAGCAAGTCGTAAGCTCACCAGTCACAAAAGACCTATTTTCTCCAGGAACATCGAGTGGACCTACACCAGTGACATCTGTTGCCACTAGTGTGCCTATTGTCAGTAATATTTCTACTGCTCTTGTAGGGTTGTCCTCATCGATTTTGAGTCAAATGGCTCAAGCTCCAGCAACTCCTTGGTATGGAGCTAACAATATTCCTTTGAACATTGCTGGGGATATCCATGAAATCCCCAAGAACATTGAAATATTTTTGCCTAAATACAAACCAGATGGCCCAAGAATAGCAGAAGAACATATCCAAGCCTATAGGGATGTTTTAATTAGGCTGCAAGTCCAATATGAAGATGTGGCTTGCAGACTTTTCCCCATGAGCTTAGATCCAATAGCATATGAATGGTATATATGCTTACCAACTGGTTCAATCACTTCATGGACGCAAATGGAGAATGCCTTTGTTAATCAATTTAGGTCACCCTTGGATCCCGCAACCATTTACAATCAGTTTATTACATGCAAAAGGGGCCAGGGGGAACCAATCAGAACATTTAATCAAAGATTCCAAAAGTGCTATAATAGAGCAGTTCGACATTTTGCCATCGATCCCGCAGTGGCTTTGCAGATATATTTTGGGGCATTGGACCCCATGACAGCCATGTTTGCAAGACGAAATCCTCAAGTCACCACGCTCGCTCTAGCCTATAATGAAGCCATGACCATCGAGCAACAAATGACACCACAGGGCTATGGGTTTCCCCAGATGCCTATGATGGGACAGTATGCTCCATATGGTCAAGCTCCCTTGGCAAATCAGATCATGGCACCTCAAATGCCAAGCATGAACGCCTTCCCATATCAGCAACCGTATCCACCAAGCCCTGCGTATGCACCCATTCCAATCCAACCAATTACATCCATTCCACCTGTTCTCGCATTTTTGCAGAATAGTCAATCGACTATGCAAGGAACCAGCCAAGTTAATCCTCAGGCTATAGTTCCTTTTCCAAATCCAACTCCGATTCAAAGTGTCAATCCATACGGGAATCAAATTCCTCAAAACCCGACCCAAATGTTGAATCAAGACCCCACCAATTATGCAAATCCAACGGGGGTTAACAACAATGTGATTCCACCGAAGGAGATTTATTCAAAGGTCGAAGAGCTCAAGAAAATAGTTCATAAGCTGAGCAATGACATGGTTCAAAAGCAGAAGTATGAATCCCATGCCCCTCACTCAAATCAAAATTTTAACAATAGAGGGAGACATTGGAACACAAAGCCAAACAATGGGGGAGTACCCGCTCCCATTGCTAATCAACTAGATACTTCTACAGGACCTAGTCAATCCAATTCCCTTTTGAATCTTTCAGATTTGGCTTGGGAAAGGGGGTGTAGGTTGCACAACACAAAAGAACACAATGAGAGGAATTGTCCTGAAATTGCTAGATACACTCATTGTCTTCAAGCACAAGTTGATGATTTGGAACTGGTATCAAATGAGGGTCCATCGCAACATCAAGATGATAATATTATGGTGATGGAAACTGTATATCATCAAGAAGGTGAGAGTGAGGAAGAAGAAGACGAAATTTTGGAACAGGAGGTGCAAGCTTTTCGAGATTTTAGAAAGGGGAATCATGGATACCATTTGAGAAGTAAATCTAAAGCCCCTAAAACCTCATCAACACCTCCAAACAACTCTATTCTTCCTCCGGATACTAAGGCAAATAATAATCCTCCTCCTCCACTCAGAAGAGAAATGTCTAATGACGTGCAAAAGACAGTCAAATTCGAAAAACCAAACTATGACATAGTGGAGGATCTAAAGAAGTCCAAATCTAGCCTTTCGTTCTTGGACGCGGCTAGATTGCCTGGCCAAAAGGAGGCGTTGATAAAAGCTCTGAACTCACCTGATCAAATGTGGAAGGGAAAAGGAGTTGAGTCCCATCTGATTTTGCGAAAGGAGAGAAGGGATGTCCCGCCATTCTTATTGACTCTGAGAATTGCGGGTAAGAATTTGCATAACTGTTTGGTGGACACGGGTGCCACGAGCAACCTCATGCCTTCGGAGATATGTCAAATGCTGGGTCTGCAACCTGTTTCATCCAAATGCAAGGTCCTGCAATTGGACCGATCAGAGGTAAATGTGGTAGGGACCCTATATGATGTCAAAATTCAATTAAATTCTGAACCCAGGGTCCAGCAGGTTGTCGACATTCCGGTTGTTAATATCCCAAGTAGATATGGAATGCTACTTGCGAGGGATTGGATGAAAACTCTGAATGGCTATTTTTCAACAGATTGCTCACATATGTGGCTACCATGGAAAGGAATTGCAAACCAAATCAGAGTGGAAAATGAACCGAGGCTTAAGGAGATTATAACGAAATTTAACAAGCCGAATGAAGTTCAGTTTTCTGAGCCAGAACTGGGGGTTTATGCACTTGATGTTGAGGAAGCTACTGAAGAGCCTAAAGAGGAAACATGTCATGGTGGCTCTTCTGAGGAAAATGATTGCACATGGTTGCTCAGGTTCGATGGATCAAAATCTAGACAGGGAGCAGGAGCTGGAGTCGAGCTCACTGGCCCAGGAGGTAAACCATTATTGGCTGCCTACAGATTGCAATTTCCTTGCACGAACAATGTGGCAGAATACGAAGCATTGATCTTTGGTTTACGTCTAGCATTGAGCAAGCATGTTAAATGCTTGAAGGTTTTGGGAGATTCTGAGTTGGTAGTCAAGCAAATCAAAGGACAGTATACATGCCGTGACAGGAGACTGAGCCTTTATAGAACTAGGGTTATGGACCTCATTGAGGAATTCGATGCATTCAATATAGCCCTTATTTCTAGAAAAGGAAATCGAATAGCAGACTCTCTTGCAGTCGCCGTGGGCATGTTAAACCCGGTTGATATAAAAAGGTGTAAAAATTTCTCCATTGAATTGGTTCCTTGTCCATCAATACCCGATAATGTCAAGAATTTCCAGGTTTTTGAAAATGACAGACATATCTTCAAATTTGTCACGAACTCGGGTATTTTTGAAAATCAGGTGATTGATGAGGAGCAAAGGTGGCAAGATGAAACAGAAAGTGAGAATGAAACCGCGTGTCAATCCAACAAAATACCTAAAGATGTGGTTTCATTGGAGAAAATGTTCGACGTGGGATACAAGACCAAAAAAGGAAAAAGAGTCCCACTCCCCAAAGATGCATGTGATTCAATTAATCTAGGGAGTGGAGACAATCCAAAGGAGGTGTACATTGCAAAGGCATGTACAGATGAAGAAAGGAGCAACATAATGCAGGCATTGAAGCATTACATAGATTGCATTGCTTGGAATTACAATGAGCTGAAGACATACAACCAAGACATTATCACACATACCATCCCTTTGAAGCCAGACTCCAAGCCTTTTAGGCAAAGACAACGAGTTGTTAACCCGCTATTGGAGCCTTTAATCGAAAGGGAGGTCAAAATATTATTGGAAGCGAAGATCATATTTCCTGTTAGGCACTCAACCTGGGTTGCTAACCTCGTTCCAGTAAGAAAAAAGAGTGGAGAGATTAGGCTATGCATAGATTTTTGAAATCTTAATAAAGCCTCTCAAAAGGATAATTATCCATTGCCTTCAATTGATGAAATTCTACAAACGGTAAATGGATCTGAAATGATGTCCTTTCTTGATGGGTATTCTGGATACAACCAAATTCTTATACATCCAAATGACAGGATGAAAACAGCCTTCACCACCAAGTGGGGGACATTTGCATATAAGAGAATGTCGTTCGGACTGTTAAATGCTGGTGCAACTTTTCAACGTGCCATGGATTATGCATTCAAAGGGCTCATAGGCAAATGTATCATCGTGTATGTGGATGATATTCCAGTATTCTCGAAGAAGAGAGAGGACCATGTCAAAGATTTAAAGAAAGTGCTTCAAAGATGCAGAGAACATGGAATTTCCTTAAATCCCAAAAAGTGCATTTTCGGAGTAACAGAAGGAAAATTGCTTGGTCACATCATTTCAAAAGAGGGCATATCCATCGACCCAGAAAGGATACAAGCTATCCAAAACTTACCTCTCCCGGGTAGTAAAAAAGAATTGAGATCTTTCTTTGGGCAGGTTAATTTTGTGAGGAAGTTTATCTCTAGCTTTGCTGAGATAGCCAAACCTCTGAACAAGATGCTCAAGAAGGATGTGGATGTAAAATGGAACGAGGAAAGTAGAGTGGCCTTTCAGAACATCAAAGATGCCATTTCCAGAGCCCCGGTCCTCATAAGTCCAGACTATTCCAAACCTTTCTATATTTATGCTTTTGCATCAGAACACTCTTTTGCGAGTGTCTTAACCCAAAAAGGCGAGGATAGTGCAGAAAAACCCATAGCATTTTTAAGTGCCCCCTAAAAGATGCTCAATTAAGGTATTCAATCCTTGATAAGCAAATGTACGCACTTTTTAAAACGGTGAAAAAATTTAGGCATTACATTGTGCACAACAGAGTTATTGCCATCGTGCCTGACTCTGCTGTTAAGACCATGTTTTTACAAAATGAACTAGGTGAGAAAAGAGGGAAATGGATTTCCACCATCCAAGAATTTGATCTCGAAATCCAACCTATGAAACTAGTTCGAGGACAGGGACTGGCGAAGGCGATTGCAGAAAATAATCCGCAAATAACATGCCAATACTCGAACACAAAATACATTGCTAAGGATGACTGGTATGTTGATATTGTGCAATTTTTATTGAATGGTAAGTGTCCTTCTAATCTGAATTCAACCCAGAGAAGAGCTTTAAGGCTTAAGTCTATCAATTATCTGATGAAATCTGGTGTTCTTTACAGGAAGAATCATGAAGGGATCTACCTGAGGTGCCTGAACAAAGAAGAAGCTGCCAGGGTGTTGCAGGAATTTCACGGGAAACATGGAACTGGTCATGGTGCGGCAAATGCTACAACGCATCAAATCCCGAGAGCAGGATACTACTGGCCCCACATTTTCAAAGATGCACATGCCCATGTACGATCTTGTCATATCTGTCAAGTGGCTGCCAATAGAGAAAGAAATGCAGCCATGCCATTACAACTTGTAGTTGAAATGAGACCATTTGCACAGTGGGGACTAGATTTCATTGGGGTTATTAACCCAAATTCTTCTGATTCTCATAAATTCATATTGACAGCTACAGACTAATCGTACAAGGTGGACGAAGCGATTCCTACTAAACATGCCACCACAGACGTTGTAATAAAATTCCTTGAGGACCATATTATAACAAGATTTGGAATGCCCGATTCTATTGTCAATGACAATGGTAAAGCTTTTATTTCTACACAATTTGCAGATTGGGCATATGACAACAAAGTGAGCTTAAAATTTGCATCCAATTATTATCCTCAAGGAAATGGTTTGGCCGAATCTTCAAATAAAAATTTGTTGAACACCATTAAGAAATTGCTGGAAAAGAACCCTCGGGATTGGCACAACCAATTGAAGTTTGCCCTTTGGGCAGATAGGACCAGAGTAAAGGAATCCATAGGGAATACTCCCTATCATTTGGTCTATGGGCAAGACCCGATATTTCCTGCAAATTTGAAGTTGCAGACCTTGCATTTCATACAAGAGTACTTGGGGACAGATGATCAAGTTGAAGCCAGGTTAAGTCATTTGCTGCACCTTGATGAAAAGAGAGAAGAAGCCATGAATCACATGAATAAACACCAGGAAGTTATCAAGAGATGGTTTGACAGAAGGGCCAAAGTTAAGTCCTTCAGAATTTCAGATTTGGTATTACTATGGGACAAAAGACATGAGGAAAAAGGGAATCATCAAAAGTTTGATTGTCTTTGGTTAGGCCCATATCAGATTTCAAAAATTCTCGGGAAAAATACATTCAGGCTAAAAACTTTAGAGGGGAAGGATTTTATGCTACCGGTTAATGGGCAGATTTTAAAGCATTATTTTAGCCCCTAGGTTGTGAGAGTTTGATGTTATTCTTTCGGTTTTGGTGGGGATTTTCAGATTTTGTTTTCATTGTTTAGGATTGTTAGTCTAGCTAGGATTTTGGTTGTGGATTTGATTTCAATTGACATGTTTTGTTTATTTTGATAAAAAATAAAAAAATAAAATAATAAAATAATAATAATAAAAAAGTTGAGATGTCAACTTATGCTTAAGATTAGGAGAATATGAAATATTGGAATTGTCTTGTAAAAGCTCCACAAGTCACACAAACATTTTAAGTTATATCGTTTGATTTTGTGATGCATGAAGTAGTCAGTTTTGTATGACAAATATTTCATTTGCAATTCAAGAGATAATGCATTCATGTTACATCTCACTTTACATATACATTCCATCTTAGTTGCATATGCATCTTAGGTACAAATCATTAAAGTATGTCAATCCCTCTTAGGGTTGTGTTATAACATAAATGTAAGAAAAATCCTAAGGTTGGAAACTGAGTCTTGAGATATCTAGAACCAAGCACGTCTTATACATTAAAAAGGATCTTGAGCAAAATGATCAAAACCTAACTTGGAAGAAAAGGTTGGGCGAAAGAAGTTTTTCATGTCTATCCTATTATGCAACATGATCCTTAAAACAGTGGTTTTGACCACTTCCATAGAGCTTAAAGCCTAAAATCAGAGTAGTAAGGATAGGGTTAAATCCTCATCGAACTTAGGTTGAGGATCCAATTCCCCAAAGCTTTGATTTGACCTACATGGAGTAGTAAGGATAGGGCATAAATTCTCATCTCGCTTAGGTTGAGAATCTGATTCCCCAAAGCTCTTATGTCTCATTTCATAATAAGTCTTGGATTGGAAGGATCGTACTACTTGTCCTCTGCAAAGGATGGGTAGTCATCCCCAAGGTCTAAGCAATAAAATTAATATTTTCCATTTTTATCCAAAGCTTGGATTGGAAGGATCGTACTACATGTCCCTAGCAAGGATGGGTAGTCATCCCCAAGGTCCAAGAAGTAAAAAATTAATTTTTCCCACCTCATCTTTATTTTGGATTGGAAGGATCGTACTACTTGTCCTCTGCAAAGGATGGGTAGTCATCCCCAAGGTCCAAAGAAATGAAGATAAGTTTTGGATTGTGGGGTTAGGTATGCCCATGCATGGCAACATGTCTTGTCTAAAAAACAAGACCACTGATTGTCCAAAGGGTTAGACTAGCATGACCATTTCCTCCATAATTGGTTAAATTATTTTGCTCAAAGTGAGGTAATGAACTCTAAATCAGAATAGTAAGGATAGGGTTAAACTCCCATCTTGGTTAGGTTGGGAGTCTGATTCCCCAAAGTTCTGATTTCACATTCACTTGCACATGGGTTCAAGATAGTAGGGACTCATAACCAACTTTGGGATATAATAAAACAATTCATTAGTGGATCCTAAGAGGGTTTGGCAATCTTGAATGTTTGTACATGATACTAGAAGAAAGACTATGCCTTTTATAAAAGCAAAATCTCCTAGCATATTCATTAGGTTACACAAATCATTCACAATCTCATATATGCATTCATGCAAAATTGACAATGGAATGTTGATCAATTTCAAATGATAGGGAAAGAAATTCATTGCACACACTGAGCTAATACTTGATGATTCTGATGATTCATGTACTTCTGATCTTTGGGCATTTGTTTATATTGCTTATGTGCTAACACATGTTTTCGAGTTTGTATATGTTTCAGGTTGGGTTCTCACTAAAATGCTCAAGAGCATTTGACAGTAGAGTCACCATTTGTTGTGGCTGATCCACAACACACCCCAAAATTGGGGACCCATCTTTTTTGCATGCTTTCAAAAGGAATCTCAGTGACCCAGATGCTAAAATTCAAGAAAAAGGGGCAAAAATGCACAAGTATAGAAAGTGTCACGAAATCGTGACATGTCGCGAAATCGCGACATGTCGCTCCATCGCGGCAAAAACTGAAAAATTGTCATGAAATCGCGACATGTTGCTCCGTCGCGCAAAAAAATGAAAAAGTGTCACGAAATCGCGACATGTTGCTCCGTCGCGGCCGAAAGAGGAGAGAGAAAGAAAATGAAAAGGTCGTCCAAATCGTGACATGTTGCTATGGCCGAAAGAGGAGAGAGAAAGAAAAAGAAAAAGTGTCACGAAATCGCGACATGTTGCTCCGTCGCGGCCGAAAGAGGAGAGAGAAAGGAAAAGGAAAAGGCGTAGCGAAATCGCGACATGTCGCAAAATCATGGGTCAAACCAGTCAAACAAGGCAAAGAAAAAAACATCGCGAAATCGCGACAGGAAGGGAAGGAGAAAGGTGGAATCGAAAAAAGAAAGAGGCTCAAAGAAAAATCGATATCGTGAGTGGGGATGAAGAAAAAGTTGGCAAAGTGTAGAAGTGAAAACGTCGGAAATGGAAAGTGGAAGGCATGAAGTGTAAAATGGTCGCGAAATCGAAGAGTGAAGAAGGCATGAAGTGTAAAATGGTCGCGAAATCAGAAAATGAAAGGAAAAAAGCGTCGCGATTTCGTGACATGTCACGTTTTCGCTGGGCAAGAAGGCAAGAAGGCTGTTGGTCGAAAAACGTCGCGATATCGCGACCTGTCTCATTTTTGCTGTGCTGGCAGAGGAACAAGCTGCATGCCTAAGGACATCGCGATTTGCATGGGGCCATTACAGAATGTGCTGGAAACGTAGAACACGTGGCATACAGGTGTCAGAGTTGCAGAAGCGTTACATGCAACAAAATATTTCGAACGTTTCGGCATCGAGCATGAATCAAAAGCAACGAAAAGGCAAGGAATTTGAAAAGACGCATTCTGGAAGGTGAAACGAAGCGACGCAGGTGAATCGAAGAGCCGCACCAGACAGTATAAAATCAAAAGCGCAGATTGAACGAGGGGTTGGAAATTGCTGCTAGCAGAGTTGCAGAGACAAGGGTTGCATGCCATTCTGGGCCTGCACTTGGAGCAATTTCCTTCATTTGTTCTGGATTTGTAATACCTGGAACATTCTGTTATTGTAACTGATATACCATTTTAATACAAAAATACAGAGAGTTGGCATCTCATTGATGAGAAAGAAGGAGTCATTTCTGCATGCATGATTTAATGTTTATCTTCCCCTTTCAATTTTAGGTTTATAGATGGAGTTTAATGCGAGTCCTCTCGGTTGCTTCATGCGAAGGCCTAAAATTTGAAATTACAGTAAAACCCTAGAAACCCGCACCTAGCTTATCAAGATTGTGCGAATGTGCAGATTCAATAGGTTAGGTTGCATGCAGAAAACCTCATTAGCTTCGGTTTTGTCGAATGGAGATGGCAGCATTCTGAATGTAGTTTAATTTACCTTTTAGTTGCATTTTCTTTTATTCTCAGTTCTTTATTTTATTTCCTGCATTTTAATTACCACGATTCAAATAAATAACTGAAAATCCATCAAAGCTCAGGATAAAGACAGATTCATCCCTTAGATTTATTCACTTTGAGTCCACTGCAAATTCAAATTAAAGTAAACTACAGTGCCCCTTGTTAACATCCACTTGCAACCCTAAGGTGTTCCCAGCATTTACATTGAACAACATCATTGGTGTTAAAGAACCAACATAACAGGAACCTTGGAGAAATTACTTTGTTATAATTTCTTTGCAAGCAGAGGATTTTGGGACTCAGATCCTACCGGAGAGTGTGCTTTCACAATTGGGTGAAAACACCACTCAACACATCCTTAACAAAATTTTTAGTCCCGGGGAGGATAATGCAATGGTTCGAGCTTTGGCTTTTCTTCGGGAGGTCCAAGGTTCAAACCGTGACGTGGGCGAGTGTGTGAGGGGGTGGGTGTGTGATGGTTGTGTGTTAAATTCCTATTGATAAGCATAGCTCTCGACTTTATGAGGGATCATGGTTGAGAGGAGACTACTCAACCCTGTGTGTTGGTCGTAGGGGTTTATCATACTAACCAAATAAAAAAAAAACAAATTAAAAATATATATAAAAATTAATAATTATTTTAAATAAAAATTAATTATATAATTTAAAATACTTAATTTATAAAATTAAAATTTAATTTCTAAAAAATTATTAAAATTCAATATTTATAAATATTTAGAAAAATAGTTTAAAAAGAAACTTGACAAACCATATAAACAATTTAGAACTTATAAGAAATTTAAATATTTTTTATCTTATCTTGGAGAGACTCTAAAAGCTTCTTGGCATTCAATTAGACAATAATTTTTTATTGGAAGGAGATACAAGCATGCAAAGATCCAATTGTAAAATTTTGACCATACTTTTATGCTAGAATTTGATTTATTAAAATTTTATTCAAGGAAAAAATAATAATTTAATAATATATTTAAGATAAATAATAATTATATAATTTAAAATGTTTTGTTTATGATTTTTAAATTTTTTTTTTTTTTTTTTATTTGGAAAAATTTTAGGTTAGTGTGAGAAACCCCTTCGACCAACTCATAGGGTTTAGCAACCTCCTCCCAACCATAATCCCTCATAACGTCGAGAGCTATGATTATCAATAGGGAATTTAACACAGTCTTTGTGTCCCCCTTTGCATCGCAAAGGTTCTTCAACAGGGCCAGGCTCGCCTTCTCCACTTGCGCTACAAAGACGGACTTAAATTTAAAATTTATTAATAAAAACATTTAATTCATAAAAATTTAGTAAAATTTAACTTTCATTGAGGTTTTAGAAAAATAGTATCAATTCCATCTAAATAAACTTGAAAATTATATAAAGAATTTGAAATTGACAAGGAATTTAAATATTCTCTTATCATATCTTGAGACTTTAAAATCTTGTTAAAACTTAATTAAACCATAATTTCATTGCAAGTTTGCAAAGGTTCAATTATTAAAGTTTAATTATGCATTTTAGAATTTGAATTACTTTATGGAGAGATTGGACAAGGATAATGTGCTTTGATTGTGATTGTCATCTCTAATGACTTTGATGAAAAGAGCTTGACTATAAAGGCTTGGATACTTTAGATAGGAGGTTTAAGGTTTGAAATCAAATAAAGATAAGGCATGGATGATTAATAGATATATAGTGCAATTACCTCTTCCAAAGTATAGTGGGCATGGAAATGTATAAAATGATCTATATATAAGCAATGTTAAAAATATTACCTTACTTTAACAAATTATACCTATTTGAGAATTGATGTACTATGATGTTTGACTCTAGATTCTATATACGTATTGAGCACATGTGTAGAAAGTTATTGTCGATTGTTTAAAACCTTATTTTCCTTGTTAAGGTGATTAGCATCTCATTGCATGCTTATGGTATTGATTTATGACATGACATAGGACATACTATAATAGGAATAAGCTTTATTTATATATTTATGTAAGATATGTTTTACCAGGTTTGATGTTTAGTTTGAAAGTGCTAAACTCGTGAATAGATTGATTTGATGTAATAATTGAATTTAAATTTTTAGGAAGAAAATCCTCAAGACAATTGTTAATCTGCATGCTTATTATATATTGTTTATTAAGGTGGCATACACAAAAAAATATGGAGATTATCAACCATAGGATAAATTGTACTCCTTGCTACAAACGTTGACGCAATTTTCCAACAATACTTAATTTGTTTGTAGATTAATAATACAAAATTAATGAAAAATATGTGCATTAAGAAAAAACTTTAAGTTTTCATGATTGAAAAGAATGTGCATTAGAAACCAAAAACAAAATTATGTTTCCTAATTGAGAAGGATCATGATATATTGCTTGCCTTATTAGTTCTTGTTGTTGAATCCTTTAAGTTATATTTATCTCATTTAAAGGATATGTCATCATAAGATTGTACACAAACTTTGTAAAAATAACGAAAATATAATTTATATTTTACAATTTAATTCAAAAAAAATCTTTTAGATAATAATGGTTGATTTTATTTTCCCTTTACCTTTTTGTGGCCTTTACTATTTTTTGTAGAGTGAACTATCAACTTAGAAAAGCAATTAAAAAATGATTAAAAGAATGTTTGACTAACTCAAAACCAGCCCAAAATTCTATCTCTCACCCATGTGTTATAGGTGAGTTGGAGAGGGTAGAGCAATCCTCCAAGGGAGGTCCCTGGTTCGAATATCCACCCTACCAAATGCACATCGAGTACTCAAAATTCGGTTGATAATGTTGGTGCGGTCAGGGCCGAGTGCGACTCCCAGGTGATTCTGATGGTGTAGAACCCCCTGGTCATGGTTTCTCAGACCAAGACAACCCTGCAAGGGGTTTTTCGCTAAATTTATAAAAAAAAAAAACTCAAAACCAACCCAAAATTCTATCTCAATACTTTGACTACAACATACAACTACCTTATCGTTAGTACTATTGATATGGGACAAGGTTTGTTTCCAACCAAATTGCATTTCCATTGATTATCAAATATATTTATAGGCATCATATGCCTTTACAAACTACCATTGGAGTTAAAATCTATATGTCAACTATAATTAATGTGCCTACCTTTCTAGAAGGTGGTTATTGTTATGTTTTAAAACATGTCCCTTTATTTAAAAGCATATACTTTTCTAGAATCTAATATTTTATATTATTTATATTTTTTCATATGCATTCCTTATCATTCCTTCCAACAACAAAAGCATTGGACCCTAATGCATGCAAAATAAGAAGGAATGAGGAAGAGGAGTGTCGAGCACTACCAATAATGCACTCCATATTATAATAGGAACTTTAATGCATAGCTAGCCATATTAAACCTTTATAAACTAAAACATTTGGTTGTCATTAGATCAGCCTCAAAAACTGTTTGTCAACAAGTGTATATACGCCTATATTTGGAGTAGATGCTTTGATTTGCGAGAAACGTCTTGTTCAACAAAAAAAGGTGAGAATATTTTTTTTACAATTAGAATATTTAGGGTAAGATATGCTAATATTTTAAAATTTGTACATAGATGACTTGTTTTTAACTTACACATAAAAAGAGGGAAAAGAAAGGTATAAAAGGTGTTAGAAAGCCTTCCCACCATGAGTGTGGGATTAAAATGTATGTTGTCATTGGAGCTGAAACTCTTCCTATCGTAAAAACCCTTGCTTTAATTAATAGCTTGCTTTAATATCTTGTCGTCTCAATGGCCTTTGACGAACATGATGTCATGAAAATGTTTCTTCTACGTACTAAAATTCATGGAGGTTTGAACTTGGAAGGCAAGAGGCTCCTATGCCTTAGGTCTGCGAGGTTCAATGATTCTACATTATATTATTTGACAATAAAGAGGCAAGTGCCAACTATGTTGCTCAACCAAAGGAACCCGCTCTATAAGAAAATTTATAATGGCATAGCATTTCCATAAGATTGCCATAAATATTACATGCATAATAATGATATTGTTGAGGCCCAAGATATTCAGACCTTCAAAACACCCACTCAGGTTTTAACTAAATACCTTCACGGGTCATCTCAAATGAGCTCAAGACAAAATACAATGAAACAAGTTTGAAGGTAAAGATGTAAAGAGTGAAACTATAATGCAAACAATAATGAGCAAAAGCAAACCTATCATTGTCGAAAAAGCTGATTTTGTAGAGAGGTTTCCACCTGGGATATTTGCAAGATCATTTCGTGATAATATGCATCATTGGGATGGAAAAGCTTTGTTCTTCCACGTCACTTTTTTCCTCTATGTGTTGCCTTTAGATCTTCCATCACATTGCTTCTTACACTATGTTGCTTATCACATTCATTCTCATGTTCATGTACTCCTTGTAGTACAAGGTTCTTAGTGCAAAATCCCTCAAAAAACTTGCATCTATTTGTTCTCTAATAGGCTTAGTAAGGTCTTGGAAATATCTGAAACTAGCAGAGACACCTTCAAAAATATGAAGGAAAAACCTTGAGTTATGTAGGTGGGACCAACTTTCATGTATGCATTGCAACCTGTGGAGAGAAAGATTTTTTAGATGAACATTTCTCCATCAAAAACTACAACTACTCCATGTTTGGCCCTTTGAATTCCTACTCCTAAAGCATAGTAGCCCCTTGATAGAGGCCATCAATGGGACCTCTTGGATTTCAGCAATCAGTGCCCGTACACAGAGATGTTAGTCCAGATGCTACAATAAGGGTCATATGCGACCACCACATCTAAAGAGTGGTACACCAAACACAAAGGTTTTTGGCTTGATAATTTTGTCCACACTTCCATACAGCTTTCAGAGATTAACATAGATGTCCATTGTTTGTAAACTTTCAATACTGCAAAAACTAGCAAATATGAAAATACTCTTCTACCAGTTCCTTTGGTAGCTTAGACTAGGCATGAAAAGATCTAGACTCTAAAAATATCAAGGAAACTCCAATGCTAGATTGAATAAGTAGGTGGATCTAGGCAGAAGAGGCTAGGGAGGCAGCTACAGTGGTGGTTTGGGTTCAATATAGAGGGCCAACCTGGGTCCAACATCGATGTGAACAAAACTATGGGGGTAATATTTGGTGGCACCTCAAGGTGGCAATGGCAGACTAGGGATGTGACTCCAAACATAGAGCCAAAGAGGGAGGAATTGATGTCGTTGTCTTGGTGAGCATTCGATAACGGGAAGAATAAGATCCCTTAGATAAGTTGGTGATGAAGCAAATAACAATTTGTAAACCACCTCATTATGCCCCTTAACCACAACAAAAATAAGAGGGTGGCATTTGACAAATCACAAGTTACACATAAGTTGAATTGATATTTCAAAAAATAATACTTAAGTGACCCTCTTTGGCTACTATGTGAAAAACATCATATGTAGTCTTATTTTTCTTAATGACTGCATCTAGGTGAGCAAACCTAAGAAACTCCTTTAGCACTTCCAAGTTCCCATGATCCGTAGCTATGTGTTAGGGTATCTCTTTCCCATAAATGATGAATTTTCTATTCCTCCATATACGTGTTTTTTTTATGCTGACTATATTCAAATCTTCCTCCTTTCTCACATCTTCACAAATTTTCATTTTGGTAGGATCCTTGACCTATGGAGCTTTTGTAACCATATCAGATTCTTCTACCACTGTAGGGGTTTCCTCCTCTACACATTCTAAAGCAAATTTGATTGCTTTCGTATACTCTTCACCCTAATGGAATATGAGTATGTCGACACCAAAGGTAGAGTCGTTGACAAGACAGGAAACATTGTCTTCAATGACATGTTTTGAATCTTGAATATCGAGGATCTCTTCCAAGTCTACGACATTCAATTTTGACATGTCCAAAACCAACTTGGCACGAATCTCTTTTTCCAATTTTTATCGCTCCTACACAAAGATATTTTGAAGGTACTCTTGGTTAGGCAACATGGTGGGATATAAGCAACCCATGGGAGAGTCGAAATGCTCTGATACCAATGATATGGGACAAGGTTTGTTTCCAACTAGATTGCATTTCCATTTATTATCAAATGTATTAATTAGTATCATATGCCTTTACAAATTGCCAATGGAGTCAAAATATATAGGTCAACTATAATTCATGTTCCTACCTTTCTATAGTGCGGCTAAGAGGTGGCTATTGCCACGTTTTTAAACATGTGAATTTATTTTATAGCATATACTTTTCTAGAAGATAATATTTTTTATTTTTTATATTTTGTCATATGTGTTCCTTATCAACTATTGAGTGTAGAAAACACACACAAATACTTTGATATAGAACAACAAAACTCATAAGTTTATTTACAAATAAACACAAATAAAGATACCCAACACACATATTTGCATTGATACATACAATATCATAAAAATATAAATGGTTACACCTAATCCATTGAGAGGTATATATAAGCATATCATGATCAATGTTCATAACTTATGGACAATTACTTCTTACACTATTACAAGAAATAATCTCATCTACCTTATCGCCACAACAATGAAAGATAAGTTTATACCCTAACAACCCTTTATAAAGTTATCTTGTTAAATACTTAAATACCCTCTGATAAGGACAATCTAAGAACATAGGTCCCACCTACCTATTTAGGTATTACGATTGATTAGGTACCCATTTGAAATAAGATTCTTCATCAAGTCTTCTTCTAATGCCTCTATGTCATGGTGCTCTCACCATGATATTGTCTATCACTATAGAATAACTAGATTGTTGAATGTAACCCCATCTTACATGTAGGACATCTTTGCTTCCATACATAATTACATCTCTCTACATTATTCTAAGGACTCTTAATCCTTATTGGTCATTGTGTATGCATGCCAATGGTTTTCAATTGTCTAACCCATAAACATGTAACTGTTGACAATTTTGTCACATTGCACCAAGGGGCAGAAAAATCCAAATTTTGTATAGTTTTTCTTTTCTAAAAGCATTTCTTTTGTTTTGAAAAATATGTAAGTTGCAACAATTTTGTTTTTCATTGCCCCCCTTGTACATAGAATGGCAAAGAAAGAGCTTTGCAGCCGAAGTGAGCTAAGGAGAGTAAGCTTCGCTAAAGGAGGGAGAAGGATATGAAAAGAGCTTCGGGCCCGAAGCGCTTCGAAAGGTTACTTCGGGTGAAAAATCAGCGAAGCAGTTTAGCCGAAGAAGAACACAAGGGAAGCGCTAGAGGAAGCTTCGCACCCGAAGCATTTCCAGCAAACGTTTCGGGTGAAGGTTTTGCGAAGCGACAACTTCGCCGAAGAAAGAAAATCAAAAGCGCAAAACAAATTGCTAAGGCAAGAAAAGAGTTTCGAGCCCGAAGTATTTCCAGCAGCTACTTCGGCCCGAAAGTTTACGAAGCAGTGTTGAGGATTACTTCGCCGAAAAATCGCCAAAACACCCACTTCGGGACCCCCAGCCAGTGAACCATTTCTACTTCGCCGAGAACCATTACGAAGCATCCGCTTCGGCCAACTTTCATGAGAAGCATTTTCACCCGAAGTGGCGGAGGTCTTGAAAGAGCGAAATATTTTAAAGGCAAGTGCTTCGGGCCGAAATCCTCCCGAAACGCATTTTGAAAGAGGATCGCGGCGAAGCATTTCTACAACGCACCGACGAAGCGATTTCGACAGCGAAGCGACGATAGGTGAAAGGCCCCACTTTGGAGAGGAAATCTACTTCGGCTCTCATCACCCCCGATGCTGTTCTGCGAAGCCCAACCCGATGAACCACTTCCGAGGCACGCGTTCCAAGTTGGGTATTTTCCCGAGGCGATTAATTGCCCCTCATAAATGCATCCTTTCTTGTCCAAAAAGCTTGCTACTCAATTTTGGCAATTGGAAGATAAAGTATCAGTCTACAAAGGTGAACCCGGCAAGCATGGCCGCCGCTCGAGCAACGCACCCACGATCCAAGGACACCCGGGTGGCTCATTTAATGCGTCTTTCCCCGGTTGACTCGGTCACCATTGCCAGTTTTAGTAACCGATGTGAGAACTCGGTCGCAGCAACCGCGAGGAGCCGACTTCTCAGGGCTCGAGGGGGTACTTCTCCATGCTGTGTAATTATGACTCAAAGGGTCGGGTCCTCTATAAAAACCCAAGCATTGTAATGAAAAGGGGGGGAACTTTCTGCTAGAAAGCTGTTGTAACTTGATGTCCTGCGATTAATACTAAAGGCTTTTGTGTTTCATTTCTCTCTTTTATGCTGCCTTCTATGCTTAATTCTTTTGTCTTTTCTCATTTGCATACTGAGACTCTGAATCCTGAATCCGATGTGCGATTGGGGACTGTACCCTGAAATTCGCCCTGAAGGATACATAGGAGGGGAAAAAAAATGTTATATTGCTTTCTTTTATGCTGCCTGGTGGGTCGTGGTTTCTGTTAAATTCACTTCTCCTAATTGCCTTTACTCTGAATCCTGAATTTCGACGAAAGGGAGAAGTAGAATCCTATGAACTCGTCCAGAGGATACATAGGGAAGTTAATATCGTGTTTCTGTCATTTATTCTTGGTGTTCTTTGCTGCTATTCAAGTTATTAGTGAGTGATCATGCTTCCTGTTCTCTCCCACCTTGAATCCTCAATCTCTCTAACCCTAACTCCTTTTATTTCTTTCCTGCACTCTTATCTCAAAACCCCCAAAAGTAGATTAGTATAGGAGCCGGCCTTTCTTCGGAGATTGGCACAAGGGGCATCTCTTCCCTTCGGCCTTTCAACGTTGGTCGCAGGTCTAGGGCGCATACACTTTACCAAAAATCCTTTCCTGTGCAGATTTGATGCCTCTATGTCATGGTGCTCTCACCATGATATTGTCTATCACTATATAATAACTAGATTTTTGAATGTAACTCCATCTTACATGTAGGACATCTTTGCTTCCATACATAATTACATCTCTCTACATTATTCTAAGGACTCTTCATCCTTATTGGTCATTGTGTATGCATGCCAATGGTTTTCAATTGTCTAACCCATAAACATGTAACACTAGGGGTTTAATGTGGTTAACCCATAACCATCACCAAATTGCATTCTAGTCTCCCTTGACCATCTCTATAATTTCTAGTTCTTCTCAACCACCTCAATTCATCTAGTTGCTCACAACCACTTCCACATATTTCCTATGATTTACCCACAACCATTACATGCACATAATAGTTTTGCTTCAACTTGTGACCATTATATTCAATGTATTTTTTAATGCACCCAACCATATCCATCTAAATAGACAATATAATCATGGCATCATCTTGAACATCACAATCACCATTATCTTATAACATTAAAATCACTTGAAAACAACAAATTAGGGATGATACTCCATTTGCATTACACCAAATTAAAGGTGTTAAATAGTATTGATCATACATCTCATCTACATTACACCAAATACAAGTATTACATTTTCAAATGGTTACATTGATACAACACAAATTTTCACTTTTAAAGGTAATGATAACAACTTTAGCATGAAACCACCAATCACATCCTCTTACCAACACATTTCCTTAAAAAACATTAACCTCCCATCATGGCTTCTCACACAACAGACTCATTTCAATACATCATGGCCCTATCTTCCTCTTTAAAATGACTATGAGACCACATGCATCTAAATAAAATAATCTCACCAAAAACATTTCTTTCATAAAATAAGTACTTCACTTGGCATTCCCTCTTGATGAAAAACATTGTAGGCAATAAATCTACCTCCTAAAAAAATAAAAAATAAAGTGTGTATAAGTTGTAAAATTGACATGTTTTGTGCAATTTTGACAAAGTTTTTGTAAAGAAAAATGTAAATGAAATTATGTGTACTTATTACAAAATGCAAATTAGGCGTAAATGAAATTAAAAATAAAATTAGTTAAATTGAGGGAAATGAAAGTGAAATTGAGTTTAATAAAAATCAAAATAGACCTTAGGAAAACTAAAGGTAAATGACATACGATGGTTGTAGGGTGGCGTTTCTGAATAATGTGTTGTCCTAGGTGTTGGAGAATATTACATTCTTTGGTACATTATTAGATTAGGTGTGTGTCTTACATTAGTGCGAGTTAATATTTCATGTAATGTAATAATGTGCAAGAAATGCACAAGTGTCATGTAATTATGTGTGCAAGTGTTGTGAGTGTAAATGTGCACAAATGTCCATTATGTAAGAGTGCACATGTGTCCTTAGAATAGGAAAGTGAAGAGTTTCAAAGAAGATTGAAGGTCAAGAGTGCAACATATGAGGAGTCACATTCAATTTGTTGGAGTATATTACATTATTTGATACATACTAATGTACCACCTTGGGTATATAACTAGAGTAGGAGTTTACCTTAGAGTAAGGGTTGAGTAGTTACTTCATGCAATGTAATAAATGCACAAGTGTTAGAATATGCAATGATGTAAATGTGCATGTAGTCCACATGTACATGAGTCATAGGTTAGGTAGATGAAAAGTCATGGGTAGATGAAAGGCCAAGGGACTTATCTCCCTATATATATGCCTTTGAGAGAGTGAAGCAAATGTTGAGAGAGTAGAATGAAGTAGCATTAGTAGCTAGTTAGTATAGTGAGTACAATGTAGATCCTTCATGTATTTTTGGAGTGTTCATGTCCTCCATTATATTACATTGTACTATTTTTGTGAGCTTTCATTAATGGCATATTTCTGAGTTATTGCAGAAGTTTCTTATATATTTTTCATGCATATTATAGTGTCATTATGATATAGATATCATTGTTTGCTTATTTTACATCTTGTCGTTGCATTTCCTTTAATATATATCATCAAAAACTAATATATATATATATATATATATATATATATATATATATGTGTGACAAAGTATTGTAATTTGTATCAAAATTGCATAGCTTATTGCATGCATTAGTAGACCTTTATTCTATAGTATTTTCAATATTATGAGTTATTCTTGTGTTATTCTATTTGATATCATATTTTGAGTTATTATATTAGTTTCATTATATTGCAACTTTATTATATTCAATCTTGTGATTATATTCCTATGAGTTTTGTATTTGGTGTAAGGCTTCAAAATCCATCAATGGTATCAGAGCTACAACAAGATTGATTGCACAAGATTTGAAAGTTACAGAAGGCTAGAGTCTTTCCACAAGGTTGAAGGATAACTTGTGAAGACTAGGACTCAACAAGGATCTTTCCACAAGGTTGAAGGATAACCTATGAAGACTAGGATCCCTATTTGGGTGAATCAACTTGAAGATAGTTGATTATTCAAGGCATAGCCAACCCTGACATTAATAGAATTTTTCAGGGACAAAAATCCCTTGACATCAATATTGGATTCTTAGTTAATGCTAGAAAAAAACTATCTAAGATATTACTGTAGTGAAAAAATGATCTTCAAAAATAGGAGACCCAAGGAAAACTATATTACTGTAGTGAAAAAATGATCTTCAAAAATTGGGAAACTTCCTACAACAGATAAAGAAGACTTTCATCTTTGTTTGCTTGAAGGCCAAGAGCATTCTTCACACAAGGATTGATTCAATTTGCAATAAAAGGAGACCTAGGAGAAGAGGTCCCATTGGAGATAGAAGGAGACCCGTGAGAAGAGGTCTCATAGCCAGTAGAGATAGGAGACCCAATAAAAGTGGTACCATAGAAGGCAGAGATAGGAGACCTAAAGAAAGAGGTCCCATAGCTAACAAAGATAGGAGACTCAAGGAAAGTGGTCCCATAGAAGTTAGAGACAAAGATAGGAGACCCAAGGAAAGAGATCCCATAGTTAATAGATATAGGAGACAATGAAAAGTAGTCCCATAGAAGTTAGAGAAAAGAGGAGACCCGAGGTAAGAGGTCCCAAAGTTGGTAGAGATAGGAGACCCAGGGAAAGTGGTCTCATATAAGTCATTGAAGTCAGAAGAAGAGACCCAAGCAAAGAGGTCCTCTTGAAGACTAAAAAGTTTGTTCTAAAGAAGTAAGAAAACAAAGAAGAATTTCTAGAAAGAGTGCCTACATCAAGTTTGGGACAATTGTCGTTATTCGACGACAAGCCCATAAGAGATAGAGGAGACTCATTGAAGGAGGTTCTAGTGAAGATTGAGGTAGAACTTGAAAGCTTCAAGACAACAAGGTTTGAAGATAGACTAGGCAACATTTGGAAGGCAAGTATCTTGCCAAAGCTTGCATACATCAAAGGCCAACAAGTTTGTGAAGACTAGGAAATAGAGAAATAAGATATCTCTATAGATTCAACCAAAAAGAAAGCTACATTGGAAATAGAGAAAGCAAGGGTGAAATCTACAGTATTGAAGGCATCATTAAGGAGCTATCGTGGTTGGTCAGTGGCCATGAGATAAGTTCTATGCAAAGGAACGTCACAGGTTCGAAACCCTTCGAAAGTTGATAATTTATTTTTGCAAAGTATAAATTTTTTTATTAATTTAATTAATAATTTAATTAGAATATTAATTAAAAAAATTATTTGTTAATGTTTTTTTAATTAATATTTAGTTTTATTATTAATTAATATTATTAATTTTATTTTTTTTTTGCACCATTTAAAAAAAAAGGACATTTCCTAAGAGGAAATTCTTTGTAATAGCCTGAGAGGCTTGAAGGGTGAAAATTTTTGTAATAGCCTAAGAGGCTTTAAAGGGGGGATATTTTTGCATCTACGGGAAATATTTTTGTAATCATTCATGATAAGGTCTACTGGATGCTATCATGCCCTTTGTTCTCTTTTAGTAAGAGAAAACCCCGAATCCTTTGATGAAAAAGTTTGAACGTATGGATTGAATATTGTATTCAATCAACTACAAAATGTTGTAATAGCCCAACAAAGAGCACCAGATGCAGGATATGACGCTGATTCAGAAGACAATTCCTTTGGTAGCAGATTTGAGGAGTCAAAATCTATAGGAGTTGCACCACAGGAGCCAGAGAATACTCATCAAAGTAACAGTGACTCAGTTGAAATACTGGAGCCAGAACCGTATTCACCAGAAATCATTCTTATTAGTGACGACGAAGATTCAGTTGCTGACAACTTTGTCAATCCAGTGATAGGAGAACCTCTTCAGGAAGAACAGGATATCTACGAGAGAGTAGATCAAGTTAGATTTGATTTAAATCTGTAACTTTTTTCTTTGAAAAGCAGAGTGCTTTGATTGTAATTGAGAAATAAAAGTGTGTTTCTAGTTTATTTCCAATAGCTATGGCATCCAATAATAATCTACCCATTCCAAAATTTAATGGGTTCGATTATGAGTATTGGTCCATCAAGATGAGGACCTTACTCATAGGCAAGGGACTATGGGACATAGTAGAAGAAGGTTACACAGAACCTACAGATTGGACTACGTTGAGTGCAACCGATAAGAAGACAAAGAAAGAAGCACAAAAGAGCAATTCCTCTGCTCTCTATCATCTCCAAGCAGCATTGGAGAAAAGTATCTTCCCGAGAATTACCTCTTGTTTAACTGCCCAAGATGCATGGAAAGCCTTGAAAGAAGGTTTCCAAGGAAGCGATCAGGTGAAGCAAGTAAGGCTTCAGACCCTGAAACGAGATTTTGAGAATCTCAAAATGAATGAAGATGAGAAAGTTGGAGACTACTGCGTAAGAGTCAAAGCAGTTGTCAACAAGATGCAAACTCTTGGCGAAGAAGTCAAACCTGAAGCGGTTGTGAAGAAAGTGTTGAGAACACTTCTTCAAAAATGGAATCACATTGCTATCATAATTGAAGAATCAAAAGACCTTTCCACTCTAACTTTTGATGCATTAATCGGTTCATTAATGTCTCATGAAGAGAGATTACAGGGATCTCCTTCAACAAGCTATGGAGGCGATGATAAAGCCTTCTCATCCAATGAGGGTGCAGGAAGAGGACAAGGAAGAGGCCAAGGCAGAGGACAAAGAAGAGGAAGAGGCAGAAGCAGCCCAAGAGGAGGAAATCCAAGCAGAGGTGGCAATCAAAACAGAGGTAGCAATCAAGGCAGAGGTGGAAATCAAGGTCGAAATGGCAATCAAGGAAGAGGAGGTGACAAAAAGAAAGCTTGTTTCAATTGTGGCAAGCCCGGTCATTTTGCTCGAGACTGTTGGTCCAAGACTTCTCAAGGAGGCAGCGGTCAATATGGCAACTATGGTGAAGAAGAAGGAACATCAAATCTGTTTCTTTCTTATGGAAAATCAGATCAAAATCTGACTGACACTTGGATTTTGGATACTGGTTGTTCCAACCATATGAGTGGCAAAGAAGAGCTCTTTGCTACAATGGATTCCACCTATAAATCTCGAATCAAGTTGGGAGATGATAAAGCTTTGCAAGTTGAAGGCATTGGAGCCATGGAGGTTCCAACAAAAGAAGGCACAAAAAGGGTAAATGACATCTACTACACCCCCAAACTCCAACATAACTTGCTTAGTGTTGGACAAATGATGGAGAAAAATTACAGACTTGTTTTTGATGAAGGCAAATGTGTAATTTTTGATAAAAACAATTGTAATAGAGTCATTACACAAGTACCTATGACCAAGAATAGGTTATTTCCCCTTAAGTTTGGGGAACCAGGGGGAGCTCAACTTGCAAGTATTGCTATAGAAAATCCAAGTGTGCTTTGGCACTTGAGATATGGTCACCTGAATTCTGCTAGCTTGAAATTGTTAACTTCTCAAGCTATGGTATGTGGACTTCCCAAAATTGCTGAACACAAGGAGGTCTGTGAAGGATGTGCTTTGGGAAAGCACTCAAGATCCAAGTTCCCAAAAGGACAAGCGTGGAGGGCCAGCCATCCACTTCAACTGGTGCATTCGGACATTTGTGGTCCAATGCAGACAAAAAGCATAGGTAATAATTCCTATTTTCTCACTTTTATAGATGATTTCTCTAGGATGTGTTGGATCTATTTCTTGAAAACCAAAGATGAAGCTTTTGATTGCTTCATAGATTTCAAGAATAATGTAGAGAAACAAAGTGAGTTCATTGTAAAATGTCTAAGGACAGATCGAGGAGGAGAGTACTCTTCAAAGGCATTTCTAAAATATTGTAAAGAATGTGGGATAAAAAGGCAATTCACCACTGCCTATACTCCACAACAGAATGGTGTGGCGGAAAGAAAGAACCGCACCATAGTAGAAATGGCCAGATCGATGCTTCAAACTAAGCATCTCAGTAACATGTATTGGGCCGATGCTGTTAGAACCAGTGTTTACATTCTAAATAGGAGTCCTACTTCTAGTTTGGATGGGATCACTCCTTACGAAGGGTGGTATGGCAAAAATCCGAATGTAAAACATTTCAAGGTTTTTGGTTCTTTAGCATACGCACACATTCCTGATGAAAAAAGAAAGAAACTTGACCCCAAGAGTCAAGCATGTATTTTTGTAGGATATTGTGAGTCTACCAAAGCATATAGGCTCTACAATCCAAAAACGCATAAAATTGTACTTTCCAGGGATGTGATTTTTGATGAAGGGGGAGAATGGGGTCATAAAAAGTTTTTGTTGATGATGAATCCCATGATGCAAGTTCTTCTCAAGTACAACAAGTGCAGCAAATGCAGCCTAAAAATAGCAAAGGAACTCCTCCAAGCCCAAGTATGAGTACTACTTCGAGTACATCAACAACTACTCCAAGTCCTTCTCCACAAAGATCAGTAAGTTCTTCACCTATGGATATTGATTCTCCATCAAGAGGTAAAAGAACACTACAACATCATCCATATTTTCAAATGTTGGATAAGAATTTTCAGAAAAGATACACTAGAAGTCAGGCTAGTGAAATGAATGCAGTTTTACAAAAACTTGAAAATCTGCATATGTATGGAGATGATGACTCCAATGATCCTAAAGGAGATGTAGTTAATTATGCTTTAATGTCTAGTGCACAGCTAGAGCCATCTAGCTATGAGAAAGCATGCACTCATAATGTATGGCAGCAAGCCATGGAAGAGGAAATCACCTCTATAAAAAAGAATGATACTTGGGAGCTAGTGAAGCTTCCAAAGGGAAAAAAATGTGTTGGATGTAAATGGGTCTACAAGACCAAATTCAATGCTGATGGAAGCATTGAAAGACACAAGGCAAGACTTGTAGCAAAAGGATTTACTCAGAAATATGGCATTGACTATGAGGAGACCTTTGCTCCTGTTGCCAGACAGGAAACTATCAGATCAGTACTTTCCTTGGCTGCCCACAAAGGGTGGAAAATTCAGCACATGGATGTAAAAAGTGCCTTTCTCAATGGGTACTTAGATGAGGAGGTTTATGTTCAACAACCTCAAGGCTTTAAAGAACAAGGTAAGGAGAACCTTGTTTACAAACTGAAAAAAGCCCTATATGGCCTCAAGCAAGCACCAAGAGCATGGTACTCTCGCATTGATGGCTATTTCAAGGAGTATGGATTCACTCGGAGCAAAAGTGAACCCACTCTCTACTACCTAAAGCAAGGTAAAGACATTCTCATAGTTTGTTTATATGTGGATGATCTCATATTTATGGGTAGTAATGATAAGATGAATATGGAGTTCAAACACTCCATGATGAAACAATTTGAGATGAAAGATCTAGGCTTAATGCATTACTTCCTAGGCATGGAAGTTCATCAAACAGATAGAGGGATCTTCATATGTCAACACAAATATGCTCAAGATATGATCAAGAAATTTGCCATGGAGCAATGCAAATCAGTTGCAACTCCAACGGGTCATGGGATCCAATTGAGCAAAGATGATGGAGCACCGAAGGTTGACATGACCACTTACAGAAGCATGGTTGGGAGTTTGATGTTTCTCACCAACACAAGACCTGATATTCAGTATGTTGTTTCTCTTGTTTCAAGGTTTATGGCTGATCCATCCGAGCTGCATTTTCAAGCAACTAAAAGAATTCTGAGATATGTAAAGGGTACATTGGATTTTGGAATCCATTACCACAAATGTAATTCTGTAAAGTTAGTTGGCTTCAGTGATAGTGATTGGGGCAGCAATATAGATGATAGAAAATCTACATCAGGGAACTGTTTTAGTCTAGGATCAGGACTAATTACATGGAGTTCCAAAAAGCAGACTATTGTAGCATTGTCATCTACTGAGGCTGAGTATATAGCAATCACATATGCTAGTACTCAAGCTCTATGGTTGAGAAAAGTCCTTGAAGAGATTGGAGAATGACAAAGTGGTCCTACCAGATTGTACTGTGACAACATGAGTGCCATTCAATTGGCATATAATCCTATCCACCATAGCAGATCAAAACACTTTGATATGAAGTATCACTTCATCCGAGACATGGTGGAGAACCAGGTAGTTGAGCTTAAACATTGCAGCACTTTGGACAACATGGCGGACATCTTCACCAAAGGCATGGCTAAAGCTCAATATATAAAGCTGAGAGACTGTCTTGTCAGCCCTCTCAACTTTAAGGGGGAGAATGTTAGAATTTAACCTTTAACCAAGGTGTGGTCGGCAAGGTGTGGTCGGCAAGGGGTAGTCGGCAAGCGGTGAGAGTGAAGAGGAGTCAAACTTTAATTTTTCCTCTTCTCCCCTTTATTCTCTCTCCTCCTTTCTCGTTAGCAGTTAGCTTTTCTAAACTATTTAAGCTTGTAAATCTGTTTATTAATTTGATCGAACTATTTCAAAGTGTCAACTAAAGCATTAAAGGTACATCTAAAAGTGTAGTAGAAGAAAACATTGTCAAAGAGTTGATTAAGGAATATTCAAAATCTTGAAATCCTTTGCACCAAAGTATAAAGTTAGAAGGTTGCACCTAGATTTAAAGAAGAAAAAAATTTAGCAATGACAACGAAGATTTTATGAAAAGAACATAATGAAGAATGCAATGCAAATAGAAGGGTAAAAAAAAGGTGAAGGAAAGTCATCATTTTGTGCCATTATTCCGATTAAGCATCACTGTAAAATAGTCGAACATCAAGAAACGAGGGAAGTGAAAGCGCTAGAGATCATCTTTGAAGAGAGCGTGTAGGTCAGTGAGCATCATTACGTAATAAATTGAGCACCATTACAAGAGCATCATTTTATAAAAAATAAGTGCCTAGAGTGCAACGATTTTGTTGAAGGAAGAGATTGTCTAAAGTATAATGCCTAGGACAACAATGTTGCAAATCCAAATCTACCAGAGCAATAAAACAAAGTGTCAAACCAAGAGCTATTAGGGTGATAAAGGAGAAGAGAAAAAACAACAAATTGAAACATCACAATTTTAGTCTAGACAAAAGCATTTGAACGTTAAAATGAAGCAAACAATGAAGTGGAACTAAAATGATAGAGGAATTGGAATGCAAAGCAAAAGGAATTGAAACATTGGAGAAGCACAAATGCTAGGTCAATTTTGAATGTCGCATGAGTGCAAAGCCAAGAGACAAGCATTGGGAAACCTAACGCTCATATTCAATCGCCAAGACAATAAAACATTTCAAAGCATCAAGTATTAGATCATTTGTGCACCCAGGAAATGAAACATTGTAGGCATTGGAATGTAAGTGTTGGAATATAGAATACCAATCGATGTTGCCATGCAAAGTGCCTGATTGACACACGATAGCATGGAAGGAGAATGATAGCTTGGAAGGTGAAAGGTAGAAGCAAGAGTAGTGCTCATGCATAAAGGATTGAAGTAAGAGGTTCGTGCATGTTATTCCTATCACTTACTCTCACAAGCTCGAAGGCAGAAGCAATTTGTTCATCGAATTGCAACGTTAGAAGACATGTTATAAAGAAGGTATAATTCGAAGTTTGATTTTTAATATTTGAATTTCTAAGGTTGAGAAGAGAAAATATTATTTCATGATTAATTATTGAATTATCCTAAGGTTTAATTTGATTAAAGGAGTGATAAGGAGTTTAATAGGATAACTAAAGCCTTAGACATCTTAATTGCATTCTTAAGCTTTGGAGTGATAAGTAGATATTTAATTTGAAGTTTGAGAGTTTTTTTAAATTTGAAATATTGCTTTATTATTATTTGAAATTCAAAGGCATAGAATATTTGCAAAATTATTTTTGGAGAGATAAGGAATTCTACATAAAAATTTAGGAAGATTAAATTTTGCAAAATTCTTAGTTTTATAGTTTCTAATTAATTAGGGAGCCATAAGGTATTCAACTACAAAAGTCTTTGAAAAATATAGAAACTTGAAATAATTATTATTCAAAAACTAGGGAGTCAAAAGGATGTCTACTTCCAAGAACTCAATGGATAATGATATGGAAAACATAATTAGAAAAGAAAGGGCAAATATCATAAAAATTGGAATAAAAAATTTGCTCACAAAAACTGAAGGAAAATTAGATCTAGCTTCAAAATTGATCTATAGTGAAGCAATAGAAGAAAGATTTGAAACTTTGGAATATTATCTACATGCTAGGATTATTGAAGCAATTGATAATGGAAAAGATAATATTCTAATTCCTTTGGATATTGGTAGCATATTATATATGGCATTGCTTACACTCAAATATCACAAAGAAGAAAGCATGAAACAAAAGGAATTGATTGAATCTCTTAAGAAGAAAGCAAAAGTAGATGAATCCTTTTTGGAAAAGATATTTCATTCTTCATGCAATATTGATACATCAAGTTCATCTAATTCAAGATCTTACCATGATGCTTTAAGTGAATGTTTAGAAGTCTCTATACTGAAGAAGACATGTGATATGAAGAACAAAGGCAAAGGGAAAATTCTTTTACAAGAATCTAATGATAATATGATAGTTCAAGAAAGCACAAAGACTGAAGAACATGAAGCTAAGACTAAAGATGAAGACAAGCAAGAAGAAAATGAACCTGATCAAGATGAAGAACAGATACAATGCAAAGTGAATTGAAAGATGAAGACTATATTGAAGACTAAAGTCTTCAATAACCAAATAATGTAATACGTAGAGATGTTGGAAAATATTACATTATTTGGTACATGCCAATGTACCACCTTGGTACAATATTAGATTAGGTGTGTCTTAGATTAGAGTGTGATTTAATATTTTCTATAATGTAATAATGTGCAGGAAATGCACAAGTGTCATGTAATTATGTGTGCAAATGTTGTGAGTGTAAATGTGCACAAGTGTCCATTATGTGAGAGTGCACATGTATCCTTAGAATAAAAAAGTGAAGAGTTTCAAAAAAGAGTGAAGGTCAAGAGTGCAACATATGAGGAGTCACATTCAATTATATATGTGTGACAAAGTATTGTAATTTGTATCAAAATTGCATAGCTTATTGCATGCATTAGTAGACCTTTATTCTATAGTATTTTCAATATTTTGAGTTATTCTCGTGTTATTCTATTTGATATCATATTCTGAGTTATTATATTCATGTCATTATATTGCAACTTTATTATATTCGATCCTATGATTATATTATTTTGAGTTGTGTATTTGGTTGAAGGCTTCAAAAGGCATCACCAGGAACTGCTTAGAATAGCTTGGATAAGCATTATATATCCCCCCCCTTCATTTTTTAAGGAGATTCCTTTTGTTGTGAGTGTTGAAGAGCGAAGGTAGATAAAACAAGATACCATTATGCACAATTGGATTGTTACCAAGGACATTAGACTTGTCTAATTTGTATTGTATGTGCATTGCATTCTACAACCATTATCAATGTGGATCTAAGTAGAATTGTGTGTGCATGTGTTGGCAATTGGATGCTACTATGGTTATAATGTGATTGAAAAGTTTGATGGCAAGAACTTCACCCTATGGAATATGAAGGTGGAGGATTTATTGGTTCAAAACGACCGAGCCCTCGCTTTGAAAGGGGCCACAAATAAACCTGCCAGCATGAAAGATAAGGAGTAGGCAACGCTGGACAGGAAGGCAGTTTCTACAATCCATATTTGCCTAGCAGACTCTATCTTATTCAATGTTGTTGAAGAAAATATCACGGAAGCCCTCTAGAAGAAGCTTGCAAAGTTGTATGAGACAGAAGCAACAAACAAGATTTTTTTGAAAATCAGCTTTATAGCTTGAGGATGGAGGGTTCATCTGTGGCAGATCATCTGAATGAGTTTAATAGTCCAATAAGTATATTGGTCTCAGTTAATGTGAATACAGAGTATGAGAATAGAGCTATCACCCTACTTTGTTCTCTATCAGATACTTGGGATCATTTGGTGATGATCATCAACAATTCATCATCAGGAGCTCTAACATTTGATGATGTGGTAGTTGTTTTGCTAGTATAAGAGTTGAGGCAGAAAATGTCTTTGGAACGCTCAACCAATGAAGCCCTAGTTTTGAGAGGTCGATCTTTCGAGAGGAATCAACAAGGTAGATCATAGTCCAAATTGAAGTCTAGAGGACGCAAGTTGAAAATAAGTGTTGGCATTGTGGTAAGCCAAGGCACTCAAAGGACTATTGGCATCTGAAAAAAGAAAAAGAATGGTGAAAAGCAATTGCAGACATCACCTGAGGCCATTACGGTAGATTCAAGAGAGAAGGCAACATGTGAGGCTTTCTATATCAGCAACAACAAATTTGTTCTATATACCAGGGTTTTAGACTCAGGTACATCTTTCCATGTCTCCACACAGACTATTTTGTCAAATATTAGCCACATAGTGGTGGGATGGTCTACTTGGGTGATGATCACCCTTCAGAAGTTGTAGGAAGAGGGGACATCAGGATTAGGCTGAATGATGGTAGAGAAAGGATGTTATGAAATTAAGGACATGTGCCTGATTTGCGAAAGAATTGCTCTCAATAAAGATGATGGATAAGCTAGGGTATTCAATCACTTTCGATAATAATTATTGCAAAATTACCAGAGGAGCCCTTGTAGTAGCAAAAGGAGAATCTTATGCGACTCTATATCGTTTATGCGGTGATACAGTGACGAACCATGCAACAGCAACAACTTTAGGAAATTCTAGAGATGAAGTAATGTTATGGCATCAACGCCTAGGACATATGAGTGAAAAAGGTCTGAAATTTTTGCATGAGAGAAATATGCTTTTTAGGATTAAGTCTTGTAATCTAGACTTGTGTGAGCACTATATTTTTTATAAACAAAAAAAGGTTCAATTTACTGCAAGCTATGATAAGAGTTCCAATTTTCTGCAACTTATAAATTCTGATATATTTGGACTAGTCCCCACTCAATCCTTAAATGGTGCTATATATTTTGACATTTATAGATGATTATTCTAGAAGAGTGGGTTTAATTTTTGAAAAATAAGTCGGAAGCTTTGGAGAAGTTTAAAGAGTTCAAAGCACAAATAGATAAAAGTTTTGGCAAGCCTATTTTATGTCTCAGGTCAGATAATGGGTGAATATTGTTCCAAGTAATTTGATAAATTTTGTAAGCAGGAAGAAATTATGCACCAAAAGACTGTACCATATACTCCACAAAAAAATGGTATGGCTGAGCGGATGAATCACATAATCATGGAACGTGTAAGAAACATGCTTAGTGCATCTAGGTTGGATAAAAGGTTCTAGGGAGAGGTTATATAATTGTTTACCTCATTAACATGTCACCTACAACCGCGTTGGATGGACAAATTCTGAAGCAGGTTTGGTGTGGTAATCCAATTGATTGCTATCATTTGCGTACCTTTGGCTATGGTGCATTTGCCCATGTGCCTAATGTTGAGCAAGGTGCAGCAACAATATTGTCATTGTTGTCAACACAGTCAGAAAGATCGATTGATGCAGTGGACAAGAAGTTCAGAAGCTATTCAGATGCAGTGGACAGGAAGTTCAGAAGCTATTCAGAGTATGTACAGTGTTTTTCCAAGAAGACCGAAGTGGCCCATATGCAAACAATCAAAGAAAAATACAAGTAAGAGAAGTGTCGCGATATCGCGACATGTTAAGCAAGAAAGAAAAAATATCGCGATATCGCGACATGTTGAGAAGAAAGAAAAATTGTCGCGATTTCGCGACATATTGGAAGAGAAAAATGCAAGTGGAAAAACTGTCGCGATTTCGCGACATATTGGAAGAGAAAAAGGCAAGTGGAAAAACTGTCGCGATTTTGCGACATGTTGAAAGAGAAAAAGGCAAGTGGAAAAAAAGTGTCGCGATTTCGCGACATGTTCGAAGAGAAAGCGCAAACAGGAAAAACTGTCGCGATTTCGCGACATGTTAGAAGAAAAAGAGAAAGAAAGAAAAAGTGTCGTGATATTGTGACATGTCGTAGAAAATGTGTCGCGATTTCGCGACAAAAACAAAGAAGAAAAGTACGGAAGCAGAAATGTCGCGATTTCACGACAAAAGCAAAGAGGAAGCAGAAGTGTCGCGATTTCGCGACAAAAGCAGAAAGGAAGCAGAAATGTCGCGATATCGCGACAAAAGCAAAAAGGAAGAGTACAGAAGAAGTGTCGTGATTTTGCGACAAGAGAAAAGAAGTGTACGGATGCAAAAGTGTCGCGATATCGCGACAAAGGCAAAAAGAAGACTTCGGAGGCAAAAGTGTCCCGATATCGCGACAAAAGAAGAGAAGAAGAGTACGAAAGCAGAAGTGTCGTGATATCGCGACAAAAGCAAAAAGAAGACTACAGAAGCAGAAGTGTCGCGATATCACGACAAAAGCAAAAAGCAAGTCTACAAAGGCAGAAGTGTCGCGATTTTGTGACAAGAAAAAAGGAACAGTATGGAGGCGAAAGTGTCACGATATCGTGACATGTTATATTTTTGCGGTCAAAATCCAAGAAAAAGTCAAAGAGGCAAAAATGTCGCGATATCGCGACATGTATTTTCGTGGCAACATCAACAAAAGAAGCTACAGAGGCAGAAATGTCGCAATTTCGTGACAGGTCGTAAGTGCGCAAGACAAGAAGAACCCGACTGAAATGAGAAGTATGACAGTGGACCGACATCACTACGACGATTTACAGAAGCGATTACAGAGTGATTTCATACAGCTGAAATACGAAGAGTGATCAAAAGTCAGTATGGCAGTTATAGGGTCTGTCCAAAATGAAATCATCGAGCGATGGATAAACCGAACATCTTCTTGAGTTGAAGCCGACGAAGACCGATGACAACCGACTAAGATTAGGGTTTACAGTTGTTATGAAAGCCGACTAAGATTAGGGTTTACATTTGCAATGACAACCAACTAAAATTAGGGTTTTCATCTTGAAAATACTGTTATAAAAGGAGGGATGTTTGGAGAATTGAGATGTTGTCGATTGTGTGTGAAATACGACTGTAAGTGCGCATAGAGTGAATCATGTCGAATCGAGCTAAGTGCGAAGTGAGTGTGCAAAGACAACAGAGAGTGTGCAAAGACAACAGAGAGTGCGCAAAGGGAGAAGACGATCATGAAGTTCAGCTGTAACGGCGTAGAGTGTGCGAAGTGAGTGCGCGGAGACAGCAGAGAGTGTGCAAAGGGAGAAGACGATCATGAAGTTCAGCTGTAACGGCGTAGAGTGTGCGAAGTGAGTGCGCAGAGAGCGCAAAGAGCGAAGAAGACCAATCAGGGTATTGTAAAAGCAAAGGTATTTTATTGTCAAACATTTAGATTCAAATTTGAAGTCCAGGTTGCAACTTGGCATCAGGGGTTGGTGCTCCTTCCAGTAGGTGCTGGTAAATCAGGGGTTGGTGCTCCTTTTTGTTGGTGTAGATAAATAAAAGGTTGGTGCTTCTTCCAGTGGGTGTTGGTAAATTTATTGTAAAGTTGTTGCTTTGCAAAGGCTAGATTTGGATGGGAGTCCAAGCAGTCATTTTTGAGGAGTAGCCACATTGGTGAACCTTGTTAAATCTTGTGTTGTGTGATGCTCTCTTGTTATACTTGCTGTATTTGTTTTTAAGTTTTTAATTGCTTCGGTATTAAGAGTTGTAAAATCAAGTTTAAAAGGCTACACTGATTCACCTCCCCCTCTCAGTGTCACTGTAATACTAACACCTAAATAAAAAAGGTCCAAACTTGACCTCAAATCAAACAAATGTGATTTTCTCAGCTATGGAGATACAATGAAGGGGTATAAACTGTGGGATCCTACTGCCCACAAGGTAATTATTAGCCGAGATATCCTTTTTAATGAAAATCCATGCAAAAGAAGGAGGTACAACAAACACCTATGTTGTACAAGTTGAAGTAGATATGAATGAAGATGAAAATGAAAATCAGCATGCTGAAACTTTTGATCAAAATGCAGAATAATAAGTAGAACAACAAGTAGAGCAACAAGTAGAGTAGCCACAAACAATAGATCATTGAGTTAGAAGATATACATGTCCACAAAAGTATCTGAAAATGTATTCTCCTATTTTTCAGTCCTCTTTCGCTTTGTTAACTAATGATGGTGAGCCTAGTTCATTTCAGGAAGGCTAGAGAATCTGAAAATGCAAAAAAGTGGAGGAAATCCATTGAGGACGAAATGGAAGCACTTTGCAATAATAAAACCTGGGAACTGGGAAGAAGGGTTATTGGCAACAAGTGGGTGTACAAAGTAAAGAAGAACAATGATGTGTTTTTGGAACATTATAAAGCCCATTTGGTGGCAAAAGGTTATGTGCAAAAGCTAGGTATAGAATTTAATGAAATTTTCTCTCCAGTTGTGAAGCTGACTACTATTAGAGCTTTACTTGCACTTGTAGCAGCACAAAATTTAGAACTAGAGCAGCTTGATGTAAAAATTGCTTTGTTGCATGGTGATCTCGAGGAGGGGATTTATATGGATCAACCTGAGGGCTATGAAGAAAGAGGCAAAGAGCATTTGGTTTGTAGACTCAAGAAATCTCTATATGGATTGAAATAGGCGCAACGAAAAATTTGACACCTTCATGAAGAGCCAAGGTTTGAGCAGGAGTGAAGCTTACCATTGCGCATACTATAAGAGGTTTGATGATGACAATTTTATTATTTTGTTGTTGTATGTAAATTATATGCTAGTTGCATACCCTAACATGAAGAAAATCATTGATCTAAAGGCTCATTGGCTAGGACATTTGAAATGAAGGATTTAGGAGCAACAAACCAAATTTTAGGGATGAAGCTACACAGGAAAAGAACATGAAGGAGCAACAAAGCAAATGTTGGTCAAAAATCCGCACCTTAACGAGCAGGCAAGAGAATGCAAAGCTTACGCGTCTCACCTGCAGACCTACGCCAACATTGAACGGTCGCTCCGCTCCAGGAGGTAGTGCAATCAATCTCCGGAGAAGGTTAGTTCCTTAGTCCTAGCTACATGTGTCAAAAATGAAAGGGAAAAGGTGAAGGCGGAAATAAATAAAAGGTCGTAGTCAGAACTCACAAGGATGGGTATAGCCGCATCAAGACACATGCGCCCATAACATTGCAAGCATAAATACAAGCATTCTACTTAACAGATCAACCAATCACGTCCTCACTTATCAATTAGCACAATGGGTTGAAAGTGAATTCCAGAACCAGAGAATGGGTCCGTGAAATCTAGGATACAAAATTAAAGTACGTCCACCCAACTAGCCTAAGCAAAAATAAACCCCAACCCAATTTGAAAGCAAATTCCAAAACTAGTAAGTAAAGCCCACGAAATCTAGATAGCAGAATTAAATTGGATTACTCAGATAGCCATAGTAGACATAAGCACTTCAAACTGAACACAAAGATGTGAAGACCAAACTGGAGATCAAATAGTAGGATACTTATATTTACAAAATGATGAATATTACATATGAATTGTAATGGCTAAAGAGTTGCCCCTGGTATGCCTAACATCCCAATATTTATAATAATTTTTACAATAAATTCAAACATAAGCTTTTATGGCGCTAGGCATGAAGATAAAATTAATATAGACAGGCCTTCGACTGGTACCCTACATCTCTAAAGATGTGACTGGAAACGACTGTCAAGAAAGGTAGGTGACTCTGGACCAATTTGAGTTTTACTATGCCATAACTATTTCACCTACCTTGCCCCTTCAGATACGCAATGAGCCGCAATTGCCCCGGGATCTGTGTTTTAAAATTTTGCCTTGTTAGAAGGCTCACTTTCCCATTAACTCCATAATTTTGTAGCAGAGCGCTTCTGATGGAGGGCGGGCTCCTTAAGGTCTTTCTTTCTTGCTATACTCCGCCCTATATATTATTCGTGATCGGGCAGGGTTTTTAGAAGTTCGTCCTGCTAATGTCCCAAAGTTCCGCCCGGGAGCAATTCCTAAGTTATTGTCTGACCTATTCTCTTCTCGTTCTTAGGAAATATTTGACCTTTGTGGCGGATCTTTGGAACTATTGCTTACTCGGCTACCCCGAATCTTCTGCCCATTTGTCGTTTGTTGCCGCCCACTAGTAATAATTGCCTTCATCTTCGACTCGACCGCTAATGCTCCAAAATTTGACCGATTTCATAGAACATCTTTACAAAGGAGATGAGTGGCGACTCACAGGGGCTTTTCACTTGCGAAAAAGCAGAACCTAGAAAGCTACAACTTGAAACACTCACAAATGGAGAAGGGGACAGAGAGAGCATAAACAACGACAACCAATAAAGGTTGCAAGACAAAGGAGGAAGGCAGCCAAAGGTTAAAGGAAAATAAGGCAGAACGGGGCGGGAGAGAAGAAAAGAAGGGAAATCAGGAGTGGAAATAGCAAGCAAAAACAAGGAAAAAGGACAAGAGAGCGCGGGGAGGAGGAAAACACAAGAAGCAACAGAGGCAAGAAGGCGACAACCACTAACCTCAGAGGTTAGTGATAGTAAACACGAAGGGGATATAGAAGAAGGAAAAGATGCAAAAAAGTAACAAGAACAAAAGGAATGTGATCCATGGGACACCCCATAGATCGCGCTCTCATAAACATACCCCACCAAAGACCAAGGCCCATTCAAGAACAGTTAGAATGCCAGGAGCATCTATCAGTCCTGATGCAACACTTTTTTCTAACGCAATCAAGAAAATTTTTCATTTGCTCACCACCACTCTTCAAGGGGATCTTTAGTCGCAAAATCATTCTTAGCTACAACACATGCTACTATCAACTTTTGGGGTGCTATTTATATATCAGTTTTCCATTGAATCGAGGCGTAGGCACTACTCTCAAAATATTTTATTTGGCGTAACTTGGGTGGATTTGCCCATGACATCACGCTTGTTACTGTTGGTCATCAAATCCGCATAGGAAAGGACTTTCGCGGTAGGTGTGTGCGCCCTGGACCCGCGACCAACATTGAAAGGCCGAGAGAAAGAAATGCCCCTCGTGCCAATCTCCGGAGAAATGCCGACTCCTATACTAATCTACTTTTGGGGTTTGAGATAAGAGTGCAAGAAAGAAATAAATGGAGTTAGGGTTAGAAAAAGAAAATAAAAAGGGGTAAAGGGAGAGAGATCACTGGTTTAAAGTGGGGAAGAATAGGAAGCATGATCACCAACCAATAACTTGAATAGCAGCAAAGAACACTAAGAGTAAAACTAAAGAAACGTGATACTAGCCCCCTTATGTATCCTCTGGATGGGTTCGCAGGGTTCTCCTTTCTCTCTCGCTGGAATTCAGGATTCAGAGTAACAACGATTAAGATAAGGGAATAACAGAAACCACGATCCACCATGCAGCATAAAAGGAGGCCGATACGACGATTTTCCTCTCCTATGTATCCTCCAGGGCAAATTTCAGGGTACAGTCCCCGATCGCACACCGAATGCAGGATTCAAAGTTACAGTATGCAAACAAAAAAAGACAAAATAATTAAGCACAGAAGGCAACATACAGGAGAGAAATGACAGGAGAGAAATGAAGCTCAAAAAATCTTTAGTATTAGTCGCAGGACATCAAGTTACAACAGCTTTCTAGCAGAAAGTTCCCCCCACTCTTTTACATTGCAATGCTTGGGTTTTTATAGAGGACCCGACCCTCTGATTCATAATTATACATCATGGAGAAGTACCCCCTCGAGCCCTGGGAAGTCAGCTCCTCGCGGCTGTTGCCGTTGAGCTTTCAAATCTTTTACCAGAAATAGTAACTACAACCAAGTTCATCGGGAAAATGGACATTTAATAAGCCATCTGAATCGTCCTTAGCCTCTGGGTGCAATACTCGAGTAGCCACCATGCTTGACGGGTTCTCCTTCAAGGACGGATGCTTCGCGTCCAATTGCCCAAAATGATCGGCGAACTTGTCGGGAAAGGAAAGATGCATTTATGAAGCAACCGAGCACCTCGGGAAAGTACCCGGCTTGAAGTGCGTGCCTTGGAAGTGCTTCGCTAGATCTCTTCTCGCAATTCTGCTTCGCAATGGGTTTGGCCGAAGTGAATCCTCCTTCTAGGTTTGATACTTTGGATGGTTGAGCTTTGCAACACAGCTTCGAGGGGGCTGAGCACCGAAGTAGATCTCTTAAGGTGGGGCCCTTCATTCTCTACTGCTTCGCCAGTTGAATTACTTCGCTAATGCCCCAAGGAAATGTTTCGCCCGCCGCGATCTTTCTTTGAAACTATGGTTCGGGAGTCTTGCGGCCGAAGCAGAAATGGTTCACTGGCAGAGGGGCCCAAAGTGGGTGCTTCGGTGACTTTCTGGCAAAGCATTTTCAATGTTTGCTTCGAGATCCGCCTCGCAAAGCTTGGGTCGAAGTGACCGCTAGATATGCTTCGGGCCCGAAGTGGTTCTCCTGCCTTAGTGCCTTTGGGATTTGGTTTTGGGCCTTTCTTCTTCGGGTGAAGCTGTCATTTGAATACCTCTTCACTAGATTCTCACCCGAAGTAGTTTTGGAAATGCTTCGGGTGCGAAGCTCTTCTTGGCGTTTCCCTTATACTCTCCCTTTAGCAAATGCCGCTTCGCAAAGCTTGGGGCCAAAGTGACCGCTAGATATGTTTCGAGCCCGAAGTCCTTTTTTTGCCTTAGCCAATTCGTCTTGCGGTAATGACTCTCTTCGGCGGGGGTGCCGCTTCACAAAACTTTTGCTCGAAACACTTTTGGAAATGCTTCGGGTGCAAATCTTTCTCTAGCGCCTTCCTCTTGTTCTTCTTCGTTGAAACTGCTTCGCTAATTTTCCACCCGAAGTAACCTTTTGAAGCGCCTCGGGTCCGAAGTTCTTTTCACTTTCTTCTTCTTCCCTTCGGCGAAGCTATCCTAGCTGCGAAGCTCTTTCTATCTTCTTTTATGTACAAGGGGAATGGCTATGAAAACCAAAATTGCTGTAACTTACATACATCTCAAAAGGTAATAATTAATATTATACAAAATTCTACTATTCTTCTACCCCTTGTATAATGTGACAAAAAGTGTCAACATTCTTGGCGGCTCGCGGGGTGACGAGCTCGCCTCGACAAAAGAACCTTTTAGCCCTGATCCATTGGGCTATGGAGTCACTGATTTCCCCCAGACCCTTCTCTTTCTATCTCCTGGGGCACTTCTATGGTTTGTCCTCCCTCTTCCTCTGCTACTCCCTCTTCTTCTTCTTCCTCCTCTCCCTACACGGCTTCCTCTGGCACGACCTCTTGCTGCGGCAGTGGTTCGAGGCGATCACGGATACGTTTCATCATTCTTCGGACATGAGCCCAGGCACCCTTTTGAAATGGCTTTTGATCTTGTAATGCCTTGACTAGAATGCGAAACCGATCAATCTGCCCGATGTCAGCATGTTTGGCCCTGATGAATAGATCGTTTAGGCATGCTACCATCTTGCAGTATCTCAAGATGAAGTTCGTTATCTGCCCTTCTGAGATCGGCTCCTCCCATCCGTCTATCTCCGAGACATCGCTCTCGAACTGGAGCCAGACTGGTTTGAGATCATCTTTAGTCAGAAGGTTCTCGTCATCGTCTGTGAAACTCGGGAAACCCAAGGAAGAAAGGTCTTGAAAATAATTCATTGAGGCATGCTGCTCATTGTCAAAAATGTCCTGGAGGCCTCTCGCCTTTTGAGCTTTTCGCACCTTGGAAAAGAAGGCGCGAACTGTGGCCTGGGCCGTGGACCAATCCCTAGCCGTCCGGGTCATTGCAATGACCCACAGGTCCTGATATCTAGCATTTTGGACGTCAAAGGCTAACTTGAGCCGGCTCCTGGATTTTTGCATGACCTCATCAATGATCGGCCCTCCCTCGGCAATGGCATGCTAGGCTTCGGTGATGTAGGTCAATATGGAAAGGGCGTTGGAACACCGAGACCTGAAATTCTTGAGCAAATGGGCACGAATCTCCTTAATTCTGCTCCTATCAAACACCGTCAGGTCTTCCTTCTCGTACAGTTGAGCTTGCATTTGTGCAACTTTGCTTTCAAGCTCTTTGGCCTTTAGATCATTTTTGGCCCGTCTCTACGCCTAGTTTTCTTCTGTGCACTGGAGCTATAGAATTTGCAGTTTTAGAGCATGCATTTCCTTCTTCATTGCCTTGCACTGCTCCTCGGCTTCCGCTAACTTGGAGCGAACCCTCACCAAATCTTCCTCTAACTTGACATTGGCGGTTTCTGCCTCCAACCTGCGCTGGTTAGCAATGGTTGCATGCGCCCTAAAGGTCTCGATTCGGACATGCATGGATGCCGATTCGTTATCCACATTTAGATGCACCAGGTCCTTAGGTGTTTCCTGGTAATCATAGTCTGCTGGAGTCATTTCATCCAGAGGCTTTTGAACCTTAGGGACCTTCTTGATTTTGTGCATCTTCCCAGCTTTCAAATCAAACACGATGCATTTTTCAACCTGAGCCGTCGCTCGCCCTCTTCTCTTTCTCGCCTCCTTCAAGATTTTGTCGGTATTTTTCCGGGCTTGGAGTAGCTTCTCGGCAAGGGGGCGTTCCTTAATCAAGGACATCTCTGATTCAAACAAGGCTGGATCTCCAGCCGAAGGAGTGAACAAATACAAGGAGTGGATGGGGGATGCCTCACCAGAAGCTTCGGCGGCAGATGTGGCGGGTATTTCGGCAATGGGGGCCACTTCGTGTGAGATGGGGGATTGAAGAATGGGGCTCGACGTCGAAGTAGTATCTCCGCCTCTACTAACGACCAAGGGAATGGCAGCGTGAGTGGGCGAAGTGAGATCAATGGACTTGCCCCGGCCGGGATCGTGGGATGGACTTGGACTAGCCACGGGCGATGTGTGAGGGGATGAGTGGCCTTGCAGGGGAGACTGATGGGAATCCTCGACCGTGACTGCAGTGGACATGGGTGAGACCTGAGCAAAGGGTGGAGAATGCGTACCTGAGTGCCCTCCTGGCAATGCGGCTGTAGTGACTTCAAATGTAGCCGCCTCCTGTTCTTTCTCTGCCTCGGCATTCTCAACATCCATGGTTTCTGCCTCGGCGTCCCCTTTCGATTGGAGGAGTTCCTCCACATTGATGACATTGATATCTGGGACGGTTTCGGTGCTTGGCGGTGCCGCACTCTCAACATTTGCTTCAGACGGGCCCGGTGTAGGTCGTCCAGTGGAAGCACTCTGAAACCCTGTGCGGAGCCTCTTTGGATGGCTTGGAGGCACTTGGACTGATTCTGGCCTCTTTCTTTTCGTTTTCACCAGCGGTTGTTCTAAATCTTCTGAGCTCGTGTCTTGGCATCTCACAGGTACCTGAGGTGTTTTCCGTGGTGCAGCTTTGGCCTTCTTCCCCTTCTTCGGCCCCGAAGTAGTTTCTTCTCTCCTTGGGCTTTTGCCCGAACTTGGGATAGCCAAAGGAATGAGGTCGACGAAGGATAGGGGCTTCCATGTTCCAGCATTGGCCTCATAGACCGTCTTGAAGTCCTTGTTAGTCGCCAAGAACCCGTAAGAGTTCATTTTTTGGCAGTGGACCCTCATTATCCACGACTCTCTCAACTGGGCCACGTCCCAATCCTTCAACCCCTCGCTCAGATCGTCTTTGGCTTTCCTCCAGAAGGTGGAGTTAGGGCTCGAGAAGGGATGCCGAACTGGGTCATATGCGACCTCCATCGGGTAGAACTCGTGCCAGGGAGGGAGTGTTTCCATCTTCTCCAAGTGCCACTCCAAATCCCTCCTATTGGGATTGTTCCTTTGTTCTACGATTTTTGGGTGGGGGCACACATGGAAGTTCTTGAATCGTAGATGATCCCTCATTACTCCCAAGGGATCGTAGAGCCATTGTTGGGGAATCTGGAGCAGACCAAAATTGGCAAGCTTCTCCTCCAAGAAGACATTCTGGTTTAGGGCGAACACCTCGATAACTCCCATTTTGAAAGGGAAATCGCAGGTGTGAGCCCATTTCCGACCATGGCCGTAGATGGCATTTGTTGCGTCGCTCTACCGAGCGACCTCCAATGCAAACTGGTATTCGGAGGGGTAGACTGGCAGCAGGAAGGGCTTCCCTACGAAGCCAAATATGCGAATTACGAGCCCCTGTGTCAGCTGGAAAATGTCTCCCCTCTTCTCTTGTACCACTTTGTCTCTTAGGAGGAGGGGAACCCGAGGGGAAGACCCTGTTAGCATATGCATGGCGGGTCCCAAAAATTGTTGGTTAAAATAATAGTAGGACTCCGTCTTCAATAGGAGAGGGGTCCACTGGTATATAGGCAAAGGATTTCCATCCTTACCGACTGGTGAAACATCAACATAAGGAAAATTCTTATGTACATGAAAGAAAAACAACCAAACCAAAAGAGAGCAGGGCCCGAAGTACTTATTTGTCCCAGCATTCTTCATGTTGGTAAGCCGCGTGTGTAGGGTCCTGGCCACCCATTATGCCCAGTCAAAAAATACTGGGTTGGTGCTCGGCCTCGAAGCATCGGGGGCATAAAATTCCCCTCTAGAAATACACTCGGCCAAAGACACCTGCCAAGGGTGTACCATAGCGTCAGTTGATAGGCCTGCCACCCATGCAATGATGGAGAAGATGTCGGCGTTTTTAAAGGCCTCCAAGGGTAGGGGCATTTGGGGCAATTTGTCGAAGGGAGCCCGCTTTTGAGGCTCTGCCGTAAAAAATTGATCATGTAGTTGGAGGAGGTGAACCTCTCCATTTGTTCGCTGAGAATGACGTTGTGAACCGTGTACCCTTTAGGAGGGCCTTGCTGCGGCGCAAAGGCTACCTGGACATCTTCCTTCAAAATGGAGAACAACTTGTGGCCGGAGGCATCTATCACTTGTATGGAGGCGGGCTTGTAGTTTTGCACGATGGCATTGATCAGTTCAGGGCAGTGATGCGTGGGTGGCGTCAGATACCAGTATATCTGTGAGTACTAGGCGACAGCCCTTGTGTTGTCTGCCGAGAGCCTGTCCCTCATGAACTCAATGGTTCTCCTGAGTTCGGCTATGCTCTTTGTCAGCTTGGTATCTCTGATCTTATCCCACCCATCAACTAGCGGTTCTTCAGGTTGCTCGTCCCCCGAATCCTCCCTTTCTTCTACGACTTGTTTATCTGGGCGGCGGCTAAAATCAACTTTCTTCGGCCTTTTATCATGGCCTTTTGCCTTTGGCTGTTCGGGGGCCGCCACTTCTGGTTCTTTCCCCTTTTCCTTAGAATTCTTCTTTCCCATGGTGCTTGGGGCAATGAAGAATACAATGTGGAGGGCTTCGGGATTGGAGGCTTCAAAGCACAAGATAGGAGAGCTTGAAGGCTAGCAGTGAAGTCTGCATGAATCGTCGAGCAAATAGCTTCCCTACTGCTGGAGTCTGCCTTATATAGCCCTAGAGGGCAACCACCCATATTTATGGCACTTGCCATAATTAAATTCGTGTCCTCAACCTAGGAGGTTGTTGCTTCTTCCTAATTCGCTACATGGTGGAGTGGTACACAGGGCCATGTGCTATGATGATTGCGGCTTGCTTCGAAAGCGCGACCCTCTGCCACTTCGTACCTCGGGGTGAACTTTTCTCTTAACCGAATCCCCCGAGGACGTACCCGACACCTTTTAATTTAATTTTCCTGCTTCGAACGCCTTTTGAAGGCGACTGTCGACACATTTCCCAAGGCACGTTTTAAATGCCCCTGCCTTTTGTGTCATTGGGTTGGTGAAGACGAGGTCAGGGTTGAAGTGCTTCACGACGAACCTTTGGTGCGATCCAGTTTTCTTCGCCTCGGGCCCAAAGTAGTTCTCCTTCGTAGGAGACCGTTTCCGAAGTGCTTTCCGTTTGAGAAGTGGTTCGCTGATTCTCCTTCGAAAATTGCTTCGCTTGGACTCCCCTTGGCGAAGCACCCCTCATACCTCAGTCTGAGTCTTGTTTGGCCAACGCGCTTCGCTGCGAGCCATTTTCCATCGGCTACTTCGGGCAACCATTTCCCGAAGGAGATTTTTTTTTTTTTGAAGCTTAGCTGTCGAAGTAGAACTCAACCTGAGTACCTAAGCAACACTTTATTTAATAGCCAAACTATTTACAGTATTTACACAAGTTTGCGGCATAATCGGCATGCCGCCACCATGGATTCAACTTTGGGTGATTATCCGGTAAACCTGCAGTGTCCGGACCAGATCAGATTGTATTTTAGCAGATCTTTGAAGTTCGACTGGACTCTTCCCGAAGTTTTCCATGTTGCGAACAAGAAGCAACGCAATGAGTCGTCGTTCCTGCTGATCTCCAGGCTATTGATAAAAAAACCTGCCACATGAATGCCCTCTTGGGGTAATGACCTTAGTGATAGCCGATACCAATAACAGACCCAGTACCAGAATTCCGAGGATTCTAATAACTGTATGTCAGGCACAGGCTCTTCCGCCCCTTCGTAGTGGTAACAAGGCTCCTCCATTGAAAAGTGATCTCCCAAGATTCCTTCGGGTTCAGCTTGAGGATAAGACGTGTTTGATGGGCTCTGGCCGAACTCTTGCATGTCGTGCCCTGGGATACAAAAAGGGTGCAAAAATGCGCCCTCTTTGTTCACAAGTTCTCCTACTTGAACCTGTTCTTCTCTTCGGTCCGTCCCTCGATGGAGGTTGTAAGCGATCGTATTGCTTACTGTCGGAGCGAAGCTTGCATATTCCCATGAACGGGCCTGGATGAAGTCTGCTTCTTGAACTTCGCATGACTGCGCTTTGGGATTCTGCTCGGTGTAAGGAGTCCACCACAATGAATACTGCGTCGGACAGGCAGGAGTAGCAATTACTGGGCAAAGTGATGGGGTTTCTCCCCATTGCCACTTCCTTGACAGGAGCAGAAGTTGCTCTGCTCATACTGCTTCCTCAAATATTTGAGGGAATCTTCGTTCCCCTGATTACAGCAAGAGGAGGTTCAGGTCCGGGTGAAAGGCCCAAACGTAGAAAAGATGAGCTTGGGTGGACGTCGGTTGGATCTCCCCCGGAATCCTCTTCCAAGTTCTGTAGAATCGGACATTGAAGTCCGTGATGCTCTCCTGAGGTGCCCTCGTGATGGTGGAGAGGTACGTGAAAAGCTGGAAGGGGTCCTGAGAGCCGTCGAATGTTGCGATTAGTGCTCCCGCTAAGTCATCCCATGAGCAGATGCTTTTCGGCCAGAGCAATCTAAACCACTGCTGCACCCTTCCTTCCAGATAGGACCAGAAGTTTGATCATGACATCTTCGTGGATTATGTCATGGAGGGGTGCCAAAGTAGCGACATCTTCAAGGTGCTCTCGCGCCATTCCCGTAGTGCCATTGTATTTTGTCAATGACTTCAGGGCGCTTTTGGGAATCTCGTGGTAGCTTTGGAGATTCAAGGGGCCTGATTCGTTCTAACTAGGAAAACTTTTCTCGACCATTACAGCAGCGATCTTCGGAGATCGCGGTTGTTGCCACTATTTCAAAGTCGTCGGGTGAGCATTCTCTTATTTTCTCGTGAGGTCAAGGCTGTGCATCGAACCTCGATTTCTTTGAGATATCTTCTTTTTGCTTAAGAGGCGCCTTCGGTCGAGAGATCTGGATCTTCAACTTGACGGAGTCAACGGGCGATTTTGATAGAGGTAGACAAGCCAGAGATTCGCCGAACTAAAGCTTCCTTAAACGTGAGATATTTTAGCATGAAAGCACAGGTTTAGGTACTGGTCCTTACGACTTAGAGATTTTCGGGTTGACAAAGTCGCCAGATGCTAGGAGTCTTTCGGTAATGATAGCATCGATTCTCACTACTACTAAGAAGATGAGACTGACCGGATCTCAACGGGAACCTATTAGAACTTGGGTCCGGTGGAGACGGGCTTAAATTTTCTCAAATATAGGACCTTCGGTCCCATCGAGCGTGCCAGAAAGTGTTGGTCATCAAATCCGCACAGGAAAGGACTTTCGCGGTAGGTGTGTGCGCCCTGGACCCACAACCAACATTGAAATGCTGAGAGGAAGAAATGCCCCTCGTGCCAATATCCGAAGAAAGGTCGACTCCTATACTAATCTACTTTTGGGGTTTGAGATAAGAGTGCAAGAAAGAAATAAATGGAGTTAGGGTTAGAAAAAGAAAATTAAAAGGGGTAAAGGGAGAGAGATCACTGGTTTAAAGTGGGGAAGAACATGAAGCACGATCACCAACCAATAACTTGAATAACATCAAAGAACACTAAGAGTAAAACTAAAGAAACGCGATACTAGTCCCCCTATGTATCCTCTGGACGGGTTCGCAGGGTTCTCCTTTCTCTCTCGTTGGAATTCAGGATTCAGAGTAACAACGATTAAGATAAGGGAATAACAGAAACCACGATCCACCAGGCAGCATAAAAGGAGGCCGATACGGCACTTTTCCTCTCCTATGTATCCTCCAGGGCGAATTTTAGGGTACAGTCCCCGATCGCACACCAAATTCAGGATTAAGAGTTACAGTATGCAAACGAAGAAAGATAAAAAAATTAAGCACAGAAGGCAGCATACAAGAGAGAAATGAAGCTCAAAAAATCTTTAGTATTAGTCGCAGGACATCAAGTTACAGCAGCTTTCTAGCAGAAAGTTCTCCCACTCTTTTACATTACAATGCTTGGGTTTTTATAGAGGACCCGACCCTCTGAGTCATAATTACACATCATGGAGAAGTACCCCCTCGAGCCCTGGGAAGTCGGCTCCTCGCGGCTGCTGCCGCTGAGCTTTCAAATATTTTACTAGAAATAGTAACTACAACCAAGTTCATCGGGAAAATGGACATTTAATGAGCTGTCTGACTCGTCCTTAGCCTCTGGGTGCAATACTCGAGTAGCCACCATGCTTGACGAGTTCTCCTTCAAGTACGGTTGCTTCGCGTCCAATTGCCCAAAATGATCGACGAACTTGTCGGGCAAGGAAAGATGCATTTATGAAGCAACCGACCACCTCGGGAAAGTACTCGGCTTGAAGTGCGTGCCTTGGAAGCGCTTCGCTAGATCTCTTCTTGCAATTCTGCTTCGCAATGGGTTTGGCCGAAACAGATCCTCCTTCTAGGTTTGATACTTCGAATGGTTGAGCTTTGCAACACAGCTTCGGGGGGTCTGAGTGCCGAAGTAGATCTCTTAAGGTGGGGCCCTTCATTCTCTACTGCTTCGTCGGTTGAATTACTTCGCTAATGCCCCAAGGAAATGTTTCACCCGCCGCGATCTTTCTTTGAAACTATGGTTCGGGAGTCTTGTGGCCAAAGCAGAAATGGTTCACTGGCAGAGGGGCCCGAAGTGGGTGCTGCGGCGACTTTCTAGCAAAGCATTTTCAATGTTTGCTTCGAGATCCGCCTCACAAAGCTTGGGCCGAAGTGATCCCGAGGTTGAAGTGCATGCCTTGGAAGCGCTTCGCTAGATCTCTTCTTGCAATTCTGCTTCGCAATGGGTTTGGCCGAAGCAGATCCTCCTTCTGGGTTTGATACTTCGAATGGTTGAGCTTTGCAACACAGCTTCGGGGGGTCTGAGTGCCGAAGTAGATCTCTTAAGGTGGGGCCCTTCATTCTCTACTGCTTCGTCGGTTGAATTACTTCGTTAATGCCCCAAGGAAATGTTTCGCCCGTCGCAATCTTTCTTTGAAACTATGGTTCGGGAGTCTTGCGGCCGAAGCAGAAATGGTTCACTGGCAGAGGGGCCCGAAGTGGGTGCTGCGGTGACTTTCTGGCAAAGCATTTTCAATGTTTGCTTCGAGATCCGCCTCGCAAAGCTTGGGTCGAAGTGACCGCTAGATATGCTTCGGGCCCGAAGTGGTTCTCCTGCCTTAGTGCCTTTGGGATTTGGTTTTGGGCCTTTCTTCTTCCGACGAAACTGTCATTTGAATACCTCTTCGCTAGATTCTCACCCGAAATAGTTTTGGACATGCTTCGGATGCGAAGCTCTTCTTGGCGTTTCCCTTATACTCTCCCTTTAGCAAATGCCGCTTCGCAAAGCTTGGGGCCGAAGTGACCGCTAGATATGTTTTGGGCCTGTTGCAAATGTGAATAGGACTTAGAAAAATCCAGTTTTTTCTAGTCCTAAGTGTAAACACTCCTAGGTTTTGTCGGCAAGATATGTCGGCATCAATTTTTAATTTTTCCTATTTCCTATTCTCCCTACCCTCCTCCTATATTCCCTCCTCTACCTTCTCCTTATTCCTCCATGCCTTCCATTTCCCTTATCTCTCCAACTCCTTTCCCTTTATTCCTCCAACCTCCTTATCCTTCCACGCTCCCTTTCCTCTATTCTCTCCAACCCCTTCTAAGTTATGCACTATATAATGTGCATTGTCAAATTAATATAATGAATAAGGTTGGGGTGCACAATTAAAATATTATTATTCTGCTGCATTTATTTATTTTGTTTTATTTTGTACTGCATCAAAGTGTGCTCTCGGACTTACACTGGTATCAGAGCCAGTCGGGCACGGTTCTCGAGGTGAGGCCAGTCGGGCACGAATCCCGAGGCAGGTGTCAGGCACGGAGGTCGAGGCATCGCCAGCAGGGCTCGGATCTTGAGGCGGATCAAGAATGTTTGGGCACGGATCTCGAGACGGATCGTGCGTAGGTGTCAGGCGGACATCAGGCTCGACACGCATCTCGAGGCGACACGTGGCAGCAGACGGCTCGACATGAATCTCGAGGCGACACGTGGCATCCGATGAGGTGGCAGCTGACGTGGCAACACGTGGATCGAGGCAGCTGAGGTGGCAGAGCGGTTGGTTAAAATTTTGCCTCGTGGCGGGCTTTAATTGGCTGAGTTTGCGGCAAAAAGAGGCGACTGTGATTGCCCGAAGGCAATCGAAAGACTCTTTGAGTCTTCGGGTTTAAAAACCCTCTTTGCATCCTCCATCCGGCGCATGTGGGATAAAAGAGGGTTATTTTTTAAAAACAAATCGCCGCCAGTCGGTTATAAAGAAACCCGCCTTCCCTTGTATTCTCGTCCGGACGCCTAGCGGAGTTGGCTAGGGCAGTTGCTAGCGGAGAGGAGGTCCCGGGGTCGAATCCCGTCGGAGGCTATAAAGCAAAGTTTTTTTTTTAATTAATTTTGCCGCCAGAGGAGAATAAAAGGGAGGACATTCCCTTTGTTTCCAGCGGAGCCGTGTGGTGCAGCGGCCAAGACCGCCCGCCGGTGTTTGGGAGGTCGCGGGTTCGAATTCGCCCGCGTGAAAGGTAAAATTTTTTTTAAATTTTAAAGGTTTTAAAATTTTTTAAAGTTTTTAAATTATTTAATAATTTTAAATTATATATTTTTTTAAATTATCTTTTTTAATAATTTATTTAAAAGGTAATTTAAAAAAAATATAAAAAATTTATTAAATTTGTTTTAAAGACTTTATAAAAATTTTAAAAACCTTGTTTGAAGAGCATTTGTGAAAAAGGAGAAATAATTTGCCCGTGCAATGATAGATGATCCGGTCAGTGGGGTGCTATAATGCACTTCTCTCGCTCTTGAGAAGAGAGACACCGAAATCCTTTGATGAAAGGGTTCAACGATCAGGTCTCCATACAGTTTTTTGTCAGCTGGAAAATCAGGTGATTGCTCATCTGAGGAAACCGGATTCAGGGTACGAGGGAGATTCTGAAGACAATATCTTCAAAAAAAGGATTGAAGAGTCCAAGACCATGGAAGTTGTACCGGAGGTACAAGCAAGTGCCAGTTATACACCTGGTGTACTGGTAGCAGAATCAAGTGAGAGCTATACACCACGCTCTCCTGAACCAGAAGCAAGAAGAAGAAGAAGAAGAAGAAGATCCAGAGGAAGTGGATCCTGAAGAACCTGAGATCATAGTGATAAGTGACGACGAAGCAGACAACTTTGCTCTTCCCATACAGAGCAATCCTCAAGAAGAAGAACACCAACTCAGTGAGTGTTCTAAAAAGGCGAGATTTGATTTAAATCATTAATCTCTTTGTACTGCTTTGTATTTCTTGTGTGCTCCAAATAAAGTTTGTTTTTTTCTGCAATGGCATCCAATACTAGTCTACCGATTCCTGAGTTCAATGGAGGAGATTATGAGTATTGGTCAATTAAAATGAAAACCCTTTTAATAGGAAAAGGTTTATGGGATGTAGTCGAAGAAGGCTATACTGAACCTACTGCTGCTGAATGGGCAGCTTTCACTACTGCCGATAAAAAGGCTAAAAAGGAAGCTCAAAAAAACAATTCTTTCGCCCTTTATCACATACATGCTGCCCTAGATAAAAGTATCTTCCCTAGGATTGCCTCTTATGTAATTGCACAAGATGCCTGGAATGCCCTGAAAGAAAGTTATAGAGGTAGTGACCAAGTAAAGCGGTAAAGCCGCAAACATTGAAACGAGATTTTGAAAATCTCAAGATGCAAGAAAATGAAAAAGTGGGAGATTACTGCATGCGAGTGAAAGCCGTAGTTGATAAAATGGTCACACTAGGGGAAGATATTAAGCCAGAGGTTATGGTGAAGAAAGTGTTGAGAACACTTCTTCCTAAGTGGAATTCAGTTGCAATAATTATTGAAGAATCCAAAGACTTAACCTCGTTGTCTTTTGATGCCCTAACTGGTTCACTTCTCTCACATGAAGAGAGGTTACAGGAAACTCCTACCACCAGTTATGGAGGAGATGATAAAGCTTTTGCCTCACATGAAGGAAGAGGTAGAGGCCGTGGCAAGAGGACAACACAGAGGCAGAGGCAGGAATAATCAAAGAGGAGGAACTCCTAACAGAGGAGGATCATCCAACAGAGGAGGAAATCAGAATAGAGGAGGACAACAACAAAATAGAGGGAAACAATCAGGCAGAGGTAAAGGAGGAGATAAGTCAAAACAATCTTGCTACAATTGTGGCAAACTTGGCCATTATGCTCGTGACTATTGGACTAAGACTTCACAAGGAGCTAGTAGCAGCCAGAGCAGTCAGTTTGGAAACTTTGGAGAAGAGGAAGAGGCCACAAATCTCTTTCTCTCATATGGTCAAGCAGATCAGAACATGAATGATACATGGATCTTGGACACTGGGTGTTCAAACCATATGAGTGGCAAAGAAGAGCTCTTTGCTACTCTAAATTCCTCCTACAAATCTAGCATCAAATTGGGAGATGATAAATCATTGGCAGTAGAAGGCATTGGAGCTATGGCAGTTCCAACTAAAGAAGGAGTCAAACAAGTAAGTGATATCTATTATACACCCCATCTCCAACATAATATTTTAAGTGTTGGACAAATGTTAGAAAAGAACTACAAGTTGCTTTTTGATGAGGGTAAATGCACTATTTTTGATAAAAATAACAATAATAGAATCATTACTCAAGTGCCAATGTCAAAGAATAGATTGTTTCCTTTAAAGTTTGGCCAGCCAGGGGGAGATAAGTTAGCAAATGTTGCTATTACCAATCCAAGTGTCCTATGGCACTTGAGATATGGCCATTTGAATTCTGCTAGTTTGAAAATGCTAACTTCCCAAGCCATGGTCACTGGACTTCCTAAAGTTCAAGATGGTAAAGAAGTCTGTGAAGGGTGTGCTCTTGGAAAGCATGCCAGATCAAAGTTTCCTCATGGACAAGCATGGCGGGCCAGCTATCCACTCCAGCTAGTGCATACCGACATCTGTGGTCCGATGCAGACATAGTCTGGGTAACAACTCTTACTTTCTACTCTTTATTGATGATTATACTAGAATGTGCTTGGATATATTTTTTGAAACATAAGGATGAAGCATATAAATGTTTTCTTGATTTCAAACCAAGAGTTGAAAGTGAAAGTGGACATTTTGTAAAATGTCTTCGATCAGATAGGGGAGGAGAATATTCCTCTAATGAGTTTGTGAATTTTTGTAAGCAACATGGCATTAAGAGGCAGTTCACTACTGCCTACACTCCACAATAGAATGGTGTCGCAGAGAGAAAGAATCGCACTATTGTGGAGATGGCAAGGTCTATGCTTCAGACGAAGCATTTGACTAATTCCTATTGGGCAGATGCAGTCAGGACCAGCGTGTATATCTTGAACAGAAGTCCTACTTCAAGTTTGGAAGGACAGACACCTTACCAAGCATGGTATGGTAAAAAGCCAAATGTTAAGCATTTCAGAGTGTTTGGCTCGCTGGCCTATTCTCACATTCCTGATGAGCTTAGGAAGAAGCTCGATCCAAAGAGTCAAGCATGTATCTTTGTAGGATACTGTGAGAATACAAAAGCTTACAGACTCTATAATCCCCGGACTAGAAAGCTTGTGATTTCCAGGGATGTGATTTTTGATGAAGGGGGAGAATGGGGTAAGCCCCAAATATTCAGTGATGTTGAGGCCACTGATATAGTTGCTCAGCAGGTGCAACCGCAGATACCACAAAAAGGAAAGCAGTCTCCTCCCACAAATCCTCCAAGTCCATCTTCTGATTCAACTTCTTCACCAAGTCCTTCTCCACAGCGATCAGTAAGTTCCTCACCAATGGACATTGATTCTCCATCCAAAGGTAAGAGAACTCTATAGTATCATCCATCATCTCAGATGTTGGATAAAATTTTTTCAAGAAGATACACTAGGAGTCAAGCTAGTGAAATGGAATCTGTTTTACACAGATTAGAAAGTATGCACTTGTATGGTGATGATGACTCCCAGCAGGAACCTAGGGGAGATCAAGTTAACTATGCTTTGTTAACTAGTGCACAACTTGAACCTTCTAGTTATGAGAAGGCATGTACTCAAAAAATTTGGCAAGATGCCATGAAAGAGGAGATAACCTCTATAAAAAACAATGACACTTGGGAGTTGGTAAAGCTTCCTAAAGGCAAGAAATGTGTTGGATGTAAGTGGGTCTACAAGACCAAGTTTAATGCTGATGGTAGCATTGAAAGGCACAAGGCGAGACTAGTTGCAAAGGGATTCACTCAGAAATATGGAATTGATTATGAAGAGACTTTTGCTCCTGTAGCTAGACAGGAGACTATTAGAACTGTTCTTGCCTTAGCTGCAAATAAGGGATGGAAAGTTCAACACATGGATGTGAAAAGTGCATTTCTAAATGGTTACTTGACAGAAGAAGTGTATGTTGAGCAACCACAAGGATTTGAAGAGAAAGGTAAGGAGCACCTTGTTTACAGATTGAAAAAGGCACTCTATGGTCTCAAGCAGGCACCAAGAGCTTGGTACTCACGCATTGATGGGTACTTCAAAGAATTTGGGTTCACCAGAAGTAGAAATGAACCCACTCTTTACTACCTACAACAAGGAAATGACATCCTCATAGTTTGCTTGTATGTGGATGATCTCATATTCATGGGTAGTAATGAAAAACTGAATATGAAGTTCAAACACTCCATGATGGAGCAGTTTGAGATGAAAGATCTTGGCTTAATGCACTACTTCCTTGGAATGGAGGTTCATCAGTCAGATACAAGGATCTTCATCTGTCAACATAAGTATGTTCGGGACATGCTTAAGAAGTTTGCTATGGAGCATTGCAAACCAGTTGCAACTCCAGTTGGACATGGGATCCAATTAAGCAAAGATGATGGAGCATCAAAAGTTGACGTGACCACTTTCAGAAGCATGGTTGGGAGTTTGATGTTTCTCGCCAACACCAGACCTGATATACAATATGTTGTTTCTCTTGTTTCTCGATTTATGTCTAATCCTTCTGAGTTGCATTTGCAGGCAGCTAAGAGAATTCTTAGATATGTAAAGGGTACTTGGGATTTTGGAATCCATTACTAGAAATGTAACACTATCAAGCTTGTAGGCTTCAGTGATAGTGATTGGGGTAGTAACATTGATGACAGAAAATCAACCTCAGGGAACTGTTTTAGTCTGGGATCAGGACTAATAACTTGGAGTTCCAAGAAGCAGATGATAGTAGCACTATCTTCAACAGAAGCTGAGTATATAGCGGTCACTCATGCTAGTACTCAAGCTCTATGGCTACGAAAGGTATTAGAAGAACTTGGAGAGCAGCAAAGTGGTCCAACAAAGTTATTATGTGACAACATTAGTGCCATTCAGTTGGCATACAATCCTGTCCACCATAGTAGATCCAAGCATTTTGATATGAAGTACCACTTCATCAGAGATATGGTGGAAACTGAAATTGTTGAGCTTCACTATTGCCCCACTTTGGAGAATGTTGCGGACATCTTCACCAAGGCGCCGACTAAAGCTCAATTTATAAAGCTGAGAGATTGTGTAGTCAGTTCTCTCAACTTTAAGGGGGAGAATGTTGCAAATGTGAATAGGACTTAGAAAAATCCAGTTTTTTCTAGTCCTAAGTGTAAACACTCCTAGGTTTTGTCGGCAAGATATGTCGGCATCAATTTTTAATTTTTCCTATTTCCTATTCTCCCTACCCTCCTCCTATATTCCCTCCTCTACCTTCTCCTTATTCCTCCACGCCTTCCATTTCCCTTATCTCTCCAACTCCTTTCCCTTTATTCCTCCAACCTCCTTATCCTTCCACGCTCCCTTTCCTCTATTCTCTCCAACCCCTTCTAAGTTATGCACTATATAATGTGCATTGTCAAATTAATATAATGAATAAGGTTGGGGTGCACAATTAAAATATTATTATTCTGCTGCATTTATTTGTTTTGTTTTATTTTGTACTGCGTCAAAGTGTGCTCTCGGACTTACAGGGCCCAAAGTCCTTTTCTTGCCTTAGCCAATTCGTCTTGCGGTAATGACTCTCTTTCTTCGACGGGGGTGCCGCTTCGCAAAACTTTCGCCCGAAACACTTTTGGAAATGATTCGGGTGTGAAGCTTTCTCTAGCGCCTTCCTCTTGTTCTTCTTCGTTGAAACTGCTTCGCTGATTTTCCACCCGAAGTAACCTTTTGAAGCGCCTCGGGTCCGAAGTTCTTTTCACTTTCTTCTTCTTCCCTTCAGCGAAGCTATCCCAGCTGCGAAGCTCTTTCTATATTCTTTTATGTACAAGGGGAATGGCTATGAAAACCAAAATTGTTGTAACTTACATACATCTCAAAAGGTAATAATTAATTTTATACAAAATTCTACTATTCTTCTACCCCTTGTACAATGTGACAAAAAGTGTCAACAGTTACTAGCACATGCAATGAATGTCTTTTCTAGGGAAACAATGTTTGAATCTGAGGCCTTGATCCATTGGGCTACGGGGTTACAACAACAAAACACAAGAAAAACACAAACTACAAAAGGGAGTGCTTCAAAATCGATGCGCCTTCTGGAAGTTCCTCTTGCATTTTCTATTCGGGTCACCTCGGTACAAGATGATGTTATTTACTGCGTGGCCACGTGCTTTCTGCAATTTTATTTAGTTTTCGGTTTATTTACACAAAATTGCAATGTGATTGGCACACCGCGACCAATAACTCATTTTGGAGGTCATCCAGTGAATTTGCAATGGTCAGACCAAATCGTACTGAACATGAGGCGCTCTTTGTATTCCAGCTAACACTGCCCCAGATTTTTCCAAGTTGTTGTGTATCCACAACTTGATGAGCCATCATGCATACCAGTACTTATGCAATCTGATGAGGCCTGGAAATGCCTCAATAATAACATGTTTTGAACACTAAAATTGCCTATAAACTCTTATGTTTTATTTGATATGTTAGTTAAGTTGATTCAATATGTTGTATATTAACCATTTTGCATGATCAATGTATTTGGAATATTATATGCTGATTTTTACAGATTTTTGCATAGTTTTGTGTTCTTTTTGCTATGACTTGCTAAAATGGGATATGCTTAGAATAATAGCAGCATTTCACTAATCATGTTTTGATTTGTCTCAAGCATTTATTTCACCTAAATCTGCAACAAGTGCAAGCAAACTGTTGTCGTGAAGCAAAATCGGTCTTTCCCATGTAAATTCTAGCCAGCTGTCCATAAATAGCAAGGCATGGAATTCACATGTGGAAAGAGATGAAGACCATTGGAATTTGATCTTAGGAGATAACCCACATGAGAGATGCAGAAGAAATCACTGGAAAAGCACACATTTGTTCATTCCGAAGTATCTTCGAAATGAACAGATATCTTCGGAATGAGAGAACACAGCGTCTTCGGAATGAGCGGATCTTCGGAATGAAGAATGCAGTATCTTCAAAATGAGCGGATCTTCGGAATGAGAATTGCAGTATCTTCGAAATGAGCGATCTTCGGAATGAGAATTGCATTGTCTTCGAAATGAAGCCACTTATCTTCGGAATGAAGAATAGAATGTGTTTTTTGACTTGTTGACCGATTTATGAAGTCGAAAAAAGGGAAATAAAGATTGGAAAAGGTAAAGGAAAAGATCTTCCATCTGTATTTGTCGTCATTGCCGACCAAAGCCATCATTAAGGGAAAGATCAAGTTTTAATCTTCTTCTAGGATAAAACCAGAATTTGTTGCAGCATTGTAGGATTAGATCTTTTGAGATATTCTTTGTTTGTAATCAGACCATAGGACATCTATAAATATTGCTCTCATTCATGTTGAGCCTAGTAGTAGTAGCAACAAGAAGTAGAAAGTAAGGAAGCTAGGAAGAAGCAGAAAATAGGTAGAAGTTGACTGTTACAGTCCTGTAACAGGTTTTCAGCAGAATTATTGTAATCATGTTCTTTAATCAATAAAGTGCACCGGTTCTATTTCATATTTCTTGTAAATGAGTGTGATTAAGATTTAGAGAGAGAGAGAGACTTACACCTTCTTCTGGACAAGGAGGTTGGCCACTTCCAGACCTAGGAGGAGGACTAACAAGCAGGTTTTTATTCCGATTTTCTGTCATGCAGAATGAGTTGTAGAACTTGTTATTTCAATTGCTTGTAAATAGTTGACAATATTTGCAGTCTTAGTTTATTTATGCTTAGATTAATCTTGTGCTTAATGTTTTAGTTGTAATCTTTACTTTCAGCAAAGCTTCCACTTTATTTCATACTGTTATTCCCAGAATTTACTATTTTTTTCAGCAATTTCCTGCATTTTATGTTTTGTTGTCAAATCCTCGCACGTAAGATTGACAACCTTCTCATTGCGAGCCTTGATAGTTTTCATTTCCATGTTAAAATTAGACTTTCATTGTTGCAAAAGTAATTATATTTCCTTTCTGCAATTAGGATCAGACTTTCAATTCTGCAACTATTATTTTTGCAACATAATTAGGTCTCATTCTGCAATTGTAATTAGGACTTCATTTCTGCAGTTAATGATTAGTTTCTAATTCTGCAATTTAGATTAAGGTTTAATTCATGCAATTTAGAGATAGGAATGTCCTAAAACCCCCCACACAACCGATTCCACCAATAAGACATGTTGCTCTAGATTGACCTAAGTTATAGCTGTTTCACTTATTCTTCTGCAGATAGCTTTGTACACTGCCCTGGATTGACAAATTCATTGAGAATTAATGATGGTATAACGACTACGCATCATTTTGGCGTTGTTGTCGAGGAATAGTGTTGCCAGAAGAAAACAAACAGTCCAATAGTTGTAATCAGGCTAAATTGTGAACATTCAGATTAAAATCTGAATACAACAACTGAGGAAGATAACAACTATTGACTTAATTTATGTCATTTAGGAGTAAACATGAATGAGTAAGTCTAGGGATGAAAAGGTAGAACTACCCCAAAGGATCCCTGGCTTGTTCCATTAAGGAGATCTTCACGCCTAAGGGGTGAATCACCTGTGTTTGAACTACCAGAAATATTAATAGAAAAATCACCAGTCTCACCATCATTAGAACATTTTGAGAAAGGAAAATCACCAATTTTATCATCAGAATATCCTAAGAAAGACAATTCATTAGACTCATCATCAACAGAGAGGCTTGGACCTCTTGAGAGAACAATTTGGGAAACTTTAACTTCTCCCAACAAACATGAAACTATGGCAGTAAGGAGGCAATATAGATGGCCAACATGGCTATGTCCATAATGAAGGAGATGATCAGGATATGATCCAACCTTCCGGAACATTTGAATATCCTATTCATCTGAATCCAACACAAAACTCTTCCATGAAGACCATTTCACCTTCGCATACTTCCAACCTTTCGAGGTGTTGTATCTGAAGATCCTGATCAATTTTTGTTTGAATTCAAGGTAGTGTGTTAGACCTATGATTATATAAATGACAACCAGAAACTTAAGGTTTTTCCCTCAACACTCAAGGATTCAGACATTACGCTGGTTCATGAGCTTAGAGCCAAATTCCATAAGAACCTGGGATCAAATGGAAACTGTCTTTTTAGACAAATATCAGGAATATTGTCGTATAAGGAATAGAAAATATGAGATATTCAGAATCAAACAAGAAGATGATGAAACATTGAAAAATTATCTTGATAGGTTCTCCTTTGTTCAAAGGAGATGTGGACTTGTAGAACTAGAATTATGTAAAACCATCTTTTTGAGAGGATTGCAAGATGAATCCAGAGAAGTTTTGGATTTGATGGAAAAAGAGGATGTAACCACTCTCAGTAATGAGGAAATTATGGATCTCTACAGGAATTACTCTCGCACTAAGCAGAGAAGAAGAAAAAGCCGCACAAATGGCACCGATGTGAAGGACCTGATAGAGAAACTTGCAAATTTCAAAACTGATATTCTAGTGCACCTAAACACTACTTTGGAGGAAATGTCTACAAAAGCAAAAAACATAGAACCTTTGGCAATTTATTGCCCAAGATGTAGAAATAAACATACTTTGCAGGAATGTCCTTTGAATAAAACATCTATCTCAGCCATTTGTAGTATCTGTTCAAAAAAGCATTCAACTGAACAATGCCATCTGCTACCACAACTCAAAACTGTGTTAGAAAATCAGATTGAGGAACTCAACTATATTGGACCGAAACAAGGGGGAAATTTCTCTCAATACCAAAATCCCCTTCGTTTTCCTACAAATTGGAGGCATAATCCTAGTACTATGCCTTGGGGACAATCAGAACCACCCCAACGTCCTTGGAATTATCCTCAATGGACAAATTCCCAAGAATGGCCACAAACAAATTGGAGTAACCCAGCTGGAATCATAATCAAAACAACCCCTCATGGAATCAAAACAACCCATCTTGGAATCAAAACAATCCGACTGGAATCAAAATCGGACTAATCCACATTGGATGCAAAACCAACCAAAGTGGAGTCAGCAATACCAGTCCTATCCAAGGCAAAGAAAGGAATCAAGGTCAAACTCAACATGTGTTGCCTGCACCTAATCAAAATTTTCAAGAAAAACAACAACAAACACAACAAGTGAAACAACCTCAATTGCCAGCTCAACTAGTCACTAATCCAAATAGCATGAGACAGACACCTCCTGTCTATGTGGTCAAGCTGAAGAAAATGTTGAAATTAATGTTCTTGATTGTAGTAACATCCAACTCCGTTTAGGAAAAGTTGTACCTGAACTAGTTTCAAATGAAATCAAAGAAAATGAAGAGCAAGAATCATCAGAACCAGAGAGAATCCAACCAAAAATGGAGACAGAAGAAAAATTGGAACCGAGAGAAATCCAACCAACAATAGAGAAAGAGACAAAAATAGAACCACAAGCATAACAATTACCAAGGATAATTCCATATCCCGAAAGATTCAATGCAATACCAAAAATTTCTGAGTCGAATTGGTCAAAGAACTCAAAAAGTTGACTATATCATTGCCTTTATTGCAAGCCATTAAGGAAATACTAGAGATTAACAGTACTGTTCGAAATTTGTGCATTAAAAGAACAGGAAGAAAGAAGAAAGAATTTCCCAAGACTGTGCATGTTGAAGGAAAGATAGTTGATCTCTTATCTGGAAAACTAGTACCTCCAAAGTATAGTGATCCAAGAAGCCCAGTTATCACAGTTACCATAGGTTCAGTACCAATATCAAATGTTTTAGTAGATCTAGGAGCTGCAATAAATGTCATGACCAAGGATACAATGGAACAATTACAGCTCAAACATCTCAGCCCCACATTTACAGTTTTAGAAATGGTCGATAGGTCAGTTGCAAAACCTGAAGGAATCATTGAAGATGTCCCTATAGAAGTTTCTTCTTGGGAATTCCCTGTAGATTTTCTGGTTTTACAGCCAAGAAATTCAGCACATGGATATCCCATTATTTTGGGAAGACCTTGGCTTGCAACCGCAGCAGCCTTCATAGACTGCAGATCTGGAAATATGACTATTTCAAATGGTATTGATCTGAAAAAAATTTCTTTATATCCTCCTACAAAACCATCTAGCAAATTTTCAGGTCAATTATGGTTTTCTGACTTAGAGGAGGAACCAGAAGAGGTCATTTCTACACTAGCTACCTTAGTAGTAAGAGAACACACAGAAGACCTCAATGACACGGAAAATTTAGAAAATGAAACAACCCTGATGAATGTTCTGCATGAACAAGGTTTAGAAGGGGAAGCAACAAATATCCAATAGTTGTTAAGTAATGAGGAAAATAGAAAATCTGAAGATGAACCATCTGTACTATCACAGGGAAACTTTGTTTCACTACCACATGGATGGCACCATCATCTGATTTTTCCTTCTCACTGTTCCATACAAGATATGCTTCCCTCAAGTAGCAATAAAACATAAACTGCTTCTTTTCTCCCATCTCAACAATGTCCTCTTAATCCCTTAATCACCAGGTATGAAGGAGTGAATTCAGTCCTTCTAAATACAAAACAAATAGAAGTCCAGACCAGGAAAATTTTTGAACATCTACGACCGACTTACTAGGGAAGAGGAAGAAAAATTGATAGTTGTCTTGCAGAAGCATGTTCATGCTTTTGCTTGGAACTACAAAGATATGTCGGAGTTCATCCTGATATATGTACCCATAGAATCTATACCGAAGAAGTCAAGCCAGTTAGACAACCCCAAAGAAGATTGAATCTTGCCTTAAGAGATATTGTGAAAGAAGAAATTGAAAAACTCCTGGAAGTAGGATTCATTTACCCAATTTCTGATAGCCAATGGGTTTCTCCATTGGTAATAGTTCCTAAGAAAAATGGAAAAATGAGAGTATGTGTAGACTATAGAGAGTTGAATAAGGTGACATACAAAGACCATTTTCCATTACCTTTCATAGATCAAGTGTTAGATACTCTTGTTGGAAAAAGATACTTTTGTTTTCTTGATGGATTTAGTGGATATAATCAAATTCAGATTGCACTTGAAGATCAAGAGAAGACAACTTTTACATGTCCATGGGGAACATTTGCCTATAGGGTTTTACCTTTTGGTTTGTGTAATGCCCCAAAAAACTTTTCAACGAGCAGTCCTAGCAATTTTTGCTGATCTGACCACCAAAAGTGTTGAAATATACATGGATGATTTCAAAATATGTGGACAAACTTTTGATTTTACATTGGAAAATCTTGACAAAGTCTTAACTCGTTGTGAAACATACCAGTTATCCTTGAATCCAGATAAATGCTTCATGATGATGAAGGAAGGGATAGTTCTTGGTCATCACATCTCTCCTAAAGGGATCCAAGTTGATCCAAAGAAGGTGGAAATTATCAAGAATCTCCTTCCTCCTAAAACTCAGACTAATGTCAGAAGCTTCCTAGGACACATTGGTTTTTACCGCAGGTTTATTCCCAACTTTAGTACAATAGCCAGTCCTATGTTTGCCCTATTGACTAAAGATTCTGAATTCTCTTGGACTGCAAAGTGTCAGGAAGCATTTGAAGCTCTAAAAGAGAAATTGATAACTCCACCTGTGCTCAGAGGACCTAATTGGACATTACCATTTCACATACAGACCGATGCCTCCAATACAGCAATTGGAGCAGCATTAGGACAAATTGACAATGGTGAACACTATACCATCTACAACATTAGCAAGAACTTGACAGGAGTCGAGAAAAATTATACAACAACTGAGAAGGAATTCCTAGCAAGTAATTTATGCCATCAACAAATTCAGGCATTACATCACAGGTTATCAAATATTTATTCACACAGATCATACAACCATTAAGTATTTGATGAATAAACCTATGGTAAGTGCAAGAATTATTCGTTGGTTGTTGTTGCTGCAAGAATTTGATATCACTATAATCAACAAACCAGGAAAAGCTAATGTTGTGGCAGATTTCTTGTCCAGGTTGCGGGAACACAGATGAAGGGGAATTAGTTGATGACACTTTTCCCGATGAAAAACTATTTGCTATATCGGTCCAATCACCTTGGTTTGCAGATATAGCCAATTATTTGGTCACAGGGAAAGTTCCTCCACATTTCACTTCAAAACAGAAAAAAACAATTGATCAAACAGAGTTCTTCTTTTGAATGGATTAAGGGTATGCTTTTTAAGTGCAGATCCGACCATGTGTTATGTAGGTGCATCCGAAAGGATGAAGTGTATGATATCCTTAGAGCTTGTCATGATGAACCCTCGGGTGGACACTATTCTATAAAAAGCACAGTTAGAAAAATCTTAGGGACAGGATATTATTGGCCATCTCTTCACAAGGATGTGAAAAAGTACATCAGGCATTGTGATGCATGCCAAAGAATGGGGAAACCCACTCATACAAATGAGATGCCACTACAGCCTCAAATGGTTTTAGAACCATTTGAGAGGTGGGGGCTTGATTTTGTAGGACCTATTGATCCACCTTCTCAAGGAAAGGTGCATATTCTAGTATGCACTGATTACCTGACAAAGTGGGTAGAGGTGCGTGCTTTCAAACATGCTCGTGAAGAGAAGGTCGCTGATTTCTTGTATACTCAGATTTTTCAGAGATTTGGAGCTCCACGGTCTATCACCACGGACCAAGGACCCCAATTTGCATCCAAAGTCATAAAAGCATTTACAGAATTGTATGAAATCAAACATAGGAAATCATCACCTTACCACCCACAAGCAAATGGCCAGGTTGAGGTAACAAAGAGGGAACTAGAACACATCTTGACAAAAACAGTAGCTTTTCATAGGAAGTTGTGGCATGACGAGTGAATGCATTGGATGAACTTAGATTGGAAGCTCGAGGTAATTCAGGAGCAGAGGAAGTTGTGGCATGACAATCACATTCAGTAGAGGAAACTTCAACAAGGAGATTGGGCTTTACTTTTTGATTCTCGCTATGAAGACTTCCCTGGAAAATTGAGAACTAGATGGTTGGGACCTTACTTGGATTGAAGAGGTATTTGACAATGGAGCAGCTCGTCTATCCCCTATTGATGGGTCACAAAGAAAGTTGGTAGTGAATGGACATCGCCTCAGGGTGTACCATACACCTCTGACTAAAGAGGAATTCTTGAAGCAACTTGATAGTTTGGATACACAACATGTGGAAGAGATTCCCTCTTCCACTTCAAAACAATCAACATGATCATGGATTTCAAGAAAAAGCAAAAAATACAAAAAAATCAAAAAAAAAATAGAAAACAAAAAGATGAATAAATTTTGAGTATGAATTCCTTCATGGGCATGGTTTCAGGGGAAATCATGAAATTCCTTCATGGGCATAGTCAGAATCAAAAGAAAAAAAAAAAATGAGAGGTAAAAATTAATAAAAAATAAAAAAAGGGGAAAATCAAGAAAAAAAAAGAGAAAAATGAATAACTCAGCAATGAAAACCTTTTTAAGGCACTACTGGGTTGGTATGCATGAAAACCAGTTTTCTGACATGCATAACCTTGAGAAATTTCTGAACCATCATTGTACAAATTCACCAAGTGCACTTGTTTTGAAATGTTGCGAGAAAATCTCAGTCAGAACATCAATAAAGGCAGTCATTCTTCAAAACCGGCATTAACTGTTTTTATCAGGTATATATTTCTTACATTTCTTCATTGTGAAATGATTGGTGTATAGTATATGACAATTAACCATTAGCATAAAAGGTATTCATAAGAGTTGGCATACTTAAAAACATGTTTTGAGAATGAAAATATTGATTTCTGCCTAATCTTCGGAACAAGAATGCCAAAAACAGTGCCTACTGTATTATCTTCGGATTGAAATTGTCTTCGAAATGACAACAAAATGAATGTTGCACTTTGTCTTCGGAAAGAAACTTTGTCTTCGGAATGACAATTTGTCTTCAGAATGAAACTTGGTCTTCGGAATGACGACTTGCTGCATCATCTTCGGAATGAGGATGTCTTCGGAATGAGGATCTGTCTTTGGAATGAAGATCTGTCTTCGGAATGACGATTTACCTTCGCAATACAGCCTGATCTTCGGAATGAGGATTGATCTTTGGAATGAAGATTTAAATTTGCAAAGAAGATTTGTCTTCGGAATGAAGTTATAATCTTCGAAATGAGGATTTGTCTTCGAAATGAAGACTCGTCTTCGGAATGAAGTTTTGTTTGCGCAATAAGTTATAATTTTCAAAAAGAGCATTTCCACGTGGCATCCAAGAAGACAAGGTACGACAAAATCAAACTCTTTTAGTTGCATGCGAGGAAGGGACACGTGTCAGTCAGCACATGGTTTGTTTTTGCACCCATTGGAAAATACCAGAATTACGGAGGACGTGACCAACCATATGCCACCAATTTTTAATGCCAATAAACATGCACGTGAGAATCTGACAAAACTAATGAGGTGGATCTGACGGCAAGGACGTCCACACAATCATTAACGGACAGGTGTTCAGTGCAACAGTAGAAATGTGTGCCACCTTTTCAAAGACGTGTTTACGAAGTACAGTGCTCAAGTTACGGTTCATTCCGAAGAAGAAGACGAGAAACAGGGCAACGAAGGTTTCAAACTAAAACTCTGCAAATCTGCAACATAAAAAAACCAGAGATCCAGCAGAGGAATAGCAGCAGTAGTGAACGGTTTTTAAACAGAAAATATGGGGCGAAAGATCAAAACGGAACCTGCAGATACCACCTACCTCCGAGAAAATCCGGCAGTCGTGCAGATTTTTGAAGATGGAGGGTTTATGCCATTTTTGGATAAGTTTAATGGGTCTTCTGAAGATTTGGCTGGCATGTTTGCCCATACATTCAAAAACAACCGAGCACATGTCAACGGCATGACTATTGAGGTAAGCCTCCGAAATTTTAAGTCGGATTATCGAGCTGCCATTAGAAGGGATTTCAATTTCTAGATCTGACAAGAATACATTGGCAAATGTAGTTAATTAGTTTGTAGAAGAAAATGATAGAGAGCCAGAGTATTTAACCCATAACAACACATGCAAAGGGTTAAAAAGGGCCAACTTGCAAGAACCCTGGGATGAAGTAGCCACCTGGGTAATTAAATTCCTAACCTGTGAAGGGCAGTATGTGTTGTTGTCAGGGCATCATCTACGAACTTTGAACCATCTCAGACATGGTGAGACAACAACCAGAAGTTAGGGTAAATCTTCCCCTGTATCCGTATCAAGAATTAAAGAACATGGCAAAGAGATATCTGGAGGGTAAAGGAAGCCTTCGCCATCATGGCCTCATCAAACTAGTTTGCCAACACCATTTTAGAGGAAACCCTAGGAGTTTTGATAGGTTTTACTCTACCCTAAATGATGTCATTTTTAGGGATGAAGATGAGGAAGAAGAAGAACCAGATACTACTGATGTTGCTGCAGAAGAAGAAACAGCTACTATATGAAATGTTGCAGAAGATGCTGCAGAAGGTGCCCCTGAAGCTGTTACAGAACCACACCCAACAACAGCAGCAGAAAACCTTGCTCCTGAACCCTCAACTTCACGAACCAAAAAACAAAGAAAAAGAGGATCTGGAACTGGCAGTAGAGCAAAAAAACAAAAGAAGGTTCGTTTTTCTGAAGCTGCAACTGATTTGTCAGAACAGAAAAATGAAGCACCTAGCCCAACCAGGGAAGAAACAACAAAGGAAACAGAGGCATCTAAAACTGACCCCATGACCCCTGCTGTCACCAAAAAACAGAGCAAAAAGAAGTTTGCATCTGGAACTAGGAGGTCTACAAGAATCCATTTGAAAGAAACAGTAGAACAGGTCATGGAGGAAGAAGATAGACCAAGCAGCCCAGATGTCACAGAGATACAACCAGCCCTTGAAAACTTTCCAGAATTCCCTGAACAGATAGTTGAGGCAAAAACTAAGCAGGATGGTTTGGAGGAGGCTACAGTTCAACAGGCTACAGATATGGTAGATACCCTTATAGAAAGTTTTATAGAGCCTCCTAAACAAGAACAAATTGTTGCAGAAGAGGAGATATTGGTTGAGCAACCAACTGCAGCTGATTTGTCTGCATCAGCTTCTGAAGCAGAAACAGAAGTGGAAGACATCACAGAGCAGTCGAAAGCAGCAAGAAGTGTTGTCAGAACACAAACCAAGTGGATTGAGGAGAAAGAAAGCATCATTGAGATGCAAGAAAGAAAAATTGCAGAGCTTCAGCAGGAAGTGGCAGAATTGAGAAAAATGTTGTCACAATCTGAAAAACAGCCAGTTGTATCCATTGATGAAGACAATTTGGCTCAATTGCTTCCGGGTTTATCAAGGGCGAGATGACTCTGTTGAGACAAACATGGGTGTTCATTCTGAAGTAGCACTCCTTCATTCTGAAGAAGTGCCTGTTCATTCTGAAGAGCACCATCTCATTCTAAGCATTGCCTTCTTGTTCTGAAGATGCTTCAAAAATGGTAAAGAGCATAGCAGAGGATGTTGAAGATGAGCCACCAACACAAGAACAGTCCCAACAACAAGAAAATGTTCAAGTAAGTACTCCTATTGAGGTCCCTGCATTCCAAACTGTTACACTTTCAGTAGAAATAGCAGATAAGGGGTTACAAGTAGAATTACTATCTGATGACAACCCCATAGAAATAGCAAATAAGGAGGTACAAGTAGAATTATTGATAGATGATCAACCAAGTAGAAGTGGCGAGAAAAAGAGTTCAAGTTGATCTCGATACCTAGGATTCCACCTGTAGTCAGACCACCTAATACCGTGTCTCTAGAGCAGTACAATGCAGACATAGCTAGCTGGATGATTAGATATGAGCAGCTTGCCACTAAAACTAAAAAGTTCAAATTGGAAGCAAAACAGCTAGAGGCCAAGGAAACAAAAATTCAGGCATTGAAAGAAAAGGTGTCTGACTTATGCCAAATTGCTAAATTTTTAGTCCAATTTAGACGACCGACCAGATTTTACAGCCTTATTTTGAAGGAAAAATACCTCAGATGGCAGGTCATGAGGATTACTTCAAACCTCCCATATAAATTGGACACTATTGAAGATTTTCTAGAGGCATATTTTGACAGTCCTTTTGAGCAAAAAAATCTCCTGTGTGAACTGTTTTTACATAGTTTCTTCATTCCAGAGGAAGTTGACTCTCATCCTCAAATCTACATTGGAGATGTTCAGTTGAGAGCATTTATGTCCACCTTGCAAAATCAGCTTTACTGGGATCAAGAGAAAAAGCAGAATAAAGTGATTGAAACAAGGGCTGAGTTGTTAGTCAGAGCAATCCAGCCAAATCACCTAGTTATCCACGGACAACACTTCTCAATGATGAACGGGGATGATATAAAGAGGATGTACTTGAACAACTTGAGGGACTATGTGGCCAGATTCAACAATTTCTGTGATCACAATTTTTTCCTAGCATTGTCGATGTGCAGAGACAGATGGGATGAACTTTCCATGTCTTTGAGGAAAAGAGAACCCATCTCCCCCATCAACTTAGAATGGTCTAGAAGAAGAGCAGAAGGTGTAATCCAGCTAATTCAAATCATGCAACATAACTGGATAGGTCTCAGGTTCAGGCCTCCAACCATCATTACTCCGAGTTCCATTCTACTTTGAGGAAGATGCCCAACTCGATGAACAATTTGAAGATTGGCTCAGAAACATTCAAGAAAACAGGGGGTATTACATAGGCAAGAAATTATTCTACAGGTCATGGAATCTAAACATGGACATATGTGATTCCATAGCCCAACAGAATGCATGAGGGCATGCATTAATATAAGTTGGGGGAAAAATGATGAGGCCTGGAAATGCCTCAATCATAACATGTTTTGAACACTAAAATTGCCTATAAACTCTTATGTTTTATCTGATATGTTAGTTAAGTTGATTCAATATGTTGTATATTAACCATTTTGCATGATCAATGTATTTGGAATATTATATGCTGATTTTTACAGCTTTTTGCATAGTTTTGTGTTCTTTTTGCTATGACTTGCTAAAATGGGATATGCTTAGAATAATAGCAGCATTTCACTAATCATGTTTTGATTTGTCTCAAGCATTTATTTCACCTAAATCTAGCAACAAGTGCAAGCAAACTCGTTGTTGTGCAAGCAAAAATTGGTCTTTCCCATGTAAATTCCAGCCAGCTGTCCATAAATAGCAAGGCATGGAATTCACATGAGGAAAGGGATGAAGACCATTGGAATTTGATCTTAGGAGATAACCCACCTGAGAGATGCAGAAGAAATCACTGGAAAAGCACACATTTGTTCATTCCGAAGTATCTTCGGAATGAACAGATATCTTCGAAATGAGAGAACACAACGTCTTCGGAATGAGCGGATCTTCGGAATGAAGAATGCAGTATCTTCGAAATGAGCGGATCTTCGGAATGAAGCGGATTTTCGGAATGAGTGGATCTTCGAAATGAGAATTGCAGTATCTTCGAATGAGCGATCTTCGGAATGAGAATTGCATTGTCTTCGGAATGAAGCCACTTATCTTCGGAATGAAAACAGAATGTGCTTTTTGACTTGTTGACCGATTTTTGAAGCCGAAAAAGGGAAATAAAGGTTGGAAAAGGTAAAGGAAAAGATCTTCCATCTGTCTTTGCCGTCATTGCCGACCAAAGCCATCATTAAGGGAAAGATCAAGTTTTAATCTTCTTCTAGGATAAAACCAGAATTTGTTGCAACATTGTAGGATTAGATCTTTTGAGATATTCTTTGTTTGTAATCAGACCATAGGACATCTATAAATATTGCTCCCATTCAGGTTGAGCCTAGTAGTAGTAGCAATAGGAAGTAGAAAGTAAGGAAGCTAGGAAGAAGCAGAAAATAGGTAGAATTTGACTGTTACAGTCCTGTAATAAGTTTTCAACAGAATTATTGTAATCATGTTCTTTAATCAATAAAGTGCACCAGTTCTATTTCATATTGCTTGTAAATGAGTGTGATTAAGATTTAGAGAGAGAGAGAGAGACTTATACCTTCTTCTGGACAAGGAGGCTGGCCACTTCCAGACCTAGGAGGAGGACTAACAAGCAGGTTTTATTCTGATTTTGTTGCAGCAGAATGAGTTGTAGAACTTGTTATTTCAATTGCTTGTAAACAGCTGACAATATTTGCAGTCTTAGTTTATTTATGCTTAGATTAATCTTGTGCTTAATGTTTTAGTTGTAATATTTACTTTCAGCAAAGCTTCCACTTTATTTTATACTGTTATTCTCAAAATTTATTGTTTTTAGCAATTTCCTGCATTTTATGTTTTGTTGTCAAATCCTGCACAGAAGATTGACAACCTTCTGTTACAGAGCCTTGATAGTTTTCATTTCCATGTTAGAATTAGACTTTCATTGCTGCAAAAGTAATTAGATTTCTTTTCCGCAATTAGGATCAGACTTTCAATTTGCAACTGTTATTTCTGCAATATAATTAGGTCTCATTCCGCAATTGTAATTAGGACTTCATTTCTGCAGTTAATGATTAGTTTCCAATTCTGCAACTTAGATTAAGATTTAATTCATGCAATTTAGAGATAGGAATGTCCTAAAACCCCCCACACAACCGGTTCCACCAATAAGACTTGTTGCTCTAGATTGACCTAAGTTATAGTTGTTTCACTTCTTCTTTCGTAGATAGCCTTGTACACTGCCCTGGATTGACAAATTCATTGAGAATTAATGATGGTATAACGACTACGCATCATTTTGGCGCTGTTGCCAGGGAATAGTGTTTCCAGAAGAAAACAAATAGTCCAATAGTTGTAATCAGACTAAACTATGAACATTCAGGTTAAAATCTGAATACAACAGCTGAGGAAGATAACAACTATTGACTTAATTTATGTCATTTAGGAGTAAACATGAATGAGTAAGTCTAGGGATGAAAAAGGTAGAACTACCCCAAAGGATCCCTGGCTTGTTCCATTAAGGAGATCTTCACGCCTAAGGGGTGAATCACCTGTGTTTGAACTACCTGAAAGATTGATAGAAAAATCACCAGTCTCACCATCATTAGAACATTTTGAGAAAGGAAAATCACCAATTTTATCATCATCAAAATATCCTAAGAAAGACAATTCATCAGACTCATCATCAACAGAGAGGCTTGGACCTCTTGAGAGAACAATTTGGGAAGCTTTAACTTCTCCCAAAAAACAGGAAACTATGGCGAGAAGGAGGCAATATAGATGGCCAACATGGCTATGTCCATAATGAAGGAGATGATCAGGATATGCTCCAACCTTCCAGAACATTTGAATATCCTATTCGTCTGAATCCAACACAAAACTCTCCCATGAAGACCATTTCACCTTCAGTACTTCCAACCTTCCGAGGTGTTGTATCTGAAGATCCTGATCAATTTTTGTTTGAATTCAAGGTAGTGTGTCGACCTATGATTATATAAATGACAATCAAAAACTTAAGGTTTTTCCCTCAACACTCAAGGATTCAACATTACGCTGGTTCATGAGCTTAGAGCCAAATTCCATAAGAACCTGGGATCAAATGGAAACTGTCTTTTTAGACAAATATCAGGAATATTGCCGTGTAAGGAATAGAAAAGATGAGTTATTCAGAATCAAGCAAGAAGATGATGAAACATTGGAAGATTATCTTGATAGGTTCTCCTTTGTTCAAAGGAGATGTGGACTTGTAGAACTAGAATTATGTAAAACCATCTTTTTGAGAGGATTGCAAGATGAATCCAGAGAAGTTCTGGATTTGATGGGAAAAGGGGATGTAACCACTCTCAGTAATGAGGAAATTATGGATCTCTGCAGGAATTACTCTCGCACTAAGCCAGAGAAGAAGAAAAATCCACACAAATGGCACCGATGTGAAGGACCCGATAGAGGAACTTGCAAATTTCAAAACCGATATTCTAGTGCACCTAAACACTACTTTAGGGGAAATGTCTGCAAAAGCAAAAAACATAGAACCTTTGGCAATTTATTGCCCAAGATGTAGAAATAAACATGCTTTGCAGGAATGTCCTTTGAATAAAACATCTATCTCAACCATTTGTAGTATCTGTTCAAAAAGGCATTCAACTGATCAATGCCACCTGCTACCACAACTCAAAACTATGTTAGAAAATCAGACCGAGGAACTCAACTATATTGGACCAAAACAAGGGGGAAATTTCTCTCAATACCAAAATCCCCCTCGTTTTCCTACAAATTGGGGGCATAATCCTAGTACTATGCCTTGGGGACAATCGGAACCACCCCAACGTCCTTGGAATTATCCTCAATGGACAAATTCCCAAGAATGGCCACAAGCAAATTGGAGTAACCCGACCTGGAATCAGAATCAAAACAACCCCTCATGGAATCAAAACAACCCATCTTGGAATCAAAACAATCCAGCCTGGAATCAAAATCAGACTAATCCACATTGGATGCAAAACCAACCACAGTGGAGTCAGCAATACCAGTCCTATCCAAGGCAACAAAGGAATCAAGGTCAAACTCAGCATTTGTTGCCTGCACCTAATCAAAATTTTCAAGAAAAACAACAGCAAACACAACAAGTGAAACAACCTCAATTGCCAGCTCAACCAGTCACTAATCCAAATAGCATGAGACAGACACCTCCTGTCTATGTGGTTGAAGTTGAAGAAAATGTTGAAATTAATGTTCTTGATTGTAGTAACATCCAACTTCGTTCAGGAAAAGTTGTACCTGAACCAGTTTCAAATGAAATCAAAGAAAATGAAGAGCAAGAATCATCAAAACCAGAGAGAATCCAACCAACAATGGAGACAGAAGAAAAATTGGAACCAGAGAGAATCCAACCAACAATAGAGAAAGAGACAAAAACAGAACCACAAGCAGAACAATTACCAAGGATAATTCCATATCCTGAAAGATTCAATGCAATACCAGAAAATTTTGAGTCAGAATTGGTCAAAGAACTCAAAAAGTTGACTATATCATTGCCCTTATTGCAAGCCATTAAGGAAATACCAGAGATTAACAGTACTGTTCAAAATTTGTGCATTAAAAGAACAGGAAGAAAGAAGAAAGCATTTCCCAAGACTGTGCAGGTTGAAGGAAAGATAGCTGATCTCTTATCCGGAAAACTAGTACCTCCAAAGTATAGTGACCCAGGAAGTCCAGTTATCACAGTTACCATAGGTTCAGTACCAATATCAAATGTTTTAGTAGATCTAGGAGCTGCAATAAATGTCATGACCAAGGATACAATGAAACAATTACAGCTCAAACATCTCAGCCCCACATTTACGAGTTTTAGAAATGGTCGATAGGTCAGTTGCAAAACCGAAGGAATCATTGAAGATGTCCCTATAGAAGTTTCTTCTTGGGAATTCCCTGTAGATTTTTTGGTTTTACAGCCAAGAAATTCAGCACATGGATATCCCATTATTTTGGGAAGACCTTGGCTTGCAACTGCAGCAACCTTCATAGACTGCAGATCTGGAAATATGACTATTTCAAATGGTATTGATCTGAAACAGATTTCTTTATATCCTCCTGCAAAACCATCTAGCAAATTTTTAGGTCAGTTATGGTTTTCTGACTCAGAGGAAGAACCAGAAGAGGTCATTTCTACACTAGCTACCTTAGTAGTAAGAGAACACACAGAAGACCTCAATGACACAAAAAATTTAGAAAATGAAACAATCCTGATGAATGTTCCGCATGAACAAGGTTTAGAAGGGGAAGCAACAAATATCCAACAGTTGTTAAGTAATGAGGAGAATCAAAAATCTGAAGATGAACCATCTGTATTATCACAGGGAAACTCTGTTTCACTACCACATGGATGGCACCATCATCTGATTTTTCCTTCTCACTGTTCCATACAAGATATGCTTCCCTCAAGCAGCAATAAAACATAAACTGCTTCTTTTCTCCCATCTCAACAATGTCCTCTTAATCCCTTAATCACCAGGTATGAAGGAGTGAATTCAGTCCTTCTAAATACAAAACAAATAGAAGTCCAACCTGGCAAATTTTTGAACATTTACAGCCAACTTGCTAGGGAAGAGGAAGAAAAATTGATAGTTGTCTTGCAGAAGCATGTTCATGCTTTTGCTTGGAACTACAAAGATATGTCGGGAGTTCATCCCGATATATGTACCCATAGAATCTATACTTGAAGAAGTCAAGCCGGTTAGACAACCCCAAGAGAAGATTGAATCCTGCCTTAAGAGATATTGTGAAAGAAGAAATTGAAAAACTCCTGGAAGTAGGATTCATTTACCCAATTTCCGATAGCCAATGGGTTTCTCCATTGGTAATAGTTCCTAAGAAAAATGGAAAAATGAGAGTATGTGTAGACTATAGAGAGTTGAATAAGGTGACATACAAAGACCATTTTCCATTACCTTTCATAGATCAGGTGTTATATACTCTTGCTTGGAAAAAGATACTTTTGTTTTCTTGATGGATTTAGTGGATATAATCAAATTCAGATTGCACTTGAAGATCAAGAGAAGACAACTTTTACATGTCCATGGGGAACATTTGCCTATAGGGTTTTACCTTTTGGTTTGTGTAATGCCCCAACAACTTTTCAGTGAGCGAGTCCTAGCAATTTTTGTTGATCTGACCACCAAAAGTGTTGAAATATACATGGATGATTTCATAGTATGTGGACAAACTTTTGATTTTACATTGGAAAATCTTGACAAAGTCTTAACTCGCTGTGAAACATACCAGTTATCCTTGAATCCAGAAAAATGCTTCATGATGATGAAGGAAGGGATAGTTCTTGGTCATCACATCTCTCCTGAAGGGATCCAAGTTGATCCAAAGAAGGTGGAAATTATCAAGAATCTCCTTCCTCCTAAAACTCAGACTAATGTCAGAAGCTTCCTAGGACACATTGGTTTTTACCGTAGGTTTATTCCCAACTTTAGTACAATAGCCAGTCCTATGTTTGCCCTATTGACTAAAGATTCTGAATTCTCTTGGACTGCAAAGTGTCAGGAAGCATTTGAAGCTCTAAAAGAGAAATTGATAACTCCACCTGTGCTCAGAGGACCTAATTGGACATTACCATTTCACATACAGACTGATGCCTCCAATACAGCAATTGGAGCAGCATTAGGACAAATTGATAATGGTGAACACTATACCATCTACAACATTAGCAAGAACTTGACAAGAGCCGAGAAAAATTATACAACAACGAGAAGGAATTCCTAGCAATAATTTATGCCATCAACAAATTCAGGCATTACATCACAGGTTATCAAATATTTATTCACACGGATCATATAGCCATTAAGTATTTAATGAATAAACCTATGGTAAGTGCAAGAATTATTCATTGGTTGTTGTTGTCTGCAAGAATTTGATATCACTATAATCAACAAACCAGGAAAAGCTAATGTTGTGGCAGATTTCTTGTCCAGGTTGCAGAACATAGATGAAGGGGAATTAGTTGATGACACTTTTCCTGATGAAAAACTATTTGCTATATCAGTCCAATCACCTTGGTTTGCAGATATAGCCAATTATTTGGTCACAGGGAAAGTTCCTCCACATTTCACTTCAAAACAGAAAAAACAATTGATCAAACAGAGTTCTTCTTTTGAATGGATTAAGGGTATGCTTTTTAAGTGCGATCCCGACCATGTGTTACGTAGGTGCATCCGAAAGGATGAAGTGTATGATATCCTTAGAGCTTGTCATGATGAACCCTCAGGTGGACACTATTCTGTAAAAAGCACAGTTAGGAAAATCTTAGGGATAGGATATTATTGGCCATCTCTTCACAAGGATGTGAAAAAGTACATCAGGCATTGTGATGCATGCCAAAGAATGGGGAAACCCACTCATACAAATGAGATGCCACTACAGCCTCAAATGGTTTTAGAACCATTTGAGAGGTGGGGGCTTGATTTTGTAGGACCTATTGATCCACCTTCTCAAGGAAAGGTGCATATTCTAGTATGCACTGATTACCTGACAAAGTGGGTAGAGGTGCGTGCTTTCAAACATGCTCGTGAAGAGAAGGTCACTGATTTCTTGTATACTCAGATTTTTTAGAGATTTGGAGCTCCACGGTCTATCACCACAGACCAAGGACCCCAATTTGCATCCAAAGTCATAAAGGCATTTATAGAATTGTATGAAATCAAACATAGGAAATCATCACCTTACCACCCACAAGCAAATGGCCAGGTTGAGGTAACAAACAGGGAACTAGAACGCATCTTGACAAAAACAGTAGCTTTTCATAGGAGAAATTGGCTAGATAAATTACCTGAAGCGGTTTGGGCCTACAATACTACTTGGAAGTCCACTACTGGATTCACACCTTATGAACTAGTCTTTGGTAAAAAGCCTCTCTTACCTATTGAATTTGAGCTACTAACATTGCGCACAGCACTGGAAATTGGAATTGAATTGTCGCAGGCACAGACAGACAGGATTCTACAACTGAATGCATTGGATGAACTTAGATTGGATGCTCTGCACCAAACTGAGGTAATTCAGGAGTAGAGGAAGTTGTGGCATGACAGTCACATTCAACAGAGGAAACTTCAACAAGGAGATTGGGCTTTACTTGTTTGATTCTCGCTATGAAGACTTCCCTGGAAAACCGAGAACTAGATGGTTGGGACCTTCACTGGATTGAGGAGGTATTTGACAATGGAGCAGCTCGTCTATCTCCTATTGATGGGTCACAAAGGAAGTTGGTAGTGAATGGACATCGCCTCAGAGTGTACCATACACCTCTGACTAAAGAGGAATTCTTGCAGCAACTTGATAGTTTGGATACACAACATGTGGAAGAGATTCCCTCTTCCACTTCAAAACAATCAACATGATCATGGATTTCAAGAAAAAGCAGAAAATACAAAAAAATCAGAAAAAAAAAGAAAACAAAAAGATGAATAAATTCTGAGTATGAATTCCTTCATGGGCATGGTTTCAGGGGAAATCATGAAATTCCTTCATGGGCATAGTCAGGATCAAAAAAAAAAAAGAGAAAAAAAAAAAAAAAAAAAAAAAAAAAAAAAAAGGGGAAAATCAAGAAAAAAAAGAGAGAAAAATGAATAACTCAGCAGTGAAAACCTTTTCTTAAGGCACTACTGGGTTGGTATGCATGAAAACCAGTTTTTCGGCATGCATAACCTTGAGAAATTTTTGAACCATCATTGTACAAATTCACCAAGTGCACTTGTTTTGAAATGTTGCAGAAAATCTCAGTGAGAACATCAACAAAGGCAGTCATTCTTCAAAACTGGCATTAACTATTTTTATCAGGTATATATTTCTTACATTTCTTCATTGTAAAATGATTGGTGTATAGTATATGACAATTAACCATTAGCATAAAAGGTATTCATAAGAGTTGGCATACTTAAAACATGTTTTGAGAATGAAAATATTGATTTCTGCCTAATCTTCGGAACAAGAATGCCAAAAACAGTGTCTGCTGTATTATCTTCGGATTGAAATTGTCTTCGAAATGACAGCAAAATGAATGTTGCACTTTGTCTTCAGAAAGAAACTTTGTCTTCGAAATGACAATTTGTCTTCAGAATGAAACTTGGTCTTCGGAATGACGACTTGTTGCATCATCTTCGAAATGAAGATCTGTCTTCGGAATGAAGATCGTCTTGAATGAGGATCTATCTTCGGAATGAAGGTCCGTCTTCGGAATGACGATTTACCTTCGCAATGACGACTGATCTTCGGAATGAGGATTGATCTTTGGAATGAAGATTTAAATTTGCAAAGAAGATTTGTCTTCGGAATGAAGTTATAATCTTCGGAATGAGGATTTGTCTTCGAATGAAGACTCGTCTTCGAAATGAAGTTTTGTTTGCGCAATAAGTTATAATCTTCGGAAAGAGCATTTCCACGTGGCATCCAAGAAGATAAGGTATGACAAAATCATAAAGGGACACGTGTCAGTCAGCACATGGTTTGTTTTTGCACCCATTGGAAAATACCAGAATTACGGAGGATGTGACCAACCATATGCCACCAATTTTTAATGCCAATAAACATGCACGTGAGAATCTGCAAAACTAATGAGGTGGATCTGACGGCAAGGACATCCATGCAATCATTAACGGACAGGTGTTCGATGCAATAGTAGAAATGTGTGCCACCTTTCTTTTCGAAGACGTGTTTGCGAAGTACAATGCTCAGGTTACGGTTCATTCCGAAGAAGAAGACGAGAAACAGGGCAACGAAGGTTTCGAACTAAAACTCGCAAATCTGCAACATAAAAAAACTAGAGATCCAACAGAGGAATAGCAGTAGCAGTGAATGGTTTTTAAACAGAAAATATGGGGCGAAAGATCAGAACGGAACCTGCAGATACCACCTACCTCCGAGAAAATCCGGCAGTCGTGCAGATTTTTGAAGATGGAGGGTTTATGCCATTTTTGGATAAGTTTAATGGGTCTTCTGAAGATTTGGCTGGCATGTTCGCCCATACATTCAGAAACAACCGAGCACATGTTAACGACATGACTATTGAGGTAACCCCTAAAATTTTAAGTCGATTATCGAGTTGCCATTAGAAGGGATTTCAATTTCTAGATCTGGCAAGAATACATTGGCAAATGTAGTTAATCAGTTTGTAGAAGAAAATGATAGAGAGACAGAGTATTTAACCCATAACAACACATGCAAAGGGTTAAAAAGGGCCAGCTTGCAAGAACCCTGGGATGAAGTAGCCACCTGGGTAATTAAATTCCTAACCTATGAAGGGTAGTATGTGTTGTTGTCAGGGCATCATCTACGAATTTTGAACCATCTCAGACATGGTGAGCAACAACCAGAAGTTAGGGTAAATCTTCCCCTGTATCTGTATCAAGAATTAAAGAACATGGCAAAGAGATATCAGGAGGGTAAAGGAAGCCTTCGCCATCATGGCCTCATCAAACTAGTTTGCCAACACCATTTTAGAGGAAACCCTAGGAGTTTTGATAGGTTTTACTCTACCCTAAATGATGTCATTTTTAGGGATGAAGATGAGGAAGAAGAAGAACCAGATACTACTGATGTTGCTACAGAAGAAGAAACAACTACTATAGAAAATGTTGTAGAAGATGCTGCAGAGGAAACTTCAGAAGGTGCCCCTGAAGCTGTTACTAGAACCACACCCAACAACAGCAGCAGAAAACCTTGCTCCTGAACCCTCAACTTCATGAACCAAGAAACAAAGAAAAAGAGGATCTGGAACTAGCAGTAGAGCAAAAAAACAAAAGAAGGTTCATTTTTTTGAAGTGACAACTGATTTGTCAGAACAAGAAACAACAAGGGAAACAGAGGCATCTAAAACTGACCCCATGACCCCTGCTTGTCACTGAAAAATTAGAGCAAAAATAAGAAGTTTGCATCTGGAACTAGGAGGTCTACAAGAATCCATTTGAAAGAAACAACAGAATAGGTTATGGAGGAAGAAGATAGACAAAGCAGCCCAAATGTCACAGAGATACAACCAGCCCTTGAAAACTTTCCAAAATTCCTTGAATAGATAGTTGAGGCAGAAACTGGGCAGGATGGTTTGGAGGAGGCTACAGTTCAACAGGCTACAGATATGGTAGATACCCTTATAGACAGTTTTATAGAGCCTCCTGAACAAGAACAAATTGTTGCGAGAAGAGGAGATATTGGTTGAGCAACCAAGCTGCAGTGATTTGTCCGCATCGACTTCGAAGCGAGAAACAGAAGTGGAAGACATCACAGAGTAGCTAAGGGCAGCAAGGAGTGTTGTCAGAACACAGACCAAGTGGATTGAGGAGAAAGAAAGCATCATTGAGATACAGGAAAGAAAAATTGCAGAGCTTCAGCAGGAAGTGGCAGAATTGAGAAAAATGTTGTCACAATCTGAAAAACAGCCAGTTGTATCCATTGATGAAGACAATTTGGCTCAATTGCTTCTGGGTCTATCAAGGGCAGATGACTCTATTGAGACAAACATGGGTGTTCATTTTGAAGTAGCACCCCTTCATTCTGAAGAAGTGCCTGTTCATTCTGAAGCAGCACCATCTCATTCTGAAGCATTGCCTTCTTGTTCTGAAGATGCTTCAGAAATGGTAAAGAGCATAGCAGAGGATGTTGAAGATGAGCCACCAACACAGGAACAGTCCCAACAACAAGAAAATGTTCAAGTAAGTACTCCTATTGAGGTCCCTACATTTCAAACTGTTACACTTTCAGTAGAAACAGCAGATAAGGGGGTACAAGTAGAATTACTATCTGATGACAACCCCATAGAAATAGCAAATAAGGAGGTGCAAGTAGAGTTATTGACAGATGAACAACCAGGTAGAAGTGGCAGAAAAAGGAGTTCAAGTTGATCTGCTACCTAGGATTCCCCCCGTAGTCGGACCACCTAATACTTGTGTCTCTAGAGCAGAGTACAATGCAGACATAGCTAGCTGGATGATTAGATATGAGCAGCTTGCCACTAAAACTGAAAAGTTCAAATTGGAAGCAAAACAACTAGAAGCCAAGGAAACAAAAATTTAGGCATTGAAAGAAAAGGTGTCTGACTTATGCCAAATTGCTAAATTTTTAGTCCAATTTAGACGACCAGCCAGATTTTACAGACCTTATTTTGAAGGAAAAATACCTCGGATGGCGAGGTCATGAGGATTAGTTCAAACCTCCCATATAAATTGGACACCATTGCAGATTTCCTGGAAGCATACTTTGACAGCCCTTTTGAGCAGAAAAATCTCCTGTGTGAACTATTTTTACATAGTTTCTTCATTCCAGAGGAAGTTGAGTTTCATCCTCAAATCTACATTGGAGATGTTCAGTTGAGAGCATTTATGTCTACTTTGCAGAATCAGCTTTACTGGGATCAAGAGAAAAAGCAGAATAAAGAGATTGAAACAAGGGCTGAGTTGTTAGTCAGAGCAATCCAGCCAAACCACCTAGTTATCACCAGACAACACTTCTCAATGATGAACAGGGATGATATAAAGAGGATGTACTTGAACAACTTAAGGGACTGTGTGGCCAGATTCAACAATTTCTGTGATCACAATTTTTTTCCAGCATTGTCAGTGTGCAGAGACAGATGGGCTGAACTTTCCATGTCTTTGAGGAAAAGAGAACCCATCTCCCCCATCAACTTAGAATGGTCCAGAAGAAGAGCAGAAGGTGTAATCCAGTTGATTCAAATCATGCAACATAACTGGATAGGTCTTAGGTTTAGGCCTCCAACCATCATTACTCCAGTTCCATTCTACTTTGAGGAAGATGCCCAACCTGATGAACAATTTGAAGACTGGCTCAGAAACATTCAGGAAAATAAGGGGTATTATATAGGCAAGAAATTATTCTACTGGTCATGGAATCTAAACATGGACATATGTGATTCCATAGCCCAACAGAATGCATGAGGGCATGCATTAATATAAGTTGGGGGGAAAATGATGAGGCCTGGAAATGCCTCAATCATAACATGTTTTGAACACTAAAATTGCCTATAAACTCTTATGTTTTATCTGATATGTTAGTTAAGTTGATTCAATATGTTGTATATTAACCATTTTGCATGATCAATGTATTTGGAATATTATATGCTGATTTTTACAGACTTTTTGCATAGTTTTGTGTTCTTTTTGCTATGACTTGCTAAAATGGGATATGCTTAGAATAATAGCAGCATTTCACTAATCATGTTTTGATTTGTCTCAAGCATTTATTTCACCTAAATCTAGCAACAATGCAAGCAAACTATTGCTTGTGCAGCAAAAACTGGTCTTTCCCATGTAAATTCCAACCAGTTGTCCATAAATAGCAAGGCATGGAATTCACATGTGGAAAGAGATGAAGACCATTGGAATTTGATCTTAGGAGATAACCCACCTGAGAGATGCAGAAGAAATCACTGGAAAAGCACACATTTGTTCATTCTGAAGTATCTTCGGAATGAACAGATATCTTCGAAATGAGAGAACATAGCGTCTTTGGAATGAGCGGATCTTCAGAATGAAGAATGCATTATCTTCGAAATGAGCGGATCTTCGGAATGAAGGATTTAATGAGAATTGTAGTATCTTTGAAATGAGAATTGCAGTATCTTTGGAATGAGCGATCTTCGGAATGAGAATTGCATTGTCTTCGGAATGAAGCCACTTATCTTCGGAATGAAAATAGAATGTGCTTTTTGACTTGTTGACCGATTTTTGAAGCCGAAAAAAGGGAAATAAAGGTTGGAAAAGGTAAAGGAAAAGATCTTCCATCTGTCTTTGCCGTCATTGCCGACCAAAGCCATCATTAAGGGAAAGATCAAGTTTTAATCTTCTTCTAGGATAAAACCAGAATTTGTTGCAACATTGTAGGATTAGATCTTTTGAGATATTCTTTGTTTGTAATCAGACCTTAGGACATCTATAAATATTGCTCCCATTCAGGTTGAGCATAGTAGTAGTAGTAGGAAGTAGAAAGTAAGGAAGCTAGGAAGAAGCGAGAAAATAGGTAGAATTTGACTGTTACAGTCCTGTAACAGGTTTTCATTAGAATTATTGTAATCATGTTCTTTAATCAATAAAGTGCACCGGTTCTATTTCATATTGCTTGTAAATGAGTGTGATTAAGATTTAGAGAGAGAGAGAGACTTATACCTTCTTACGGGAAAGGAGGCTAGCCAATTCCAGGCCTAGGAGGAGGACTAACAAGCGAGGTTTTTATTCTGATTTTCTTGCAGTGAGAATGAGTTGTAGAACTTGTTATTTCAATTGCTTGTAAACAATTGACAATATCTGCAGTCTTAGTTTATTTATGCTTAGATTAATCTTGTGCTTAATGTTTTAGTTGTAATATTTACTTTCAGCAAAGCTTCCACTTTATTTCATACTGTTATTCCTAGAATTTACTGTTTTCAGTAATTTCTTGCATTTTATGTTTTGCTGTCAAATCCTGCATGAGAAGATTGACAACCTTACGTTACTGAGCCTTGAAAGTTTTCATTTCCATGTTAAGATTAGACTTTCATTGCTGTAAAAGTAATTAGATTTCCTTTCTGCAATTAGGATCAGACTTTCAATTCTACAATTGTTATTTCTGCAATATAATTAGGTCTCATACTGCAATTGTAATTAGGACTTCATTTCTGTAGTTAATGATTAGTTTCCAATTCTGCAACTTAGATTAAGGTTTAATTCATGCAATTTAGAGATAGGAATGTCCTAAAACCCCCCACACAACCGGTTCCACCAATAAGACCTGTTGCTCTAGATTGACCTAAGTTATAGTTGTTTCACTTCTTCTTTCGTGAGATAGCCTTGTACACAGCCCTGGATTGACAAATTCATTGAGAATTAATGATGGTATAATGACTACGCATCATTTTGGCACCATTGCCGAGGAATAGTGTTGCCAGAAGAAAACAAATAGTCCAATAGTTGTAATCAGACTAAGCTATGAAAATTCAGGTTAAAATCTGAATACAACAGTTGAGGAAGATAACAACTATTGACTTAATTTATGTCATTTAGGAGTAAACATGAATGAGTAAGTCTAGGGATGAAAAAGGTAGAACTACCCCAAAGGATCCCTGGCTTGTTCCATTAAGGAGATCTTCACGCCTAAGGGGTGAATCACCTGTGTTTGAACTACTAGAAAGATTGATAGAAAAATCACCGAGTCTCACCATCATTAGAACATTTTGAGAAAGGAAAATCACCAATTTTATCATCATCAGAATATCCTAAGAAAGACAATTCATCAGACTCATCATCAACAGAGAGGCTTGGACCTCTTGAGAGAACAATTTGGGAAGCTTTAACTTCTCCCAACAAACAGGAAACTATGGCAGAAGGAGGCAATATAGATGGCCAACATGGCTATGTTCATAATGAAGGAGATGATCAGGATATGCTCCAACCTTCCAGAACATTTGAATATCCTATTAGTCTGAATCCAACACAAAACTCTCCCATGAAGACCATTTCACCTTCAGTACTTCCAACCTTTCGAGGTGTTGTATCCGAAGATCCTGATCAATTTTTGTTTGAATTCAAGGTAGTGTGTTAGACCTATGATTATATAAATGACAATCAAAAACTTAAGGTTTTTCCCTCAACACTCAAGGATTCAGCATTACGCTGGTTCATGAGCTTAGAGCCTAATTCCATAAGAACCTGGGATCAAATGGAAACTATCTTTTTAGACAAATATCAGGAATATTGTCGTGTAAGGAATAGAAAAGATGAGTTATTCAGAATCAAGCAGGAAGATGATGAGACATTGGAAGATTATCTTGATAGGTTCTCCTTTGTTCAAAGGAGATGTGGACTTGTAGAACCAGAATTATGTAAAACCATCTTTTTGAGAGGATTGCAAGATGAATCCAGAGAAGTTCTGGATTTGATGGGAAAAGGGGATGTAACCACTCTCAGTAATGATGAAATTATGGATCTCTATAGGAATTACTCTCGCACTAAGCGAGAGAAGAAGAAAAAGCCGCACAAATGGCACTGATGTGAAGGACCTGATAGAGGAACTTGCAAATTTCAAAACTGATATTCTAGTGCACCTAAACACTACTTTGGGGGAAATGTCTGCAAAAGCAAAAAACATAGAACCTTTGGCAATTTATTGCCCAAGATGTAGAAATAAACATGCTTTGCAGGAATGTCCTTTGAATAAAACATCTATCTCAGCCATTTGTAGTATCTGTTCAAAAAGGCATTCAACTGATCAATGCCACCTGCTACCACAACTCAAAACTGTGTTAGAAAATCAGATTGAGGAACTCAACTATATTGGACCAAAACAAGGGGGAAATTTCTCTCAATACCAAAATCCCCCTCGTTTTCCTACAAATTGGGGGCATAATCCTAGTACTATGCCTTGGGGACAATCAGAACCACCCCAACGTCCTTGGAATTATCCTCAATGGACAAATTCCCAAGAATGGCCACAAGCAAATTGGAGTAACCCGACCTGGAATCAGAATCAAAACAACCCCTCATGGAATCAAAACAACCCATCTTGGAATCAAAACAATCCAACCTGGAATCAAAATTGAGACTAATCCACATTGGATGCAAAACCAACCACAGTGGAGTCAACAATACCAGATCCTATCCAAGGCAGCAAAGGAATCAAGGTCAAACTCAGCATTTGTTGCCTGCACCTAATCAAAATTTTCAAGAAAAATAATAGCAAACACAGCAAGTGAAACAACCTCAATTGCCAGCTCAACCAGTCACTAATCCAAATAGCATGAGACAGACACCTCCTGTCTATGTGGCTGAAAGTTGAAGAAAATGTTGAAATTAATGTTCTTGATTGTAGTAACATCCAACTTCGTTCAGGAAAAGTTGTACATGAACCAGTTTCAAATGAAATCAAAGAAAATGAAGAGCAAGAATCATCGGAACCGAGAGAGAATCCAACCAACAATGGAGACAGAAGAAAAATTGGAACCAGAGAGAATCCAACCAACAATAGAGAAAGAGACAAAAATAGAACCACAGATAGAACAATTACCAAGGATAATTCCATATCCTGAAAGATTCAATGCAATACCAGAAAATTCTGAGTTAGAATTGGTCAAAGAACTCAAAAAGTTGACTATATCATTGCCCTTATTGCAAGCCATTAAGGAAATACCAGAGATTAACAATACTAGTCCAAAATTTGTGCATTAAAAGAGCAGGAAGAAAGAAGAAAGCATTTCCCAAGACGTGCGAGGTTGAAGGAAAGATAGCTGATCTCTTATCCGGAAAACTAGTACCTCCAAAGTATAGTGACCCAGGAAGTCCGAGTTATCACAGTTACCATAGGTTCAGTACCAATATCAAATGTTTTAGTAGATCTAGGAGCTGCAATAAATGTCATGACCAAGGATACAATGAAACAATTACAGCTCAAACATCTCAGCCCCACATTTACAGTTTTAGAAATGGTTGATAGGTCAATTGCAAAACTCGAAGGTATCATTGAAGATGTCCCTATAGAAGTTTCTTCTTGGGAATTCCCTACAGATTTTTTGGTTTTATAGCCAAGAAATTCAGCACATGGATATCCCATTATTTTGGGAAGACCTTGGCTTGCAACTGCAGCGACCTTCATAGAGCTGCAGATCTGGAAATATGACTATTTCAAATGGTATTGATCCGAAACAGATTTCTTTATATCCTCCTGCAAAACCATCTAGCAAATTTTTAGGTCAGTTATGGTTTTCTGACTCAGAGGAAGAACCGGAAGAGGTCATTTCTACACTAGCTACCTTAGTAGTAAGAGAACACACAGAAGACCTCAGTGACACAGAAAATTTAGAAAATGAAACAATCTTGATGAATGTTCTGCATGAACAAGGTTTAGAAGGGGAAGCAACAAATATCCAACAGTTGTTAAGTAATGAGGAGAATCAAAAATCTGAAGATGAACCATCTGTACTATCACAGGGAAACTCTGTTTCACTACCACATGGATGGCACCATCATCTGATTTTTCCTTCTCACTGTTCCATACAAGATATGCTTCCCTCAAGCAGCAATAAAATATAAACTGCTTCTTTTCTCCCATCTCAGCAATGTCCTCTTAATCCCTTAATCACCAGGTATGAAGGAGTGAATTCAGTCCTTCTAAATACAAAACAAATAGAAGTCCAGCCAAGCAAATTTTTGAACATTTACAGCCAGCTTACTAGGGAAGAGGAAGAAAAATTGATAGTTGTCTTGCAGAAGCATGTTCATGCTTTTGCTTGGAACTACAAAGATATGTCGGGAGTTCATCCTCATATATGTACCCAAAAAATCTATATTGAAGAAGTCAAGCCAGTTAGACAACACCAAAGAAGATTGAATCCTGCCTTAAGAGATATTGTGAAAGAAGAAATTGAAAAACTTCGGAAGTAGGATTCATTTACCCAATTTCTGATAGCCAATGGGTTTCTCCATTGGTAATAGTTCCTAAGAAAAATGGAAAAATGAGAGTATGTGTAGACTATAGAGAGTTGAATAAGGTGACATACAAAGACCATTTTCCATTACCTTTCATAGATCAGGTGTTAGATACTCTTGCTATGGAAAAAGATACTTTTGTTTTCTTGATGGATTTAGTGGATATAATCAAATTCAGATTGCACTTGAAGATCAAGAGAAAACAACTTTTACATGTCCATGGGGAACATTTGCCTATAGGGTTTTACCTTTTGGTTTGTGTAATGCCCCAACAACTTTTCAGTGAGCAGTCCTAGCAATTTTTGCTGATCTGACCACCAAAAGTGTTGAAATATACATGGATGATTTCACAGTATGTGGACAGACTTTTGATTTTACATTGGAAAATCTTGACAAAGTCTTAACTCGCTGTGAAACATACCAGTTATCCTTGAATCCAGAAAAATGCTTCATGATGATGAAGGAAGGGATAGTTCTTGGTCATCACATCTCTCCTGAAGGGATCCAAGTTGATCCAAAGAAGGTGGAAATTATCAAGAATCTCCTTCCTCCTAAAACTCGGACTAATGTCAGAAGCTTCCTAGGACACATTGGTTTTTACCACGAGGTTTATTCCCAACTTTAGTACAATAGCGAGTCCTATGTTTGCCCTATTGACTAAAGATTCTGAATTCTCTTGGACTGCAAAGTGTCGGGAAGCATTTGAAGCTCTAAAAGAGAAATTGATAACTCCACCTGTGCTCAGAGGACCTAATTGGACATTACCATTTCACATACAGATTGATGCCTCCAATACAGCAATTGGAGCAGCATTAGGACAAATTGATAATGGTGAACACTATACCATCTACAACATTAGCAAGAACTTGACAGGAGCCAAGAAAAATTATACAACAAGCGAGAAGGAATTCCTAGCAGTAATTTATGCCATCAACAAATTCAGGCATTACATCACGAGGTTATCAAATATTTATTCACACGAGATCATACAACCATTAAGTATTTGATGAATAAACCTATGGTAAGTGCAAGAATTATTCGTTGGTTGTTGTTGCTGCAAGAATTTGATATCACTATAATCAACAAACCAGGAAAAGCTAATGTTGTGGCAGATTTCTTGTCCAGGTTGCGAGAACACAGATGAAGGGGAATTAGTTGATGACACTTTTCCTGATGAAAAACTATTTGCTATATCGGTCCAATCACCTTGGTTTGCAGATATAGCCAATTATTTGGTCACAGGGAAAGTTCCTCCACATTTCACTTCAAAACAGAAAAAACAATTGATCAAACAGAGTTCTTCTTTTGAATGGATTAAGGGTATGCTTTTTAAGTGGAGTCCTGACCATGTGTTACGTAGGTGCATCCGAAAGGATGAAGTGTATGATATCCTTAGAGCTTGTCATGATGAACCCTCGGGTGGACACTATTCTGATAAAAAGCACGGTTAGGAAAATCTTAGGGACAGGATATTATTGGCCATCTCTTCACAAGGATGTGAAAAAGTACACTAGGCATTGTGATGCATGCCAAAGAATGGGGAAACCCACTCATACAAATGAGATGCCACTGCAGCCTCAAATGGTTTTAGAACCATTTGAGAGGTGGGGGCTTGATTTTGTAGGACCTATTGATCCACCTTCTCAAGGAAAGGTGCATATTCTAGTATGCACTGATTACCTGACAAAGTGGGTAGAGGTGCGTGCTTTCAAACATGCTCGTGAAGAGAAGGTCGTTGATTTCTTGTATACTCAGATTTTTTAGAGATTTGGAGCTCCACGGTCTATCACCACAGACCAAGGACCCCAATTTGCATCCAAAGTCATAAAGGCATTTACAGAATTGTATGAAATCAAACATAGGAAATCATCACCTTACCACCCACAAGCAAATGGCCAGGTTGAGGTAACAAACAGGGAACTAGAACGCATCTTGACAAAAATAGTAGCTTTTCATAGGAGAAATTGGCTAGATAAATTACCTGAAGCAGTTTGGGCCTACAATACTACTTGGAAGTCCACTACTGGATTCACACCTTATGAACTAGTCTTTGGTAAAAAGCCTCTCTTACCTATTGAATTTGAGCTACTAACATTGCGCATAGCATTGGAAATTGGAATTGAATTGTCGCAGGCACAGACAGACAGGATTCTACAGTTGAATGCATTGGATGAACTTAGATTGGATGCTCTGCACCAAACTGAGGTAATTCAGGAGTAGAGGAAGTTGTGGCATGACAGTCACATTCAATAGAGGAAACTTCAACAAGGAGATTGGGCTTTATTGTTTGATTCTCGCTATGAAGACTTCCCTGGAAAACTGAGAACTAGATGGTTGGGACCTTATTGGATTGAAGAGGTATTTGACAATGGAGCAGCTCGTCTATCTCCTATTGATGGATCACAAAGGAAGTTGGTAGTGAATGGACATCGCCTCAAGGTGTACCATACACCTCTGACTAAAGAGGAATTCTTGCAGCAACTTGATAGTTTGGATACACAACAGGTGGAAGAGATTCCCTCTTCCACTTCAAAACAATCAACATGATCATGGATTTCAAGAAAAAGCAGAAAATACAAAAAAATAGAAAAAAATAGAAAACAAAAAGATGAATAAATTCTGAGTATGAATTCCTTCATGGGCATGGTTTCAGGGGAAATCATGAAATTCCTTCATGGGCATAGTCAGGATCAAAAAAAAAAAAAAGAAAAGGAGAGGTAAAAAAAAAAAAAAAAAAAAAAAAAGGGGAAAATCAAGAAAAAAAGAGAGAAAAATGAATAACTCAACAGTGAAAACCTTTTCTTAAGGCACTACTGGGTTGGTATGCATGAAAACCAGTTTTCTGGCATGCATAACCTTGAGAAATTTCTGAACCATCATTGTACAAATTCACCAAGTGCACTTGTTTTGAAATGTTGCAGAAAATCTCAGTGAGAATATCAATAAAGGCGGTCATTCTTCAAAACGGCATTAACTATTTTTATCGGGTATATATTTCTTACATTTCTTCATTGTAAAATGATTGGTGTATAGTATATGACAATTAACCATTAGCATAAAAGGTATTCATAAGAGTTGGCATACTTAAAACATGTTTTGAGAATGAAAATATTGATTTCCGCCTAATCTTGGAACAAGAATGCCAAAAATAGTGTCTGCTGTATTATCTTCGGATTGAAATTGTCTTCGAAATGACAACAAAATGAATGTTGCACTTTGTCTTCAGAAAGAAACTTTGTCTTTGGAATGACAATTTGTCTTCAGAATGAAACTTGGTCTTCGGAATGACGACTTGTTGCATCATCTTCGAAATGAAGATCTATCTTCGGAATGAAGATCTATCTTCGAAATGAAGATTTGTCTTCGGAATGACGATTTACCTTCGCAATATGATTGATCTTCGGAATGAGGATTAATCTTTGGAATGAAGATTTAAATTTGCAAAGAGGATTTGTCTTCGGAATGAAGTTATAATCTTCGGAATGAGGATTTGTCTTCGGAATGAAGACTCGTCTTCGAAATGAAGTTTTGTTTGCGCAATAAGTTATAATCTTCGGAAAGAGCATTTCCACGTGGCATCCAAGAAGACAAGGTACGACAAAATCAAACTCTTTTAGTTGCATACGATAAAGGAACACGTGTCAGTCAGCACATGGTTTGTTTTTGCACCCATTGGAAAATACCAGAATTACGGAGGACGTGACCAACCATATGCCACCAATTTTTGATCCCAATAAACATGCACGTGAGAATCTACAAAACTAATGAGGTGGATCTGACGGCAAGGACGTCCACGCAATCATTGATGGACAGGTGTTCGGTGCAATAGTAGAAATGTGTGCCACCTTTCTTTTCGAAGACGTGTTTGCGAAGTACAATGCTCAGGTTACGGTTCATTCCGAAGAAGACGAGAAATAGGGCAAGCGAAGATTTCAAACTAAAACCCTGCAAATCTGCAACATAAAAAAACCAGAGATCCAACAGAGGAATAGCAGCAACGAGTGAATGGTTTTTAAATAGAAAATATGGGGCGAAAGATCAAAACGGAACCTGCAGATACCACCTACCTCCGAGAAAATCTGGCAGTCCTGCAGATTTTTGAAGATGGAGGGTTTATGCCATTTTTGGATAAGTTTAATGGGTCTTCTGAAGATTTGGCTGGCATGTTCGCCCATACATTCAAAAACAACCGAGCACATGTTAACGGCATGACTATTGAGGTAACCCCTAAAATTTTAAGTCAGATTACTTGAGCTGCCATTAGAAGGGATTTCAATTTCTAGATCTGGCAAGAATACATTGGCAAATGTAGTTAATCAGTTTGTAGAAGAAAATGATAGAGAGCCAGAGTATTTAACCCATAACAACACATGCAAAGGGTTAAAAAGGGCCAACTTGCAGGAACCCTGGGATGAAGTAGCCACATGGGTAATTAAATTCCTAACCTGTGAAGGGCAGTATGTGTTGTTGTCAGGGCATCATCTACGAATTTTGAACCATCTCAGACATGGTGAGCAACAACCGAAAGTTAGGGTAAATCTTCCCCTGTATCTGTATCAAGAATTAAAAAACATGGCAAAGAGATATCAGGAGGGTAAAGGAAGCCTTCGCCATCATGGCCTCATCAAACTAGTTTGCCAACACCATTTTAGAGGAAACCCTAGGAGTTTTGATAGGTTTTACTCTACCCTAAATGATGTCATTTTTAGGGATGAAGATGAGGAAGAAGAAGAACCAGATACTGCTGATGTTGCTGCAGAAGAAGAAACAGCTACTGCAAAAAATGTTGCAGAAGATGTTGCAGAGGAAACTGCAGAAGGTGCCCCTGGAAGCTGTTATAGAACCACACCCAACAATAGCAACAGAAAACCTTGCTCCTGAACCCTCAACTTCACGAACCAAGAAACAAAGAAAAAGAGGATCTGGAACTGGCACTAGAGCAAAAAAACAAAAGGTTCATTTTTTTGGAGTGACTATTGATTTGAACAGAGAAGAAGAAATAACAAGGGAAACAGAGGCATCTAAAATTGACCCCATGACCCCTGCTGACACCAGAAAATAGAGCAAAAAGAAGTTTGCATCTGGAACTAGGAGGTCTACAAGAATCCATTTGAAAGAAACTACAGAACAGGTTATGGAGGAAGAAGATAGACAAAGCAGCCCAGATGTCACAGAGATACAACCAGCCTCTGAAAACTTTCTAGAATTCCCTGAATAGATAGTTGAGGCAAAAACTAAGCAGGATAATTTGGAGGAGGCTACAGTTCAACAGGCTACAGATATGGTAGATACCCTTATAGACAGTTTTATAGAGCCTCCTAAACAAGAACAAATTGTTGCGGAAGAGGAGATATTGGTTGAGCAACCAACTGCAGCTGATTTGTCTGCATCAGCTTCTGAAGCAGAAACAGAAGTGGAAGACATCACAGAGCAGTTGAGGGCAGCAAGAAGTGTTGTCAGAACACAAACCAAGTGGATTGAGGAGAAAGAAAGCATCATTGAGATACAGAAAAGAAAAATTGCAGAGCTTCAGTAGGAAGTGGCAGAATTGAGAAAAATGTTGTCACAATCTGAAAAACAGCCAGTTGTATCCATTGATGAAGACAATTTGGCTCAATTGCTTCTGGGTCTATCAAGGGCAGATGACTCTGTTGAGACAAACATGGGTGTTCATTCTGAAGTAGCACTCCTTCATTCTGAAGAAGTGCCTGTTCATTCTGAAGCAGCACCATCTCATTCTGAAGCATTGCCTTCTTGTTCTGAAGATGCTTCAGAAATGGTAAAGAGCATAGCAGAGGATGTTGAAGATGAGCCACCAACACAGGAACAGTCCCAACAGCAAGAAAATGTTCAAGTAAGTACTCCTATTGAGGTCCCTGCATTTCAAACTGTTACACTTTCAGTAGAAACAACAGATAAGGGGGTACAAGTAGAATTACTATCTGATGACAACCCCATAGAAATAGCAAATAAGGAGGTACAGGTAGAATTATTGATAGATGATCAACCAGTAGAAGTGGCAGAAAAAGGAGTTCAAGTTGATCTGCTACCTAGGATTCCACCTGTAGTCAGACCACCTAATACTTGTGTCTCTAGAGCAGTACAATGCAGACATAGCTAATTGGATGATTAGATATGAGCAACTTGCCACTAAAACTGAAAAGTTCAAATTGGAAGCAAAACAGCTAGAAGCCAAGGAAACAAAAATTCAGGCATTGAAAGAAAAGGTGTCTGACTTATGCCAAATTGCTGAATTTTTAGTCCAATTTAGACGACCAGCCAGATTTTACAGCCTTATTTTGAAGGAAAAATACCTCAGATGGCAGGTCATGAGGATTAGTTCAAACCTCCCATATAAATTGGACACAACTGCAGATTTCCTGGAGGCATATTTTGACAGCCCTTTTGAGCAGAAAAATCTCCTATGTGAACTATTTTTACACAGTTTCTTCATTCCAGAGGAAGTAGAGTTTCATCCTCAAATCTACATTGGAGATGTTCAATTGAGAGCATTTATGTCTACTTTGCAGAATCAGCTTTACTGGGATCAAGAGAAAAAGCAGAATAAAGAGATTGAAACAAGGGTTGAGTTGTTAGTCAGAGCAATCCAGCCAAACCACCTAGTTATCACCAGACAACACTTCTCAATGATGAACAGGGATGATATAAAGAGGATGTACTTGAACAACTTAAGGGACTGTGTGGCCAGATTCAACAATTTCTGTGATCACAATTTTTTCCCAGCATTGTCAGTGTGCAGAGACAGATGGGATGAACTTTCCATGTCTTTGAGGAAAAGAGAACCCATCTCCCCCATCAACTTAGAATGGTCCAGAAGAAGAGCAGAAGGTGTAATCCAGTTGATTCAAATCATGCAACATAACTGGATAGGTCTTAGGTTTAGGCCTCCAACCATCATTACTCCAGTTCCATTCTACTTTGAGGAAGATGCCCAATCTGATGAACAATTTGAAGACTGGCTCAAAAACATTCAGGAAAATAGGGGGTATTATATAGGCAAGAAATTATTCTACGGGTCATGGAATCTAAACATGGACATATGTGATTCCATAGCCCAACAAGAATGCATGAGGGCATGCATTAATATAAGTTGGAGGGAAAATGATGAGGCCTGGAAATGCCTCAATCATAACATGTTTTGAACACTAAAATTGCCTATAAACTCTTATGTTTTATCTGATATGTTAGTTAAGTTGATTCAATATGTTGTATATTAACCATTTTGCATGATCAATGTATTTGGAATATTATATGTTGATTTTTACAACTTTTTGCATAGTTTTGTGTTCTTTTTGCTATGACTTGCTAAAATGGGATATGCTTAGAATAATAGCAGCATTTCACTAATCATGTTTTGATTTGTCTCAAGCATTTATTTCACCTAAATCTAGCAATAGTGCAAGCAAACTCTTGATGTGCAGCAAAAACTGGTCTTTCCCATGTAAATTCCAGCCAGTTGTCCATAAATAGCAAGGCATGGAATTCACATGTGGAAAGAGATGAAGACCATTGGAATTTGATCTTAGGAGATAACCCACCTGAGAGATGCAGAAGAAATCACTGGAAAAGCACACATTTGTTCATTCCGAAGTATCTTCGGAATGAACAGATATCTTCGAAATGAGAGAACACAGCGTCTTCGAAATGAGCGGATCTTCAGAATGAAGAATGCATTATCTTCGGAATGAGTGGATCTTTGGAATGAAGAATTGTAGTATCTTCGAAATGAGAATTGCAGTATCTTCGAAATGAGCGATCTTCGAAATGAGAATTGCATTGTCTTCGGAATGAAGCCACTTATCTTCGGAATGAAAACAGAATGTGCTTTTTGACTTGTTGACCGATTTTTGAAGCCAAAAAAGGGAAATAAAGGTTGGAAAAGGTAAAGGAAAAGATCTTCCATCTGTCTTTGCCGTCATTGCCGACCAAAGCCATCATTAAGGGAAAGATCAAGTTTTAATCTTCTTCTAGGATAAAACCAGAATTTGTTGCAGCATTGTAGGATTAGATCTTTTGAGATATTCTTTGTTTGTAATTAGACCTTAGGACATCTATAAATATTGCTCCCATTCAGGTTGAGCCTAGTAGTAGTAGAAATAGGAAGTAGAAAGTAAGGAAGCTAGGAAGAAGCAAAAAATAGGTAGAATTTGACTGTTACAGTCCTGTAACAGGTTTTCAGTAGAATTATTGTAATCATGTTCTTTAATCAATAAAGTGCACCAGTTCTATTTCATATTGCTTGTAAATGAGTGTGATTAAGATCTAGAGAGAGAGAGAGACTTATACCTTCTTCCGGACAAGGAGGCTGGCCACTTCCAGGACCTAGGAGGAGGACTAACAAGCGAGTTTTTATTTTGATTTTGTTGCAGTAGAATGAGTTGTAGAACTTGTTATTTCAATTGCTTGTAAACAGTTGACAATATCTGCAGTCTTAGTTTATTTATGCTTAGATTAATCTTGTGCTTAATGTTTTAGTTGTAATCTTTACTTTCAACAAAGCTTCCACTTTATTTTAGACTGTTATTCCCGAATTTGTTGTTTTCAGCAATTTCTTGCATTTTATGTTTTGCTGTCAAATCCTGCACAGAAGATTGACAACCTTCTGTTACAGAGCCTTGACAGTTTTCATTTCCATGTTAGAATTAGACTTTCATTGCTGCAAAAGTAATTAGATTTCCTTTCTGCAATTAGGATCAGACTTTCAATTCTGCAACTGTTATTTCTGCAATATAATTAGGTCTCATTCTGCAATTGTAATTAGGACTTCATTTCTGTAGTTAATGATTAGTTTCCAATTCTGCAACTTAGATTAAGGTTTAATTCATGCAATTTAGAGATAGGAATGTCCTAAAACCCCCCACACAACCGGTTCCACCAATAAGACCTGTTGCTCTAGATTGACCTAAGTTATAGTTGTTTCACTTCTTCTTTCATAGATAGCCTTGTACACTGCCCTGGATTGACAAATTCATTGAGAATTAATGATGGTATAATGACTACGCATCATTTTGGCACCGTTGCTGAGGAATAGTGTTGCTAGAAGAAAACAAATAGTCCAATAGCTGTAATCAGACTAAGTTATGAAAATTCAGGTTAAAATCTGAATACAACAGTTGAGGAAGATAACAACTATTGACTTAATTTATGTCATTTAGGAGTAAACATGAATGAGTAAGTCTAGGGATGAAAAAGGTAGAACTACCCCAAAGGATCCCTGGCTTGTTCCATTAAGGAGATCTTCATGCCTAAGGGGTGAATCACCTGTGTTTGAACTACCGAGAAAGATTGATAGAAAAATCACCAGTCTCACCATCATTAGAACATTTTGAGAAAGGAAAATCACCAATTTTATCATCATCAGAATATCCTAAGGAAGAAAATTCATCAGACTCATCATCAACAGAGAGGCTTGGACCTCTTGAGAGAACAATTTGGGAAGCTTTAACTTCTCCCAACAAACAGGAAACTATGGCAGAAGGAGGCAATATAGATGGCCAACATGGCTATGTTCATAATGAAGGAGATGATCGGGATATGCTCCAACCTTCCAGAACATTTGAATATCCTATTCGTCTGAATCCAACACAAAACTCTCCCATGAAGACCATTTCACCTTCAGTACTTCCAACCTTTCGAGGTGTTGTATCTGAAGATCTTGATCAATTTTTGTTTGAATTCAAGGTAGTGTGTCAGACCTATGATTATATAAATGACAATAAAAAACTTAAGGTTTTTCCCTCAACACTCAAGGATTCAGCATTACGCTGGTTCATGAGCTTAGAGCCAAATTCCATAAGAACCTGGGATCAAATGGAAACTATCTTTTTAGACAAATATCAGGAATATTGCCGTGTAAGGAATAGAAAAGATGAGTTATTCAGAATCAAGAAGGAAGATGATGAGACATTGGAAGATTATCTTGATAGGTTCTCCTTTGTTCAAAGGAGATGTGGACTTGTAGAACCAGAATTATGTAAAACCATCTTTTTGAGAGGATTGCAAGATGAATCCAGAGAAGTTCTGGATTTGATGGGAAAAGGGGATGTAACCACTCTCAGTAATGATGAAATTATGGATCTCTGCAGGAATTACTCTCGCACTAAGCGAGAGAAGAAGAAAAAGCCGCACAAATGGCACCGATGTGAAGGACCCGATAGAGGAACTTGCAAATTTCAAAAGCGATATTCTAGTGCACCTAAACACTACTTTGGGGGAAATGTCCGCAAAAGCAAAAAACATAGAACCTTTGGCAATTTATTGCCCAAGATGTAGAAATAAACATGCTTTGCAGGAATGTCCTTTGAATAAAACATCTATCTCAGCCATTTGTAGTATCTGTTCAAAAAGGCATTCAACTGATCAATGCCACCTGCTACCACAACTCAAAACTGTGTTAGAAAATCAGACTGAGGAACTCAACTATATTGGACCAAAACAAGGGGGAAATTTCTCTCAATACCAAAATCCCCCTCGTTTTCCTACAAATTGGGGGCATAATCCTAGTACTATGCCTTGGGGACAATCAGAACCACCCCAACGTCCTTGGAATTATCCTCAATGGACAAATTCCCAAGAATGGCCACAAGCAAATTGGAGTAACCCGACCTGGAATCAGAATCAAAACAACCCCTCATGGAATCAAAACAACCCATCTTGGAATCAAAACAATCCATCCTGGAATCAAAATCAGACTAATCCACATTGGATGCAAAACCAACCACAGTGGAGTCAGCAATACCAGTCCTATCCAAGGCAGCAAAGGAATCAAGGTCAAACTCGGCATTTGTTGCCTGCACCTAATCAAAATTTTCAAGAAAAATAGCAGCAAACACAGCAAGTGAAACAACCTCAATTGCCAGCTCAACCAGTCACTAATCCAAATAGCATGAGACGAGACACCTCCTGTCTATGTGGCTGAAGCTGAAGAAAATGTTGAAATTAATGTTCTTGATTGTAGTAACATCCAACTTCGTTCAGGAAAAGTTGTACCTGAACCAGTTTCAAATGAAATCAAAGAAAATGAAGAGCAAGAATCATTGGAACCAGAGAGAATCCAACCAACAATAGAGACAGAAGAAAAATTGGAACCAGAGAAAATCCAACCAACAATAGAGAAAGAGACAAAAATAGAACCACAGGCAGAACAATTACCAAGGATAATTCCATATCTTGAAAGATTCAATGCAATACCAGAAAATTCTGAGTCAAAATTGGTCAAAGAACTCAAAAAGTTGACTATATCATTGCCCTTATTGCAAGCCATTAAGGAAATACCAGAGATTAACAATACTATCCAAAATTTGTGCATTAAAAGAGCAGGAAGAAAGAAGAAAGCATTTCCCAAGACTGTGCAGGTTGAAGGAAAGATGGCTGATCTCTTATCTGGAAAACTAGTACCTCCAAAGTATAGTGACCCAGGAAGTCCGAGTTATCACAGTTACCATAGGTTCAGTACCAATATCAAATGTTTTAGTAGATCTAGGAGCTGCAATAAATGTCATGACCAAGGATACAATGAAACAATTACAGCTCAAACATCTCAGCCCCACATTTACAGTTTTAGAAATGGCCGATAGGTCAGTTGCAAAACCTGAAGGTATCATTGAAGATGTCCCTATAGAAGTTTCTTCTTGGGAATTCCCTACAGATTTTTTGGTTTTATAGCCAAGAAATTCAGCACATGGATATCCCATTATTTTGGGAAGACCTTGGCTTGCAACTGCAGCAGCCTTCATAGACTGCAGATCTGGAAATATGACTATTTCAAATGGTATTGATCTGAAACAAATTTCTTTATATCCTCCTGCAAAACCATCTAGCAAATTTTTAGGTCAGTTATGGTTTTCTGACTCAGAGGAAGAACCAGAAGAGGTCATTTCTACACTAGCTACCTTAGTAGTAAGAGAACACACAGAAGACCTCAGTGACATGGAAAATTTAGAAAATGAAACAATCTTGATGAATGTTCTGCATGAACAAGGTTTAGAAGGGGAAGCAACAAATATCCAACAGTTGTTAAGTAATGAGGAGAATCAAAAATCTGAAGATGAACCATCTGTACTATCACAGGGAAACTCTGTTTCACTACCACATGGATGGCACCATCATCTAATTTTTCCTTCTCATTGTTCCATACAAGATATGCTTCCCTCAAGCAGCAATAAAACATAAACTGCTTCTTTTCTCCCATCTCAACAATGTCCTCTTAATCCCTTAATCACCAGGTATGAAGGAGTGAATTCAGTCCTTCTAAATACAAAACAAATAGAAGTCCAACCAGGCAAATTTTTGAACATTTACAACCAGCTTACTAGGGAAGAGGAAGAAAAATTGATAGTTGTCTTGCGGAAGCATGTTCATGCTTTTGCTTGGAACTACAAAGATATGTCGGGAGTTCATCCCGATATATGTACCCACAGAATCTATACTGAAGAAGTCAAGCCGGTTAGACAACCCCAGAGAAGATTGAATCTTGCCTTAAGAGATATTGTGAAAGAAGAAATTGAAAAACTTCTGGAAGTAGGATTCATTTACCCAATTTTCGATAGCCAATGGGTTTCTCCATTGGTAATAGTTCCTAAGAAAAATGGAAAAATGAGAGTATGTGTAGACTATAGAGAGTTGAATAAGGTGACATACAAAGACCATTTTCCATTACCTTTCATAGATCAGGTGTTAGATACTCTTGCTGGAAAAAGATACTTTTGTTTTCTTGATGGATTTAGTGGATATAATCAAATTCAGATTGCACTTGAAGATCAAGAGAAAACAACTTTTACATGTCCATGGGGAACATTTGCCTATAGGGTTTTACCTTTTGGTTTGTGTAATGCCCCAACAACTTTTCAGTGAGCAGTCCTAGCAATTTTTGCTGATCCGACCACCAAAAGTGTTGAAATATACATGGATGATTTCACAGTATGTGGACAGACTTTTGATTTTACATTGGAAAATCTTGACAAAGTCTTAACTCGCTGTGAAACATACCGGTTATCCTTGAATCCAGAAAAATGCTTCATGATGATGAAGGAAGGGATAGTTCTTGGTCATCACATCTCTCCTGAAGGGATCCAAGTTGATCCAAAGAAGGTGGAAATTATCAAGAATCTCCTTCCTCCTAAAACTCAGACTAATGTAGAAGCTTCCTAGGACACATTGGTTTTTACCGCAGGTTTATTCCCAACTTTAGTACAATAGCCAGTCCTATGTTTGCCCTATTGACTAAAGATTCTGAATTCTCCTGGACTGCAAAGTGTCAGGAAGCATTTGAAGCTCTAAAAGAGAAATTGATAACTCCACCTGTGCTTAGAGGACCTAATTGGACATTACCATTTCACATACAGACTGATGCCTCCAATACAGCAATTGGAGCAGCATTAGGACAAATTGACAATGGTGAACACTATACCATCTACAACATTAGCAAGAACTTGACAGGAGCCGAGAAAAATTATACAACTGAGAAGGAATTCCTAGCAATAATTTATGCCATCAACAAATTCAGGCATTACATCACAGGTTATCAAATATTTATTCACACAGATCATACAGCCATTAAGTATTTGATGAATAAACCTATGGTAAGTGCAAGAATTATTCGTTGGTTGTTGTTACTGCAAGAATTTGATATCACTATAATCAACAAACCAGGAAAAGCTAATGTTGTGGCAGATTTCTTGTCCAGGTTGCGAGAACACAGATGAAGGGGAATTAGTTGATGACACTTTTCCTGATGAAAAACTATTTGCTATATCAGTCCAATCACCTTGGTTTGCAGATATAGCCAATTATTTGGTCACAGGGAAAGTTCCTCCACATTTCACTTCAAAACAGAAAAAACAATTGATCAAACAGAGTTCTTCTTTTGAATGGATTAAGGGTATGCTTTTTAAGTGCGAGTCCCGACCATGTGTTACGTAGGTGCATCCGAAAGGATGAAGTGTATGATATCCTTAGAGCTTGTCATGATGAAACCTCAGGTGGACACTATTCTGTAAAAAGCACGGTTAGGAAAATCTTAGGGACAGGATATTATTGGCCATCTCTTCACAAGGATGTGAAAAAGTACATCGGGCATTGTGATGCATGCCAAAGAATGGGGAAACCCACTCATACAAATGAGATGCCACTGCAGCCTCAAATGGTTTTAGAACCATTTGAGAGGTGGGGACTTGATTTTGTAGGACCTATTGATCCACCTTCTCAAGGAAAGGTGCATATTCTAGTATGCACTGATTACCCGACAAAGTGGGTAGAGGTGCGTGCTTTCAAACATGCTCGTGAAGAGAAGGTCATTGATTTCTTGTATACTCAGATTTTTTAGAGATTTGGAGCTCCACGGTCTATCACCACAGACCAAGGACCCCAATTTGCATCCAAAGTCATAAAGGCATTTACAGAATTGTATGAAATCAAACATAGGAAATCATCACCTTACCACCCACAAGCAAATGGCCGAGGTTGAGGAACAAACCAGGGAACTAGAACGCATCTTGACAAAAATAGTAGCTTTTCATAGGAGAAATTGGCTAGATAAATTACCTCAAGCAGTTTGGGCCTACAATACTACTTGGAAGTCCACTACTGGATTCACACCTTATGAACTAGTCTTTGGTAAAAAGCCTCTCTTACCTATTGAATTTGAGCTACTAACATTGCACACAGCATTGGAAATTGGAATTGAATTGTCGCAGGCACAGACAGACAGGATTCTACAGCTGAATGCATTGGATGAACTTAGATTGGATGCTCTGCACCAAACTGAGGTAATTCAGGAGCGAGAGGAAGCTGTGGCATGACAGATCACATTCAGCAGAGGAAACTTCAACAAGGAGATTGGGCTTTACTTGTTTGATTCTCGCTATGAAGACTTCCCTGGAAAACTGAGAACTAGATGGTTGGGACCTTACTGGATTGAAGAGGTATTTGACAATGGAGCAGCTCGTCTATCCCCTATTGATGGATCACAAAGAAAGTTGGTAGTGAATGGACATCGCCTCAGAGTGTACCATACACCTCTGACTAAAGAAGAATTCTTGCAACAACTTGATAGTTTGGATACACATCAAGTGGAAGAGATTCCCTCTTCCACTTCAAAACAATCAACATGATCATGGATTTCAAGAAAAAGCAAAAAATACAAAAAAATCAGAAAAAAAAATAGAAAACAAAAAGATGAATAAATTCTGAGTATGAATTCCTTCATGGGCATGGTTTCAAGGGAAATCATGAAATTCCTTCATGGGCATAGTCAGGATCAAGAAAAAAAAAGAAAGAAAAGGAGAGGTAAAAATAAAAAAAAAGGGGAAAATCAAGAAAAAAAAAAGAGAAAAATGAATAACTCAGCAGTGAAAACCTTTTCTTAAGGCACTATTGGGTTGGTATGCATGAAAACCGGTTTTCGGCATGCATAACCTTGAGAAATTTCTGAACCATCATTGTACAAATTCACCAAGTGCACTTGTTTTGAAATGTTGCAGAAAATCTCAGCGAGAATATCAACAAAGGCGGTCATTCTTCAAAGCGGCATTAACTATTTTTATCAGGTATATATTTCTTACATTTCTTCATTGTAAAATGATTGGTGTATAGTATATGACAATTAACCATTAGCATAAAAGGTATTCATAAGAGTTGGCATACTTAAAACATGTTTTGAGAATGAAAATATTGATTTCTGCCTAATATTCGGAACAAGAATGCCAAAAACAGTGTCTACTGTATTATCTTCGGATTGAAATTGTCTTCGAAATGACAACAAAATGAATGTTGCACTTTGTCTTCAGAAAGAAACTTTGTCTTCGGAATGACAATTTGTCTTCAGAATGAAACTTGGTCTTCGGAATGACGACTTGTTGCATCATCTTCGGAATGAGGATCTGTCTTCGGAATGAAGATCTGTCTTCGGAATGAAGATCTGTCTTCGGAATGACGATTTACCTTCGCAATACAGCCTGATCTTCGGAATGAGGATTGATCTTTGGAATGAAGATTTAAATTTGCAAAGAAGATTTGTCTTCGGAATGAAGTTATAATCTTCGGAATGAAGATTTGTCTTCGGAATGAAGACTCGTCTTCGGAATGAAGTTTTGTTTGCGCAATAAGTTATAATCTTCGAAAAGAGCATTTCCACGTGGCATCCAAGAAGACAAGGTACGACAAAATCAAACTCTTTTAGTTGCATGCGATAAAGGAACACGTGTCAGTCAGCACATGGTTTGTTTTTGCACCCATTGGAAAATACCAGAATTACGAAGGACGTGACCAACCATATGCCACCAATTTTTTATCCCAATAAACATGCACGTGAGAATCTGCAAAACTAATGAGGTGGATCTAACGGCAAGGACGTCCACGCAATCATTAACGGACAGGTGTTCAGTGCAACAGTAGAAATGTGTGCCACCTTCCTTTTCAAAGACGTGTTTACGAAGTACAGTGCTCAAGTTACGGTTCATTCCGAAGAAGAAGATGAGAAACAGGGCAACGAAGGTTTCGAACTAAAACTCTGCAAATCTGCAACATAAAAAAACCAGAGATCCAACAGAGGAATAGCAGCAGCAGTGAACGGTTTTTAAACAGAAAATATGGGGCGAAAGATCAAAACGAAACCTGCAGATACCACCTACCTCCGAGAAAACCCGGCAATCGTGCAGATTTTTGAATATGGAGGGTTTATGCCATTTATGGATAAGTTTAATGGGTCTTCTGAAGATTTGGCTGGCATGTTCGCCCATACATTCAAAAACAACCAAGCACATGTTAACGGCATGACTATTGAGGTAACCTCTGAAATTTTAAGTCAGATTACTGAGCTGCCATTAGAAGGGATTTCAATTTCTATATCTGATAATAATACATTGGCAAATGTAGTTAATTAGTTTGTAGAAGAAAATGATAGAGAGCGAGTATTTAACCCATAACAACATATGCAAAGGGTTAAAAAGGGCCAGCTTGCAAGAACCCTGGGATGAAGTAGCCACCTGGGTAATTAAATTCCTAACCTCGTGAAGGGCGGTATGTGTTGTTGTCGGGGCATCATCTCGCGAATTTTGAACCATCTCGGACATGGTGAGCAATAACCGAGAGTTAGGGTAAATCTTCCCTCGTATCTGTATCAAGAATTAAAAAACATGGCAAAGAGATATTAGGAGGGTAAAGGAAGCCTTCGCCATCATGGCCTCATCAAACTAGTTTGCCAACACCATTTTAGAGGAAACCCTACGATTTTTTATAGGTTTTACTCTACCCTAAACGATGTCATTTTTAGGGATGAATATGAGGAAGAAGAAGAACCAGATACTACTGATGTTACTGCAGAAGAAGAAACAACTACTATAGGAAATGTTGCAGAAGATGCTGCAGAGGAAACTGCAGAAGGTGCCCCTGAAGCTGTTACAAGACCACACTCAACAGCAGCAGCAAAAAACCTTGCTCCTGAACCCTCAACTTCACGAACCAAAAAACAAAGAAAAAGAGGATCTGGAACTGGCAGTAGAGCAAAAAAACAAAAGAAGGTTCGTTTTTCTGAAGCTGCAACTGATTTGTCAGAACAGAAAAATGAAGCACCTAGCCCAACCGGGGAAGAAACAACAAAGGAAACAGAGGCATCTAAAACTGACCCCATGACCCCTGTTGTCACCAGAAAACAGAGCAAAAATAAGTTTGCATCTGGAACTAGGAGGTCTACAAGAATCCATTTGAAAGAAACAGCAGAACAGGTTATGGAGGAAGAAGATAGACAAAGCAGCCCAGATGTCACAGAGATACAACCAGCCTCTGAAAACTTTCCAGAATTCCCTAAACAGATAGCTAAGGCAGAAACTAAGCAGGATAATTTGGAGGAAGCTACAGTTCGACAGGCTACAGATATGATAGATACCCTTATAGACAGTTTTATAGAGCCTCCTAAACAAGAACAAATTGTTGCAGAAGAGGAGATATTGGTTGAGCAACCAACTGCAGCTGATTTGTCTGCATCAGCTTCTAAAGCAGAAACAGAAGTGGAAGACATCACAAAGCAGCTGAAAGCAACAAGAAGTGTTGTTAGAACACAAACCAAGTGGATTGAGGAGAAAGAAAGTAACATTGAGATACAGAAAAGAAAAATTGCAGAGCTTCAGCAGGAAGTGGCAGAATTGAGAAAAATGTTGTCACAGCCAGCTGTATCCATTGATGAAGACAATTTGGCTCAATTGTCACAATCTGAAAAGCAGAATAAAGAGATTGAAACAAGGGCTGAGTTGTTAGTCAGAGCAATCCAGCCAAACCACCTAGTTATCACCAGACAACACTTCTCAATGATGAACAGGGATGATATAAAGAGGATGTACTTGAACAACTTAAGGGATCGTGGCCGGATTCAACAATTTCGTGATCACAATTTTTTTCCAAGCATTGTCAGTGTGCAGATACAGATGGGCTGAACTTTCCATGTTTTAGAGGAAAAGAGAACCCATCTCCCCCATCAACTTAGAATGGTCTAGAAGAAGAGCAGAAGGTGTAATCCAGCTGATTCAAATCATGCAACATAACTATATAGGTCTTAGGTTTAGGCCTCCAACCATCATTACTCCAGTTCCATTCTACTTTGAGGAAGATGCCCAACCTGATGAACAATTTGAAGACTGGCTCAGGAACATTCAGGAAAACAAGGGGTTTTATATAGGCAAGAAATTATTCTACAGGTCATGGAATCTAAACATAGACATGTGATTCCATAGCCCAACAGAATGCATGAGGGCATGCATTAATATAAGTTGGGGGGAAAATGATGAGGCCTGGAAATGCCTCAATCATAACATGTTTTGAACACTAAAATTGCCTATAAAATCTTATGTTTCATCTGATATGTTTCATCTGATAGCCCTAGCTCCTACATAGCTTCAGATAGTAGCCATTGCGGATACTATGCAGTAGAAAGGAGGGCAAAACCTCTTGAAAGTATTTTTCTTGCTTGAAGTAGGATTCTCTCAGCTTGTAAAGCCTCATGAAATATTTGAGAGAATATTTTTCCCCATATTGATGTAGGAGGAGGCTTATATCCGAACTTAAGGCTCGAACATAATACAAGTAGGCCTGTGCGGGGGACAACTAATATTCAAGGGGAATTCTTTCCCATCTCCTCTTGAAACGGACATTGAAGTCTGTGATGTACTCAAAAGGGGTCCTCTTGATGAACGCGAGGTGCATCAAGAGTTGGAAGTAATCCCTGGAACCATCGAATGTGTTAACGAGAGCTCCCGCCAAATCTTCCCATGTGCAGATACTTTTTTGATTAAGAGATTGGTACCACAATAACACCCTCCCTTCAAGAGACGAGACCAGGAGTTTGATCATGACATTTTCATGAGTAATCCCATGGAGGGTCGTTTGAGTAGTAATACCTTCAAGGTGCTCTCGAGCAATTCCTTCAGTGTCGTCATATCTTGTCAGGGTCTTCAGGGCACTTTTAGGAATCTCATGATAGCATTGGAGATTGAGAGGACCAGGATCATCCCATCTAAGAAAGCACTACTGAGCCATTGTGGCACTAGTCTTCAAAAGTCTTAGCTCTTTCTTTGGAGTCGGAGTCACTTGATGAGCATACTTTCTCCTCCAGTGAGGTCAAGACTACTCATCAAATATTGAGTCCTCAGGGATGTTTGGGTCTTTCACAACATTGAAGAGACAACCAATCTCAAAATCTGGATCTTTTTCTCATAGTTGCCAAGTGAATTGAGAATATTTGGGCAAACCAAAGTATCACCAAACTTTGATTTCCTTGAGTAATGGAGACCTTTTTGGTTCCCCAATAGAGTTGCCAAAAATTGTTGGTCGAAAATCCACACCTTAGCGGGCAGGCGGGAGAATGCAAAGCTTACGTGCCCTGCCTGCGGACCTGCGCCAACATTGAAAAGTCGCACCGCCCAGGAGGCGGTGCGGTCAATCTCTGGAGAAGTTCGGTTCCTTAGTCCTAGCTACCTGTGCCAAAAATGAAATGGAAAAGGGGGAAGACAGAAAGAAATAAAAGGAGGTTGTAGCCAAAACTCACAAGGATGGTATAGCCGCATCAAGACACATGCGCCCATAACATTGCGAGCAGAAATACAAGAATTCTATTTAATAGATCAACCAATCACGTCCTCACTTATCAATTAGCACAATGGTTTCAAAGCGAATTCCAGAACCAACAAATGGGTGCGTGAAATTCAGGATGACAAATTAAAACACGTCCACCCAACTAGCCTAAGTAAAAATAAACCCCAACCCAATATGAAAGCGAATTCCAAAACTACTAAATAAAGCCCATGAAATCTAGATAGCAAAATTAAATGAGATTACTCAAATAGACAGTAGATATAAGCATTTCAAATTCAACACAAATATGTATAGACCAAAGTGGAGACCAAATAGTAGAATACTTATATTTTCAAAATGATGAGCAACATTACATATGAATTGTAATGGCTAGAGAGCAGCCCTTGGGATACCTATCATCCCAGTATTTATAATAATTTTTACAATAAATTCAAACATAAGCTTTTATGGCGCTAGGTGGGAAGATAAGACTAATATAGACAAACTTTTGACTGGTACCCTGCATATATGAAGATGTGACTAGAATCGGCTATCAGATAAAGGTAGGTGATCCTAGACCGGTCTGAGTTTTATTATTCCATAACTCTTTCACCTACCTTGCCCCTTCAGACAGCAAACGGGCTGCAATTTCCCTGGGATCTGTGTTTCAAAATTTCACCTTGTTAGAAGGCTCACTTTCCCATGAACCCCATAATTTGGAATCTGAGTGCTTTTGATGTAGTACAGACCCTTTTAGGTCTATTTTTCTTGCTATATTTTTCCCTGTATATTATTCGTGATCGGGCGGGGTTTTTAGGAGAAGTCCACCCTGCTGACATCCCAAAGTTTCATCCTTCTGACTGTCCCAAAGTTTTGCCCGGGAGCAATTCCTGAGTTACCACCTGCTCTATTCTCTGTCCATCCTTAGGAAATTTTTAATATTTGTGGCGGATCTTCAGAACTATTGCTTACTCAACTACCCTAGATCTTTTGCTCATCTGTCATTTGTTGTCGCCCACCAATACTAACTGCCTTCATCTTTCATGCGACCATTAATGCTCCAAAATTTTACCAATTTCATAGAACATCATCTTTACGAAGGTGAAGAGTGGGTGAAGGGGAGGTACGAAATTTCACCAATAGTCAAAACTCATATATAGAAAATATTTTGCATCACTTCAATATGCAGAATGCAAAACCAGTTTGTACCCCACTTCTTTCACACTTCCAATTGTCTTATGAATAATGCCCTAGAACAGAAGTAGAGAAGACAAGCATGTCACGTGTACCATATTCATCAGCAGTAGGAAGCCTCATGTATGTCATGGTAAGCACCAGACCGGATATTACCCAAGCAATAGGAGTTGTTAGCCGATACATGGCAAATCTTGGTGAGGAGCATTGGAATGCAGTGAAGTGGACATTTAGATATTTAAGAGGCACTTCAGATTCTGCTATTTACTATGCATCAAAAAATTTGCAAGTTTAAGGTTTTGTGGATTTTGATTATGGTGGAGATAGATATGGGAGAAAGTCCACTACATGATATACTTTCACTCTTGTTAGTGGAGCTATGAGTTGGACTTCTAAGTTGCAATCAATAGTGGCTTTATCAACCACTGAAGCAGAATATATTACAACCACTAAAGCCAACAAAGAGGCAATTTGGCTAGAACGACTGTTGAGATACTTCAAGATAATGCAAGAGAATATTACATTGCATTGTGATAGCGAAAGTGATATCCAGTTGGTGAAGAACCCAACATTCCATGATCGCATGAAACACATTGATGTTAAGTGCTATTTTATAAGAAATGTGGTGGATGAAGGTAGAATTCTATTGGAAAAAATTAATACTAAAATGAATCCTGCATATATGCTTACAAAGCCTGTCAATATAAAGAAGTTTGAGTGGTGCAAAACTTCTTTGGGCTTGCTGAAACTGTGATAAGGGTAGCATTGGGCAATTGGCACTTATATGGAAAACATAGGCAAAGAATTCCTATATATTGACTTCAAGTGGGAGAATGTTAGGAGGTGAAGTGAATATCTAGATCTCCAATGTTCTTCAATAGAGAGGTGCATGGTGGTGCAGTTTATAGTAACCCTTGTTTTAGGAGAGGAGACAAACAATTTTTTGGAGTCTTCCTTTGGGAGAGGAAACAAACAGCTTTTTGGAGTCTTCCTTTAGGAGAGGAAATGAACAATTTTTGGAGTCTTCCTTTGGAAAAGGAATCAAACAATTTTTGGAGCCTTCCTTTGGGAGAGGAAATGCACAGTTTTTGGAGTCTTCCCTTATTTTTCTATAAAACGAGAATGACCCCTTGCATGTAATAGTATAGTGAATGTAAAAAATTATCGAAATCAATAAAATAACAAAGCTAATATTGCTTCGTGGTTTTACCTACACATTGCAGGGTTTCCATGTAAAAATGTGTTATTATTTTTCGGCATTATATTTTTGCTTGCTCATAATATTTGTTTTCTAACAAAGAAATACCATATCACCTACTTTCAAGTTACACTCAAACCAGTGTTGGTTAGTCTGTTGTCGCATCTAGTTTTGAGCCAGCACCAAGTTCTCCTTTAACCGCTGCAAGAGTTGGGCATGTTCCTAAAAGCTACATCCATCGCTTGAACTTTGGAATTTCTAGGAACATATTAAAAGGGGGATGGAGGGGGGTACCCATACACTGCCTCAAAAGGAGTCATTTTGGAATGTGTAAACGGAAATGTTGTACCACCATATTTCAAAGGCAACCACTTAGCCCACTGTGTTGGGTGCTGGAAGGTAAAACAACGAAGGTAGGTTTCCAAGCACTTGACAAATTTAGCTTGCCCATCCGTCTGCAGATGATAGGCTAAGCTCATTCGCAGTTCCATTCCCTGCAGCTTAAACAGTTCTTGCCAAAATCAACTGGTAAAGGTGGGGTCACGATCAGACACTTTGGATTTGGGCATACCATGGAGTTTGAAAATGGAATCCATGAAGATTTGAGCAATGGTGGAAGTATGGTAAGGATGGGCAAGTGAACATAAATGAGCATACTTTGAAAGACGATCCACCACCACAAAAATGATTGATTTTCCTCTGAATTTAAGAAGCCCTTCAATAAAATCCATGGAGATAGCAATCCATATATTGGTTGGGATTGGCAACGGTTGTAGAGTGCTTGGGTTGCAAACTGTCTCACCTTTCATATATTGGCAAATTTCATATTCGGCCACAAAATTTTGAATATTTTTTTTCATTCCTTCCCAATAGAATGACCTTTTAGCTCTCTCATATGTCTTCAAGAATCCAAAATGGCCTATAGTAGGTGAAGCATGCATCTCTCTCATAATATCCTCATTGAGTATTGAGGTTTTGGAGACCGCAATGTGACCCTGACCTCTTTATCTCTCGTATGTCTTCAAGAATCCAAAATGGATTGTAGTAGGTGAAGCAAGCATCTCCCTCATAATATCCTCATAGAGTGGTGAGGTTTTGGAAACCACAATGTTCTTTGACTGCATATGATATGAGAATAGGACAATCTAAACCCAAAGATAGAGAAACTTCTTTTAAAGCCCTTAAAAATAAGAAAGCAAAACAAGAATCCAAGAAAGAAGAGACAGCAGATGAAATGAAAGCGAACTTTATTCAAAAACTAAAAAGGGGAAAAAGAAAATACAGAGGAAAGCTACCGTTTAAATGTTTCAACTGTGGAGGCGTTGGGCAGTTTGCAGCTAAATGTCCAATTAATGAGAAGAACTGTTGAGCAAGGTGTTGCAAGAGTTTTGTCATTGTTGTCAACACAGGCAGTTAGATCTAATGATGCAGTGGACAGGCAGTTCAGAAGTCATTCAGATGTAGAGGACAGAAGTTTAAAGGTTATTCAGAGCATGGACAGTGAGTTTCCAAGAAGACCATAGTTGCCTATTTGCAAAAAAATCAAAGAAAAAGACAAGTAAGAAAAGTGTCGCGATATCGCGACATTTTCAACAGGCAAGAAAAACTGTCGTGATTTTGCGACATGTTAGAGGAGAGAGAAAGCGCAAACAAAATTGTCGTGATTTCGCGACATGGCCGAGGAGAGAGAAGGCGCTAAGGAAGAAAACTGTCGCGATTTCGCGACATGTTTGGAGAAAAAGCGCTAAGGAAGAAAACTGTCGCGATTTCGCGACATGTTTGGAGAAAAAGCGCTAAGGAAGAAAACTGTCGCGATTTCGCGACATGTTTGGAGAAAAAGCGCTAAGGAAGAAAACTGTCGCGATTTCGCGACATGTTCGGAGAAAAAGCGCTAAGGAGGAAAAGTGTCACGATATCGCGACATGTCGGGTTTTCGCAACCCGAAGGGAAGAAAAGCGCCAAGGAGGAAAAGTGTCGCGATATCGCGACACGTCGGGTTTTCGCAACTCGAAGAGGAGAGAGAAAGCTCGGAGGCAAAAGTGTCGCGATTTCGCGACATGTTCTGGTTTCGCTGGTGCAAGCCAAGAAAAGGTTGAGAAAGCGAGGAACGTCGCGATTTCGCGACAGAAGTAAGGATGACGTCAGCAATAGTTAGAAGTGTCGCGATTTCGCGACAAAAACGTTGTCAAAGCTAACAAAGGCCAAAAGTGTCGCGATTTCGCGACAGCATGGACAAGAAGGCGTACGGATATAAAAGGTGTCGCGATATCGCGACATGTTGTAGTTTCACGGCAGAAGCTACAGGAAAGTGACAAAGGTGGCTTTAGTAGGGTTGAAGCCGACAAAGTTGAATCTAGGCCGACAGAATTTAGGGTTTTGCAGCCGACGATAATTAGGGTTGAAGCCGACAAAGTTGAATCTAGGCCGACAGAATTTAGGGTTTTGCAACCGACGATCTTTAGGGTTACAGCCGACTATATTTCAAGTTAAAAATTTCTATTATTTAAGGAGGGTTGTTTTGAAGTTTGCAAATCGAAGTGTGCATCTCGATTTTGTGCGAATTAAGTCTGTAGTGCGCTGTATGCGAATCGTGTCGAACCAAGTCTAGTGCGAAGAAAAATTTGCGCAAGTGAAGTCCGCAGAGAGCTGAGAGCGCGTCGTATCGAATTAAGCTGAGTGTGAAGCAAGAGCGTACAAAAAGCAAAAAAAGTGCAAAAGCGATAGTTTGATTGTGATGAAGCGTAGTGTGAGAGGCTGTTGCGCAGAAGCAGACTGATGGTGCGAAGCATTTGCACAGCAGAAGCAGAGTGCCTAGAATCTGCAGACTGTGAGCAATAAGGTGAAGGTATTATTCAGTTATTTTTCATTGTTTCTATTGAAGTCCAAGTTGCAGCTTGGCATAAGGGGTTGGTGCTCCTTCCAGTAGGTGCTGGTGAATTAGGGGTTGGTGCTCCTTTCTGTTGGTGCAGAAAATTTGAGGGGTTGGTGCTCCTTCCAGTTAGTGCTGGTAAATAACTTGTAAAGTTGTTGTTTTACAAAGGTTGGATTTGGATGGTAGTCCAAGCAGCCTTTTTTGAGGAGTAGCCACATTGGTGAACCTCGTTAAATATGTGTTGTGTGTGATGCTCTTTTGTTTTATCTGGTTAAATTTGCTTTATTTCAGCTTTAAGTATTGCAAGTTTAAATTTTAAAAGATCACACTGATTCACCCCCCCTCTCAGTGTCACTGTAATTATAACAATTGGTATCAGAGCAAGGTTCCTGAACAGGCTCAAACAGCTAAGGTGATCTTGGAAGTGACGCAATGGCAAGTGGTGAAGGTTTCTCCTCGAACAAAGCACCATTGTTTGATGGAACTAATTATGCGTTCTGAAAAATCAGAATGCAAACATATCTCCGTGCTTTGGGTTTTGACATCTGGGGTGCAGTAGTTAATTGTTACAAAGCTCCCGCCACCGCTCCAACAGACACTGCCGATAAAAATGCATTTGAAAATGATTCAAAAGCAAAAAATGCCATCATGTGTCGACTAGTGGACAGTGAGGCTAGTCAAGATCATAAATTGTGAATCAGCGAAAGATGTATGGGATAAACTAGAGAACATTCATGAAGGAGATGATAGGATCAAGGAGGCCAAGCTTCAAACACATCGAGCTCAATTCGAATCCTTAAAGATGGACAATGATGAGAACATAGAGACTTTCATGCAAAGAGTCAATGGGATCACTAATTCCATCAGAGGTCTCGGCGAAGATATGGATGATGCTACTATCGTGAAAAATGTATTAAGATCACTCCCTCCTAGATTTGATTCTAAAGTCTCAGCCATAGGAGAAGCCAAAGATCTAAATCGCTCTAGTATGGATGAGATGCATGGTTCTTTGACTGCTTTTGAAATGAGAATAGGAAGGTCTAATCCCACAGATAGAGAAGCAGCCTTTAAAGCCCTAAAAGGCAAAGACATAAAACAAGAGTCTAAAGAAGAGGAGGCATCTGATGAAATGGAAGCAAATTTTGTCAGAAAACTGAGAAAGGGAAAATGAAAATACAAAGGAAAACTACCTTTTAAATGTTTTAACTATGGAGGCATTGGGCACTTTGCAACAAAATGTTCACTCAATGAGAAGAACCAGGGAGAGGAAGCTTCACACCAAGAAAGAAATGACTGGAAGAAAAAATCAAACTTCAAGAAAGGCAACTTCAAAAAGAAAATTTTCATCTCCAGAAATGCAAATTCTTCAGAAGACAACTCTAGTGAGGATTCTGAAGAAGAAACAGGTGAAGTTCTGTTCATGGCATGTGAATCAAAAAAATTGGAAGAGGTAGAACAATTAGAAAATAGGGAAGTAATGAATTCTAAAGTTTCTGCTAAAAATCCTGAGGCTGAAGTAGATCTAGAAGGTGAGCTGGTCTCTGCTCTTGTAGAATGGAAATCTGAGAAAATAAAGAATTATAAACTTTCAAGGAAGCTTGAGGATGCAAATGATATCATAAACAGTTTGAAAATACAGACAGAAGAATACAAGAAAATTTCTGAGGATCTCGAAGTTTAGATAACCATGAAGATAGATTACTGCTGTAAACTAGAAGAAGAGAATGTTAGTCTACGAATGCAGATGCAAGAACTGGATCGAGAAATCAGCTGCCATCAAAAGTGTGAAGAAAGTTCGATGAAGCTGGATAAAATTTTAAGTGATCAAAGACCTACTGGCATCAAATTTGGTCTAGGCTTCGTGGAAGGAGAATCGTCAAATGGACCAAAAGCCAGAAATGTAGAAACTGTATGGAATGAAGAGAAGAAACAGACTGATGAAATAAAAACAACTCAGGCAAATGAAAGCAGTAATTCCTGGCCCGAAAAGAGAACTGACAATGATGGATTTACCAAGGTCACACATCAAAAGAAAAGAAGATCTATGGCTCCTACAACATCCTGGCAAAAACCATCTTTCAGGTTCAATCATTTCTTTTCTGGTTTCTGTTTCAAGTGTAATGGTTATGGGCATAAAATTGCAGATTGCAAGTATAATGCAGGACCAAGAAATCTCTTCAGTCGAAATGCTTTTTCACCGTTAAATTATGCAGTAGAATGTTTTAATTGTCACAACTTTGGACATATTGCAAGAAATTGTCGTAGTCTTTTAGCTGCAAATCAACCTCAGAAAAGAAAATTTCAACCAAATAGGACAAGACAAAATAGAAATCCTTCTGAAAGATATACTCAAGATATTGGAAAAGGAAAGTCCAAACTAGAGCCCAATACGGTAGCCAAATCGGAGTGGAAACAGAAAGAGCAGCCTCAGGAAGAAAAGGAATCCTTAATAGTTCAAACATCTTTCAAGGCAAAGAGTAAAACGATACCATGGATACTTGACAGCGGATGCTCAAGTCATATGACAGGTGATAAACAGAAATTTGAAAAATTACAGAAATATGAGGGCGGTTTTGTAAAATTTGAAAATAATAATGGAGCTAAGACAATCGGAAAAGGATCAGTTCAAATTAGTAATGGGAAGATCAAGTCAGAAGATGTTTTGTTTGTGGATGGTCTGAAACATAACCTGTTGAGTGTTAGTCAGATCTATGATAATGGACATGAATTTGTTTTCAAGAAGCAGGGTTGTGAAGTCAGGAAATCAAACAGTGGAAAATTAATAGCTACTGGATCAAGGACATCTGGAAACCTGTACACACTCTCAGAAACTGCAGAAGGTAATTGTTTCATTGGACAAGAAGAAGAAAACTGGCTATGGCACAAGAGGCTTGGACACATTAGCTTTGATAATCTAATGAAAATCAGCTCGAAACAGGCAGTAAGAGACATTCCAACCATTAGAAAACCTTCAAATAGTATTTGTGCTTCATGTCAAAAGAGAAAGCAAACTAGAACCTCATTCAAAACAAAAGAGTACCACACCAGCAAACCTCTGGATATTATACAACAGACTTGTGTGGACCCATGAGAACTCAAAGCATAAATGGTGACAAATATTTTATGTTATGTATTGATGATTTTTCCATAATGACATGGATATTCTTCTTAAAAAATAAAACAGAAGCTTTTGGAATGTTCAGATCTTTCAAACATCTAGTTGAGAATAAAACAGGAAAAAGAATTAAATGTTTGAGATCAGATAGAGGAGGAGAATTCATCTCAGATGAGTTTACAGAATACTGTGAACGGCATGGTATTAGGAGACAATATTCAGCAGCTAGAACACCCCAGCAGAATTGCGTGGTAGAAATAAAGAACAAAACAGTACAGGAAATGGCACGAACTATGCTGACGAAAAACAAAATAGCAGACAGATTTTGGAAAGAAGCAGTCCATACTGCAGTATACATCCAAAATAGGTACATGCTGAGAACTCATGAAAGCAAAACTCCTTATGAGTTGTGGTTTGGTAGAAAGGCAACAACAAAACACCTCAAAGTCTTTGGCTGTAAGTGTTACATCAGAAAAACTCGAAGACAATCTTGGGAAGTTTGAAAATAAAGCGAGATGAAGGTGTCTTTGTTGGGTATTCGATAAAGAGCAAAGCTTATAAATGTTACAACAAGAGACTCAAGAAAATTGTGGACAAGTGTTGATGTTAAATTTGATGAAGGAAGGGAAAGAACACTTAACTATGAAGAAAACTACCCAATTTATGAAGAAGTCATTGAAGGAGATGAGGAAAATGAAACAGAAAAGAAACCATCTCTTAACTCAGATGACTTAATTGATGACTCAGAGGTGGAAGAAAATAAGAAATTCAAAACAGGCAGCTGGCAGAAGAATCATCCCAGAGATAAAATTATTGAAGATCCCACAATGGTATTCGGACAAGAAAGAAAGTAGTAAGTAACTACTCTCTTTTATCCAAAGATTGAGCCCAAAAATATAGCTGAGGCAAGCAAAGATGATAGTTGGATGAAGGCAATAAATGAAGAGTTAGATCATATTGAAAAGAACAAAACTTGGGAATTAGTTCTTAGACCGGCAGATAAGAATGTAATCGGCACCAAATGGATATTTCGAAATAAATTGAATGAAGACGGACAGGTAGTTAGAAATAAAGCTAGATTGGTCTGTAAAGGGTATGCACAAGTTGAAGGCGTTGATTTTGAAGAGACTTTTGCACATGTGGCCAGATTAGAAGCAATCAGAATGTTTCTAGCCTTAGCAGTTCATAAGAATTTCAGAGTTTACCATATGGATATAAAATCAGCTTTCTTAAATGGGAAACTTGAAGAAGAAGTTTACATTGAACAACCGAGATGGTTTCCAAATTGGTGAAGATCCCAATCTTGTCTGCAAATTAAAGAAAGCTTTATATGGCTTAAAACAGGCACCCCGAGTGTGGTATGCACGGCTAGATAACTATCTCTCTCAACAGGGGTTTAAGAAAGGTATGGTGGACAGTAATCTATATGTCAAAACAGAAAATGGGCATCTTATTGTTCTTGTTGTTTATGTAGATGATATCATATTTGGCAACAAAGAAAGATGAATCATGTAAAGACTTAGCAAATAAAATGCGGAAAGAATTTGAAATGTCTATGATTGGTGAACCTGTCTTACTTTCTTGGGTTACAAGTTAATCAAAATGAGAAAGGCATATTTATTTTCCAAGTCAAATATGTGAAAGAGATGCTAAAAAGATTCACAATGGAGGACTGTAAGCCAGTTAGCACTCCTATGGTGACAGGCTGCAAGTTGAGTAAAGATGACAAATATCCACCTATAGATCAAACCATGTAGAAATCAATGATTGAAAGCTTACTTTATTTAACAGCTACCAAACCAGATATTCTGCAGGCAGTTTGCATGGTAGCAAGATTTCAGGCCAGTCCCAAAGAGACTCATGTGACAGCAGTAAAAAGGATTCTCAGATATCTCAAGGGTACTATGGAATATGGGTTATGGTATCCGAAAGGTAAAGACTTCACCCTTATATCTTATTCAGATGCAGATTGGGCAGGATGTGTTGATGATAGGAAGAGTACAAGTGGAGGTGCTTTTTATCTTGGTGACAGGTTGGTTGCTTGGCACAGCAAGAAACAAGAGTCAGTTTCTTTATCAACAGCTGAGGCAGAATATATTGCAGCAACAACTTGCTATACACAAGTTTTGTGGATGAAACAAACTCTGAAATATCTTGGTATTAATTTCAGTGAACCAATATCAATTAAGTGTGATAACACCAGTGCAATTAACATCTCCAAGAATCCAGTAATGCATTCACGGACAAAACACATTGCCATCAGGTATCATTTCTTGAAGGAGAAAGTTGCAGAAGGAGAAGTTAAATTGGATTTTGTCCCAACCACAGAACAAGTAGCAAATATTTTTACAAAACCATTACCCAAGGAAGTGTTTGAGTACCTTCGAAACAAATTGGGAGTAGTCACACTTCCCAAGAAGTGACTAGCTACAAAGATCACTTTCTCAAGAGGAGCATTTGAGTATTTGACTATTCTTTTGCTCATGATCATATAATTTGTGCTAAGTGCAACAAATTGTGCCTGAGAATTGTGTGTATGGACTCAGGGGGAGTCTGCAGCAGCCCTTTGGTATTATTGACAAAGGGGGAGAAGAGTTACAGGAATTTACACGAGTGTTGCCAACAATTCCAAAGGGGGAGATTGTTGAGCAAGGTGTTGCAAGAGTTTTGTCATTGTTGTCAACACAGGTAGTTAGATATAATGATGCAGTAGACAGGCAGTTCAGAAGTCATTCAGATGCAGAGGACAGAAGTTCAAAGGTTATTCAGAGCATGGACAGTGAGTTTCCAAGAAGACCATAGTTGCCTATTTGCAAAAAATCAAAGAAAAAGACAAGTAAGAAAAGTGTCACGATATTGCGACATTTTCAGCAGGCAAGAAAAAATGTCGTGATTTCGTGACATGTTAGAGGAGAGAGAAAGCGCAAACAAAATTGTCACGATTTCGCGACATGGCCGAGGAGAGAGAAGGCGCAAAGAAAACTATCGCGATTTCGCGACATGTTTGGAGAAAAAGCGCTAAGGAAGAAAACTGTCGCGATTTCGCGATATGTTTGGAGAAAAAGTGCTAAGGAAGAAAACTGTCGCGATTTCACGACATGTTTGGAGAAAAAGCGCTAAGGAAGAAAACTGTCGCGATTTCGCGACATGTTTGGTGAAAAAGCGCTAAGGAAGAAAACTGTCGCGATTTCGCGACATGTTCGGAGAAAAAGCGCTAAGGAAGAAAACAGTCGCGATTTCGCAACATGTTCGGAGAAAAAGCGCCAAGGAGGAAAAGTGTCGCAATTTCGCGACATGTCGGGTTTTCACGACCCGAAGGCAAGAAAAGCGCCGAGGAGGAAAAGTGTCGCGATATCGCGACACGTCGGGTTTTCGCGACCCGAAGAGGAGAGAGAAAGCTCGGAGGCAAAAGTGTCGCGATTTCGCGACATGTTCTGGTTTCACTGGTGCAAGCCGAGAAAAGGTTGAGAAAGCGAGGAACGTCGCGATTTCGCGACAGAAGTAAGGATGACATCAGCAATAGTTAGAAGTGTCACGATTTCGCAACAAAAACGTTGTCAAAGCTAACAAAGGCCAAAAGTGTCGCGATTTCGCGACAGCATGGACAAGAAGGCGTACGGATATAAAAGGTGTCGCGATATCGCGACATGTTGTAGTTTCGCGGCAGAAGCTACAGGAAAGTGAAAAAGGTGGCAGAGACGGTTGAAGCCGACAAAGTTGAATCTAGGCCAACGGAATTTAGGGTTTTGCAACCGACAATGATTAGGGTTGAAGCCGACAAAGTTGAATCTGGGCCGACAGAATTTAGGGTTTTGCAGCCGACGATCTTTAGGGTTACAGCCGACTTCTTTCAAGTTAAAAATTTCTATTATTTAAGGAGGGTTGTTTTGAATTTTGCGAATTGAAGTGTGCGTCTCAATTCTATGCGAATTAAGTCTGTAGTGCGCTGTATGCGAATCGTGTCGAACCAAGTCTAGTGCGAAGAAAAATTTGCGCAAGTGAAGTCCGCAGAGAGCTGAGAGCGCGTCGTATCGAATTAAGCTAAGTGTGAAGCAAGAGCGTACAAAAAACAGAAAAAGTGCAGAAGCGATAGTTTGATTATGATGAAGCGTAGTGTGAGAGGCTGTTGCGCAGAAGCAGACTGATGGTGCAAAGCATTTGCACAGCAGAAGCAGAGTGCCTAGAATCTGCAGACTGTGAGCAATAAGGTGAAGGTATTATTCAGTTATTTTTCATTGTTTCTATTGAAGTCCAAGTTGCAGCTTGGCATAAGGGGTTAGTGCTCCTTCCAGTAGGTGTTGGTGAATTAGGGTTTGGTGCTCCTTTCTGTTGGTGCAGAAAAATTGAGGGGTTGGTGCTCCTTCCAATTAGTGCTGGTAAATAAGTTGTAAAGTTGTTGCTTTGCAAAGGCTGGATTTGGATGGTAGTCCAAGCAGCCCTTTTTGAGGAGTAGCCACATTGGTGAACCTCGTTAAATCTGTGTTGTGTGTGATGTTCTTTTGTTCTATCTGGTTAAATTTGCTTTATTTCAACTTTAAGTATTGCAAGTTTAAATTTTAAAAAATCACACTGATTCACCCCCCCTCTCAGTGTCACTGTAATTATAATAAGAACAAAAGTGATGAAGGATCGCACCAAGAAAGAAGTGACTGGAAAAAAAAACCAAATTTCAGAAAAAAAAACTTCAAGAAAAAAAGTTTCATCTCCAAGAATGTCAGTTCATGTTACACTCCAAACATAGTCTAAGTCGGCTATGTATTCCAATTGTGTAAAATTTAGTATATATGGATTCATAATAGTTTAAATTGAAATCATCATATCTTTTTATTTTTTTCATCTGCGTTTGCGCATTTAGCCTATACGGCGAGGGTGTGCCCACCTCAAGTGGCAATTGGATTTATTTTATTTCTTCCGTTTTAATTCTTTCGGCATATTCATTTCGTCAATCCGTTTCGAATTCTCTATTTGTAAATTGCAATTGTGCAGAAGGATAGTTGAATCCTTCCAAGTGGTATCAGTCTAGCCGATCCCGGGAGCGCCTACGTATTCAAACATTTGATACGTTCTTTTCTTTTTTCTTTTCTGCCGTTCGCCTCTCCACAGTCCTCTGCAAATTCAGTCTCCGTCCATCCGTACGTCCATCTTCGTCCGTTCGATTTCCTTCCAAGAAACGCCAGCAGCGGTGGCCAGGAGCAGTAAATCCGTAAAATCCTTTCAGTTCTTCCTTCGCCGATAAAAAAAATCCGAACGTCGGTCAGTATATCGCGCGACGCTGGCGAAAGATTTCACCGGACTGCGTCAACCAATCATAAAATAGCAATTAAAAATTTTAAAGAGGGAAGCTAAGGTTTTTTGCGATTAATTTTTCGCTGACGTCATCCGCCGGGTTTTCGTTTTGTGGTATTTATCCCACATTCGGGATACGGGGTGCAAAACGCAGTTTAAACAACAATTGCCACACCTTATACGGTGTGACCTCGGTCACATACTAGTTGCTCCTTCGCGTGGTCAGCTTGGGCGGTTCTGTCGTAGTGTTGCGTGTCTGTCCCGCGTTTGTCGCATTGTCATGTCTGTCCCGCGTGTCTGTCGTAGTGTCGTGTCTGTCGCAGTCGTAGTGTTGCGTGTCCATCCTGCATGTCTGTCGCAGTGTCGTGTTTGTCCCGTGTCTGTCGCAGTCATAGTGTTGCGTGTTTGTCCCGTGTCTATCGCAGTCGTAGTGTTGCGTGTTTGTCCCGCGTGTTGGTGTTGTACCATCCACAGACAGATGGTCAAACAGAAATAGTTAACAAATGTTTGGGTACGTACTTAAGATGTTTTGCTCAAGATAAACAATACCAATGGAGCCATTGGTTAGCATTGGCAGAATGGTGGTACAACACTTCTTACCATTATTCAATTAAGATGTCTCCATTTGAAGCATTGTATGGCACCAAACCTCCAGCAGTCGCAGATTATGTACATGGATCATCTAAAGTAGCCAAAGTGGATGATTGGTTCCAACAAAGGCAGTCTACACTCACCATCCTCAAAGAGAATTTAGTCCAAGCACAAAATCGTATGAAACAACAACAAGACTTGCACCGATCAAAGAGAACTTTTAATATAGGTGATTGGGTGTTCCTAAAGTTGCAACCTTACAAACAATCCTCGTTAAGGATAAAGTCCAGCCAAAATTTGGCTCCACGATTCTATGGTCCCTACAAAATTGTGCGCCGCATTGGAGAAGTAGCCTATCAATTAGAGCTACCTACATCATCACGAATACACCCAGTATTTCATGTTTCATGTCTCAAAAAAGTAATTGGTCAGAAAGTACAAAGTCAATCAGACTTACCAGTGCTCGATGAGGAAGGACGCATACATCTCCAACCTGAAGATATATTACAACATAGAATCCGAAGATTGAGATCACGTCAGATTCAAGAATTTCTCATTAAATGGCAAGATTTGCCAAAGGAGGATACCACATGGGAACCTGAAAGTATCTTCCAGACATTTCCAGCTTTGAGGACAAAGCTTTCCGAGGAGGGGAGTCATGTTACACTCCAAACATAGTCTAAGTCGGCTATGTATTCCAATTGTGTAAAATTTAGTATATATGGATTCATAATAGTTTAAATTGAAATCATCATATCTTATTATTATTTTTTCATCTGCGTTCTCTATTTGTAAATTGCAATTGTGCAGAAGGATAGTTGAATCCTTCCAGTTCATCAGAAGACAGCTCCAGTGAGGATTCTGAAGAAGAAACAGGTGAAGCTCTTTTCATGGCACTTGATAAAGAAAAATCAGAAAAGATAGGAGTGAACTCTGAAGCATCTGATGAAAACCTTAAGGCTGAAGTAGATCTATAAGGTGAGTTGATCGTTGCACTTGAAGAGTTGAGTATAGAGAGGAAAAAGAATAAGAAAATTTCAAAAAAGCTTGAGGATGCAAATGAAATCATAACCAGTTTGAAAGTACAGACAGAAGACTACAAGAAAATATTTGAAGATCTCGAAGTGCAAATAACCATGAAAATAGATTATTGCTGCAATCTAGAAGAAGAGAATGTTGGTTTACAATTGTAGATAGAAGAGATGAATCGTAAAATTAGTTGTTATCACAAACGCGAAGAAAGTTCTATGAAGCTGGATAAGATTATAAATGACCAAAGGCCTGCAAGCATCAAATTTGGTCTGGGCTTCGTCGAAGGAGAATCATCAAATGGATCAAAGACCAGAAATGTAGAATCCATAAAGAATGAAGATAAGAAACAGGTTGATCAAGGAAAAACGACTCATGCAAAAGAAAGCAATAATGCCAGGCACGAAAGGAGAATTGACAATGATGGATTCACCAATGTCACACATCAAAGAAGAAGAAGATTTATGGCTCCTACGACAACAAGGCAAAGACCATCACCCAGGTTCAATCATCTCTTTTCTGGTTTCTGTTTTAAATGCAATGGTTATGGACATAAGATTGCAAACTGCAAGTATAATGTAGGACCAAGGAATTTCACCAGTAGAAATGTTTTTCACCTCTGAAGAATTATGCAGTAGAATGTTATAACTGTCATAATTTTGGGCACATTGCAAGAAATTGTCGAAGAACATATGCATCAAATCAATTTCAGGGTAGAAAATTTCAACCAAATAGGATGAGACAAAATAGAAATTTTCCTGAAAAACATGCACAAGCTACTGAAAAGGGAAAGTCAAAACAAGAGCCCAAAACTGTAGTCAAAACAGAGTGGAAAGAAAAAGAACGACTTAAGAAAATGAATCCTTGATCGTACAAACAGCATTTAAAGCACAAAATAAATATGTACCATGGATACTTGACAGTGGATGCTCCAGTCATATGACAGGTGACAAACAAAAATTTGAGAAGTTACAGAAATATGAAGGTGGTTCAGTAAAGTTTGGAAATAATGATGGAGCTAAGATAGTTGGCAAAGGTTCAATTAAGATTAGTGACGGAAAAATCAAGTCAGAAGAAGTCTTGTTTGTGGATGGTCTGAAACATAACTTGTTGAGCGTAAGTCAGATTTGTGATAAAGGTCATGAAGTAGTGTTTCAGAAGCAGGGTTGTGAAGTCAGAAAAACAAACAGTGGAAAATTGATAGCAACTGGATCAAGGACATCTAGCAACCTATACACGCTCTTAAAGACTTCAGAAGGAGCTTGTTTTATTGGACAGGAAGAAGAAAATTGGTTGTGGCACAAGAGGCTCAGTCATATCAGTTTTGATAATCTAATAAAGATCAGCTCAAAAAAGGTTGTGAGAGATATCCCCACCATTAGCAAACCATCAAATAGCATTTGTGCTTCATGCCAAAAGGGGAAACAAACTAGAGTTACATTCAAAACAAAAGAGTATTACACAAGCAAACCTTTGGAACTAATACATACTGATTTATGTGGACCCATGAGAACGCAAAGCATAAATGGTGACAAATATTTTGTGTTGTGTATAGATGACTATTAAAGAATGACATGGATATTCTTTTTGAAGCAGGAATCAAAAGCCTTTGAAATGTTCAAGATTTTCAAAAACCTAGTTGAGAATGAAACAGGAAAAATAATCAAATATTTAAGATCAGATAGAGGAGGAGAATTCATTTCAGAGGAGTTTGCAGAGTACTATGAAAAATATGGTATTAGGAGACAGTTTTCAGCAGCCAGGACACCTCAGCAGAATGGTGTGGTAGAAAGAAAGAACAGGACAACTGCGGTGTATATTCAAAATAGGTACATGCTGAGAACACATGAAAGAAAAACTCCTTATGAGTTGTGGTTCGATAAAAAGCCGACAAAGAAAATACCTCAAAGTTTTTGGCAGCAAGTGTTACATCAAAAGAACTGAAGATAATCTTGGTAAGTTTGAAGATAGAGCGGATGAAAGTATTTTTGTTGGCTATTTGTCAAAAAGCAAAGCTTACAAATGCTACAACAAGAGGTTATTAGAATGCACAAGCTTACAAATGCATAAGTTGAAGGTATTGACTTTGAAGAAACTTTTGCACCAGTGGCTAGACTAGAGGCAATTAGAATGTTTTTGGCTTTAGCAGTCTACAAAAAATTCAAAGTTTATCAAATGGATGTGAAATCAACGTTTTTGAATGGGAAACTTGAAAAAGTTTATATTGAGCAACCAGATGGTTTCCAACTTGGTGATGATCCCAACTTGGTTTGCAAGTTGAAGAAAGCATTATATGGCTTAAAACAGGCACCCTGAGCATGGTATGCAAGGCTAGACAACTATCTCACTCAACAAGGGTTTAAGAAAGGTATGGTGGATAGTAATTTGTATGTCAAAACAGAAAATGGGCATCTTATTATACTTGTTGTATACGTAGATGATATAATATTTGGCAGCAGCAAAGATGAGTCATGTAAAGATTTAGCAAATAAGACGCAGAAAGAATTTGAAATGTCAACGAATGGTGAGCTTTCATATTTCCTCGGGTTGCAAGTTAATCAAAATGAGAAGGGCATATTTATTTCTCAAGTTAAATATGTGAAAGAGATGTTAAAAAAGTTCACAATGGAGGATTGTAAGCCAGTCAGCACTCCCATGACAACAAAGTTGCAAGTTGAGCAAGGATGACAAATCTCCACCCGTTGATCAAACCATGTACAGATCTATGATTAAGAGCTTATTGTATTTTACGAGCTACCGGACCGGATATTTTGCGGGCGAGTATGATTGGTAGCACGATTTCAGAGCTAGTCCCAAGGAGACTCATGTGACAAAGAGTGAAGAGGATTCTTCGGTACCTCAAGGGTACTATGGAGTATGGGTTATGGTATCCGAAAGGTAAGGACTTCACCCTTATTTCATACTCAGATGTAGATTGGGCAGGATGTGTCGATGACAGAAAGAGTACCAGTGGAGGCGCATTCTATCTTGGAGACAAGTTGCTCGCTTGGCATAGTAAGAAACAAAATTCAGTCTCCTTATCCACAGTAGAGGCAGAATATATTGCAGCGACAACATGTTGTACACAGGTATTATGGATTAAAACAAACCCTGAAAAATCTTAGTATTAACTTCAGTGAGCCAATATAAGTTAAGTGTGATAACACCAATGTCATTAACATCTCCAAGAATCTGGTTATGCACTCACGCACAAAACACATTGCTGTCCGGTATCACTTTTTCAAGAAGAAAGTTGCGGAAGTTGAGGTTAAGTTGGATTTTGTTCCAACTACAGAGCAAGTAGCGGATATCTTCACAAAACCGTTGCCCAAGGAATTTTTTGAGTACCTTTGCAATAAATTGGGAGTGGTCACGCTTCCCAAGAATTGACTAGCTACAAAGGTCACATTCTCAGGAGGAGCATTTATGTATTTGATTATCTTTTTGCTCATGTCTGTGATTTTTGCTAAGTGTAATAATTTTTGCCTGAGAATGTTGTGCATGGACTCAGGGGAAGTTTGTAGCAGCCCTTTGGTATTATTGACAAAGGGGGAGAAGAGTTACAGGAAATTGCACATGTGTTGCCAACAATTCCAAAGGAGGAGATTGTTGAGCAAGGTGCAGCAACAGTATTGTCATTGTTGTCAACACGATCAGAAAGATCGGTTGATGCAAGTGGACAGGAAGTTCAAAAGCTATTCAGATGCAGTGGACAGGAAGTTCAGAAGCTATTCAGAGTATGTACAGTGTTTTTTCAAGAAGACCGAAGTGGCCCATATGCAAAAGATCAAAGAAAAAGACAAGAGAAGTGTCGCGATATCGCGACATGTTAAGCAAGAAAGAAAATTGTCGCGATATCACGACATGTTGAGAAGAAAGAAAAATTGTCGCGATTTCGCGACATTTTGGAAGAGAAAAATGCAAGTGGAAAAACTGTCGCGATTTCGCGACATTTTGGAAGAGAAAAAGGCAAGTGGAAATACTGTCGCGATTTCGCGACATGTTGAAAGAGAAAAAGGCAAGTGGCAAAACTGTCGCGATTTCGCAACATGTTGAAAGATAAAAAGGCAAGTGGAAAAAGTGTCGCGATTTCGCGACATGTTGAAAGAGAAAAAGGCAAGTGGAAAAAAAGTGTCGCGATTTCGCGACATGTTGAAAGAGAAAAAGGCAAGTGGAAAAAAAGTGTCGCGATTTCGCGACATGTTCGAAGAGAAAGCGCAAACAGGAAAAACTGTCGCGATTTCGCGACATGTTAGAAGAAAGAGAGAGAAAGAAAAAGTGTCGTGATATCGTGACATGTCGTATTTTCGCGACTAAAAGAGGAGAGAGAGTGTAAGTAGAAAAAGTGTCGCGATTTCGCGACAAAAACAAAGAAGAAAAGTACGGAAGCAAAAATGTCGCGATTTCACGACAAAAGCAGAGAGGAAGCAGAAGTGTCGCGATTTCGCGACAAAAGCAGAAAGGAAGCAGAAATGTCGCGATATCGCGACAAAAGCATAAAGGAAGAGTACGGAAGAAGTGTCACGATTTCGCGACAAAAGAAGTGTACAAAAGCAGAAGTGTCGTGATTTCGCGACAAAAGAAGAGAAGAACAGTACGAAAGCAGAAGTGTCGTGATATCACGACAAAAGCAAAAAGAAGACTACAGAAGCAGAAGTGTCGCGATATCGCGACAAAAGCAAAGAGCAAGTCTACAAAGGCAGAAGTGTCGCGATTTCGTGACAAAAGAAAAAAGGAACAGTACGAAGGCGAAAATGTCGCGATATCGCGACATGTTATATTTTTGCGGTCAAAAGCCAAGAAAAAGTCAAAGAGGCAAAAATGTTGCGATATCGCGACATGTATTTTTGTGGCAACAGCAACAAAAGAAGCTACAAAGGCAGAAATGTCACGATTTCGCGACAGGTCGTAAGTGCGCAAGACAAGAAGAAGAACCCGACTGAAATGAGAAGTATGACAGTAGACCGACATCACTACAGCATTTACAGGGGCAGTTATAGAGTGATTTCATACAGCTGAAATACGAAGAGTGATCAAAAGTCAATATGGCGGTTACAGGGTCTGTCCAGAATGAAATCATTGAGCGATGGATAAACCAAACATCTTCTTGAGTTGAAGCCGACAAACACCGATGACAACCGACTAAGATTAGGGTTTACAGTTGTTATGAAAGTCGACTAAGATTAGGGTTTACATTTGCAATGACAACCGACTAAAATTAGGGTTTTCATCTTGAAAATACTATTATAAAAAGAGGGATGTTTGGAGAATTGAGATGTTGGCGATTGTGTGTTAAATATGGTTGTAAGTGCGCAGAGAGCGAATCGTGTTGAATCGAGCTAAGTGTGAAGTGAGTGCGCAAAGAAAGCAGAGAGTGCGCAAAGGGAGAAGACGATCATGAAGTTCAGCTGTAACGGCGTAGAGTGTGCGAAGTGAGTGCGCGGAGACAGTAGAGAGTGCGCAAAGGGCAAAGACGATTGTGAAGTTCAAATGTAGCGACGCAGAGTGTGCGAAGTGAGTGTGCAGAGAGCGCAAAGAGCGAAGAAGACCAATCAGGGTCTTGTAAAAGTGAAGGTATTTTATTGTCAAACATTTAGATTCAAATTTGAAGTCCAGGTTGCAACTTGGCATCAGGGGTTGGTGCTCCTTCCAGTAGGTGCTGGTAAATCAGGGGTTGGTGCTCCTTTCTATTGATGTAGATAAATAAGGAGTTGGTGCTCCTTCCAGTGGGTGCTGGTAAATTGATTGTAAAGTTGTTGCTTTGCAAAGGCTGGATTTGGATGGGAGTCCAAGCAATCATTTTTAAGGAGTAGCCACATTGGTGAACCTCGTTAAATCTTGTGTTGTGTGATGCTCTCTTGTTATACTTGCTATATTTGTTTTTAAGTTTTTAATTGCTTCGGTATTAAGAGCTGTAAATTCAAGTTTAAAAGGCTACACTGATTCACCCCCCCCTCTCAGTGTCACTGTAAGACTAACACCTAAATAAAAAAGGTCCAAACTTGACCTCAAATCAAGCAAATGTGATTTTCTCAGCTATGGAGATACAATGAAGGGGTATAAACTATGGGATCCTACTACCCACAAGGTAATTATTAGCCGAGATATCCTTTTTAATGAAAATCCATGCAAAGGAAGGAGGTACAACAAACACCTATGTTGTACAAGTTGAAGTAGATATGAATGAAGATGAAAATGAAAATCAGCATGCTGAAACTTTTGATCAAAATGCAGAATAATAAGTAGAACAACAAGTAGAGCAACAAGTAGAGCAGCCACAAACAACAGATCATTGAGAAAGAAGATCTACATGTCCACAAAAGTATCCGAAAATGTATTCTCCTATTTTTCAGTCCTCTTTCGCTTTGTTAACTAATTATGGTGAGCCTAGTTCATTTCAGGAAGGCTAGAGAATCTGAAAATGCAAAAAAGTGGAGGAAATCCATCGAGGACAAAATGGAAGCACTTCGCAAGAATAAAACCTGGGAACTGGGAAGAAGTGTTATTGGCAACAAGTGGGTGTACAAAGTAAAGAAGAACAATGATGTGTTTTTGGAACATTATAAAGCCCATTTGGTGGCAAAAGGTTATGTGCAAAAGCTAGGTATAGAATTTAATGAAATTTTCTCTCCAGTTGTGAAGCTGGCTACTATTAGAGCTTTACTTGCACTTGTAGCAACACAAAATTTAGAACTAGAGCAGCTTGATGTAAAAATTGCTTTGTTGCATGGTGATCTCGAGGAGGGGATTTATATGGATCAACCTGAGGGCTATGAAGAAAGAGGCAAAGAGCATTTGGTTTGTAGACTCAAGAAATCTCTATATGGATTGAAATAGGCGCAACGAAAAATTTGACACCTTCATGAAGAGCCAAGGTTTGAGCAGGAGTGAAGCTTACCATTGCGCATACTATAAGAGGTTTGATGATGACAATTTTATTATTTTGTTGTTGTATGTAAATTATATGCTAGTTGCATACCCTAACATGAAGAAAATCATTGATCTAAAGGCTCATTGGCTAAGGCATTTGAAATGAAGGATTTAGGAGCAACAAACCAGATTTTAGGATGAAGCTACACAGGAAAAGAACATGAAGGAGTAACAAACCAAATGTTGGTCGGAAATCCACACCTTAACGAGCAGGCAAGAGAATACAAAGCTTACGCGTCTCACTCACAGACCTACGCCAACATTGAACGGTCGCTCTGCTCCAGGAGGTAGTGCAATCAATCTCCGAAGAAGGTTAGTTCCTTAGTCCTAGATACATGTGTCAAAAAAGAAAGGGAAAAGGGGAAGGCAGAAATAAATAAAAGGTCGTAGTCAGAACTCACAAGGACAGGTATAGCCGCATCAAGACACATGCGCCCATAACATCGCGAGCATAAATACAAGAATTCTACTTAATAGATCAGCCAATCACGTCCTCACTTATCAATTAGCACAATGGGTTGAAAGCGAATTCCAGAACCAGAGAATGGGTGCGTGAAATCCAGGATACAAAATTAAAGTACGTCCACCCAACTAGCCTAAGCAAAAATAAACCCCAACCCAATTTGAAAGCAAATTCCAAAACTACTAAGTAAAGCCCACAAAATCTAGATAGCAAAATTAAATGAGATTACTCAGATAGCCATAGTAGAAATAAGAACTTCAAATTGAACACAAATATGTGAAGACCAAAGTGGAGATCAAACAGTAGGATACTTATATTTACAAAATGATGAATATTACATATGAATTGTAATGGCTAAAGAGTTGCCCCTGGTATGCCTAACATCCCAATATTTATAATAATTTTTACAATAAATTCAAACATAAGCTTTTATGGCACTAGGCATGAAGATAAAATTAATATAGACAGGCCTTCGACTGGTACCCTCCATCTCTAAAGATGTGACTGGAAACGACTGTCAAGAAAGGTAGGTGACTCTGGACCAATTTGAGTTTTATTATGCCGTAACTCTTTCACCTACCTTGCCCCTTCAGATAGGGAACGAGCCGCAATTGCCTCGGGATCTGTGTTTCAAAATTTTGCCTTGTTAGAAGGCTCACTTTCCCATTAACTCCATAATTTTGTAGCAGAGCGCTTCTGATGGAGGGCGGGCTCCTTAAGGTCTTTCTTTCTTGCTATACTCTGCCCTATATATTATTTGTGATCGGGCAGGGTTTTTAGAAGTTCGTCCTGCTAATGTCCCAAAGTTCCGCCCGGGAGCAATTCCTAAGTTATTGTCTGACCTATTCTCTTCTCGTTCTTAGGAAATCTTTGACCTTTATGGCGGATCTTCGAAACTATTGCTTACTCGGCTACCCCGAATCTTCTGCCCATTTGTCATTTGTTGCCGCCCACCAATAATAATTGCCTTCATCTTTGGCTCGACCACTAATGCTCCAAAATTTGACCGATTTCATAGAACATCTTTACAAAGGAGATTAGTGGCAACTCACAGGGGCTTTTCACTTGCGAAAAAGCAGAACCTAGAAAGCTACAACTTGAAACACTCACAAACGGAGAAGGGGACAGAGAGAGCATAAACAACGACAACCAATAAAGGTTGCAAGACAAAGGAGGAAGGCGGCCAAAGGTTAAAGGAAAATAATGCAGAACGGGGTGGGAGAGAAGAAAAGAAGGGAAATCAGGAGTAGAAATAGCAAGCAAAAACAAGGAAAGAGGACAAGAGAGCGCAGGGAGGAGGAAAACACAAGCAACAAAGGCAAGAAGGCGACAACCACTAACCTCAAAGGTTAGTGACAGTAAACACGAAAGGGATATAGAAGAAGGAAAGGATGCATAAAAGTAACAAGAACAAAAGGAATGTGATCCATGGGACACCCCATAGATCGCGCTCTCATAAACATACCCCACCAAAGACCAAGGCCCATTCAAGAACAGTTAGAATGCCAGGAGCATCTATCATTCCTCATGAAACACTTTTTTCTAACGCAATCAAGAAAAATTTTCATTTGCTCACCACCACTCTTCCAGTGGATCTTTAGTCGCAACATCATTCTTAGCTACAACACATGCTGCTATCACCTTTTGGGGTGCTATTTATATATCATTTTTCCATTTAATCGATGCGTAGGCACTACTCTCAAAATATTTTATTTGGCGTAACTTGGGTGGATTTGCCCATGACATCACGCTTGTTACTGTTGGTCATCAAATCCGCACAGGAAAGGACTTTCGCGGTAGGTGTGTGCGCCCTGGACCCGCGACCAACATTGAAAGGCCGAGAGGAAGAAATGCCCCTCGTGCCAATCTCCGGAGAAAGGCCGACTCCTATACTAATCTACTTTTGGGGTTTGAGATAAGAGTGCAAGAAAGAAATAAATGGAGTTAGGGTTAGAAAAAGAAAATAAAAAGGGGTAAAGGGAGAGAGATCACTGGTTTAAAGTGGGGAAGAACAAGAAGCACGATCACCAACCAATAACTTGAATAGCAGCAAAGAACACTAAGAGTAAAACTAAAGAAACGCAATACTAGTCCCCCTATGTATCCTCTGGACGGGTTCGCAGGGTTCTCCTTTCTCTCTCGCTGGAATTCAGGATTCAGAGTAACAGCGATTAAGATAAGGGAATAACAGAAACCATGATCCACCAGGGTTCTCCTATGTATCCTCCAGGGCGAATTTCAGGGTACAGTCCCCGATCGCACACCGAATGTAGGATTCAGAGTTACAGTATGCAAACAAAGAAAGACAAAAGAATTAAGCACAGAAGGCAGCATACAAGAGAGAAATGAAGCTCGAAAAATCTTTAGTATTAGTCGCAGGACATCAAGTTACAGTAGCTTTCTAGCAAAAAGTTCCCCCACTCTTTTACATTGCAATGCTTGGGTTTTTATGGAGGACCCGACCCTCTGAGTCATAATTACACATCATGGAGAAGTACCCCCTCGAGCCCTGGGAAGTCGGCTCCTCGCGGCTGCTGCCGCTGAGCTTTCAAATCTTTTACCAGAAATAGTAACTGCAACCAGGTTCATCGGGAAAATGGACATTTAATGAGCCGTCTGAATCGTCCTTAGCCTCTGGGTGCAATACTTGAGTAGCCACCATGCTTGACGGGTTCTCCTTCGAGGACGGATGCTTTGCATCTAATTGCCCAAAATGATCGGCGAACTTGCCAGGCAAGGAAAGATGCATTTATGAAGCAACCGACCACCTCGGGAAAGTACCCGGCTTGAAGTGCGTTCCTTGGAAGCGCTTCGCTAGATCTCTTCTCGCAATTCTGCTTCGCAATGGGTTTGGCCGAAGCGGATCCTCCTTCTGGATTTGATACTTCGGATGGTTGAGCTTCGCAACACAGCTTCGGGGGGTCTGAGTGCAGAAGTAGATCTCTTAAGGTGGGGCCCTTCATTCTCTACTGCTTCGCCAGTTGAATTACTTCGTTAATGCCCCAAGGAAATGTTTCGCCGCGATCTTTCTTTGAAACTATGGTTCGGGAGTCTTGCGGCCGAAGCAGAAATGGTTCGCTGGCGGAGGGGCCCGAAGTGGGTGCTTCGGTGACTTTTTGGCAAAGCATTTTCAATGTTTGCTTCGAGATCCGCCTCGCAAAGCTTGGGCCGAAGTGACCGCTAGATATGCTTCGGGCCCAAAGTGGTTCTCCTGCCTTAGTGCCTTTGCGATTTGGTTTTGGGCCTTTCTTCTTCCGGAGAAACTGTCATTTGAATACCTCTTCGCTAGATTCTCACCCGAAGTAGTTTTGGACATGCTTCGGGTGCGAAGCTCTTCTTGGCGTTTCCCTTATACTCTCCCTTTAGCAAATGTCGCTTCACAAAGCTTGGGGCCAAAGTGACCGCTAGATATTTTTCGGGCCCGAAGTCCTTTTCTTGCCTTAGCCAATTCGTCTTGCGGTAATGACTCTCTTTCTTCGACGGGGGTGTCGCTTCGCAAAACTTTCGCCCGAAACACTTTTGGAAATGCTTCGGGTGCGAAGCTTTCTCTAGCGCATTCCTCTTGTTCTTCTTCGTTGAAACTGCTTCACTGATTTTCCACCCGAAGTAACCTTTTGAAGCGCCTCGGGTCCGAAGTTCTTTTCACTTTCTTCTTCTTCCCTTCGGTGAAGCTATCCCAGCTGCGAAGCTCTTTCTATCTTCTTTTATGTACAAGGGGAATGGCTATGAAAACCAAAATTTTTGTAACTTACATACATCTCAAAAGGTAATAATTAATTTTATACAAAATTCTACTATTCTTCTACCCCTTGTACAATGTGACAAAAAGTGTCAACAGTTACTAGCACATGCAATGAATGTCTTTTCTAGGGAAACAATGTTTGAATTTGAGGCCTTGATCCATTGGGCTACGGGGTTACAACAACAAAACACAAGAAAAAACACAAACTACAAAAGGGAGTGCTTCAAAATCGATGCGCCTTCTGGAAGTTCCTCTTGCATTTTCTATTCGGGTCACCTCGGTACAAGATGATGTTATTTACTGCGTGGCCACGTGCTTTCTGCAATTTTATTTAGCTGTTGGTTTATTTACACAAAATTGCAATGTGATTGGCACACCGCGACCAATAACTCATTTTGGAGGTCATCCAGTGAATTTGCAATGGTCAGATGAAATCGTACTGAACATGAGGCGCTCTTTGTATTCCAGCTGACACTGCCCCAGATTTTTCCAAGTTGTTGTGTATCCACAACTTGATGAGCCATCATGCATACCAGTACTTATGCAATCAATGGTGAATGTCGCAATAAATCTTGCCAGGGAGCTTCTCCCATGTACTGGTTCATATGGCAACAGACTCCAGTGTCGTCATTCTTTGGGATCGACCTGTTGTGGAATCCTTGTAGGTGATCCTCCAATTTCCCTATAAAAGTATGATAGCAAGGCTTATCCAGTAGCAACCCTGCTACTTGGATCTCCTCAGAACCCATATTTTGATTTGCCAAGCTCTCCAAGGCATGGCTCAGTTCTTAAGTGTGCTCCTCAATACAAAAGGGTGAAAATGTGTGCCCTTTTTGAAGGTGGGATCCACCATTTGGCCCTTTTGTTGATCCAGGTTCTCTGGTCGCTGAAGAAAATTGCAAGCAATGATGTTGTTCACTGTAGGGAATGTGCTCACATTGTACAAACCCGAGAGGGTCCGCTCTTTGTGCTCCGCACAGCTATAGCCCTAGCTCCTACATAGCTTCAGATAGTAGCCATTGCGGATACTATGCAGTAGAAAGGAGGGCAAAACCTCTTGAAAGTATTTTTCTTGCTTGAAGTAGGATTCTCTCAGCTTGTAAAGCCTCATGAAATATTTGAGAGAGTATTTTTCCCCATATTGATGTAGGAGGAGGCTTATATCCGAACTTAAGGCTCAAACATAATACAAGTAGGCCTGGGCGGGGGACGACTAATATTCAAGGGGAATTCTTTCCCATCTCCTCTTGAATCGGACATTGAAGTCTGTGATGTACTCAAAAGGGGTCCTCTTGATGAACGCGAGGTGCATCAAAAGTTGGAAGTAATCCCTGGAACCATCGAATGTGTCAACGAGAGCTCCCGCCAAATCTTCCCATGTGCAAATACTTTTTTGCTTAAGACATTGGTACCACAATAACACCTTCCCTTCAAGAGACGAGACCAGGAGTCTGATCATGACATTTTCATAAGTAATCCCATGGAGGGTCGTCTGAGTAGTAATACCTTCAAGGTGCTCTCGAGCAATTCCTTCAGTGTCGTCATATCTTGTCAGGGTCTTCAGGGCACTTTTAGGAATCTCATGATAGCATTGGAGATTGAGAGGACCAGGATCATCCCATCTAAGAAAGCACTACTGAGCCATTGTGGCACTAGTCTTCAAAAGTCTTAGCTCTTTCTTTGGAGTTGGAGTCACCTGATGAGCATACTTTCTCCTCCAGTGAGGTCAAGACTACTCATCAAATATTGAGTCCTCCGAGATGTTTGGGTCTTTCACAACATTGAAGAGACAACCAATCTCAAAATCTGGATCTTTTTCTCATAGTTGCCAAGTGAATTGAGAATATTTGGGCAAACCAAAGTATCACCAAACTTTGATTTCCTTGAGTAATGGAGACCTTTTTGGTTCCCCAATAGAGTCGCCAAAAATTGTTGGTCGAAAATCCACACCTTAGCGGGTAGGCGGGAGAATGCAAAGCTTACGTGCCTTGCCTGCGGACCTGTTCCAACATTGAAAAGTCGCACCGCCTAGGAGGCGATGCGGTCAATCTCTGGAGAAGGTCGGTTCCTTAGTCCTAGCTACCTGTGCCGAAAATGAAATGGAAAAGGGGGAAGACAGAAAGAAATAAAAGGAGGTTGTAGCCAAAACTCACAAGGATGGTATAGCCGCATCAAGACACATGCGCCCATAACATCGCGAGCAGAAATACAAGAATTCTATTTAACAGATCAGCCAATCACGTCCTCACTTATCAATTAGCACAATGGGTTCAAAGCGAATTCCAGAACCAACAAATGGGTGCGTGAAATTCAGGATGCAAAATTAAAGCACGTCCACCCAACTAGCCTAAGTAAAAATAAACCCCAACCCAATATGAATGCGAATTCCAAAACTACTAAGTAAAGCCCATGAAATCTAGATAGCAAAATTAAATGAGATTACTCAAATAGCCATAGTAGAAATAAGCATTTTAAATTCAACACAAATATGTAAAGACCAAAGTGGAGACCAAATAGTAGGATACTTATATTTTCAAAATGATGAGCAACATTACATATGAATTATAATGGCTAAAGAGTCGCCCTTGGGATGCCTATCATCCCATTATTTATAATAATTTTTACAATAAATTCAAACATAAGCTTTTATGGCGCTAGGTGGGAAGATAAGACTAATATAGACAAACTTTTGACTGGTACCTTGCATATATGAAGATGTGACTGGAAACGGCTATCAGATAAAGGTAGGTGATCATAGACGGGTCTGAGTTTTATTATGCCATAACTCTTTCACCTACCTTGCCCCTTCAGACAGCAAACAGGCTGCAATTTCCCTGGGATCTGTGTTTCAAAATTTCACCTTGTTAGAAGGCTCACTTTCCCATGAACCCCATTCTTTGGAATCTAAGTGCTTTTGATGTAGGATAGACCCTTTAAGGTCTATCTTTCTTGCTATATTTTTCCTTGTATATTATTCGTGATTGGGCGGGGTTTTTAGGAGAAGTCCACCCTGCTGACATCCCAAAGTTTCGTCCTTCTGACTGTCCCAAAGTTTTTCCCGGGAGCAATTCCTGAGTTACCACCTGCTCTATTCTCTGTCCATCCTTAGGAAATCTTTAATCTTTGTGGCAGATCTTCAGAACTATTGCTTACTCAACTACCCTAGATATTTTGCTCATTTGTCATTTGTTGTCGCCCACCAATACTAACTGCCTTCATCTTTCACACGACCATTAATGCTCCAAAATTTTACCAATTTCATAGAACATTATCTTTACGAAGGTGAAGAGTGGGTGAAGGGGAGGTACGAAATTTCACCAACAGTCAAAACTCATATATAGAAAATATTTTGCATCACTTCAATATGCAGAATGCAAAACCAGTTTGTACCCCACTTCTTTCACACTTCCAATTGTCTTATGAATAATGCCCTAGAATAGAAGTAGAGAAGACAAGCATGTCACGTGTACCGTATTCATCAGCAGTAGGAAGCCTCATGTATGTCATGGTAAGCACCAGACAGAATATTACCCAAGCAGTAGGAGTCGTTAGCCGGTACATGGCAAATCTTGGTGAGGAGCATTGGAATGCAGTGAAATGGACATTTAGATATTTAAGAGGCACTTCAGATTTTGCTATTTACTATGCATCAAAAAATTTGCAAGTTTAAGGTTTTGTGGATTTTGATTATGGTGGAGATAGATATGGGAGAAAGTCCACTACATAATATACTTTCACTCTTGTTAGTGGAGCTATGAGTTGGACTTCTAAGTTGCAATCAGTAGTGGCTTTATCAACCACTGAAGCAGAATATATTACAACCACTAAAGCCAACAAAGAGGCAATTTGGCTAGAACGACTGTTGGGATACTTCAAGATAATGCAGGAGAAGATTACATTGCATTGTGATAGCGAAAGTGCTATCCAGTTGGTGAAGAACCCAACATTCCATGATCGCATGAAACACATTGATGTTAAGTGCTATTTTATAAGAAATGTGGTGGATGAAGGTAGAATTCTATTGGAAAAAATTAATACTAAAATGAATCCTGCATATATGCTTACAAAGCCTGTCAAGATAAAGCAGTTTGAGTGGTGCAAAACTTCTTGGGGCTTGTTGAAACTGTGATAAGGGTAGCATTGGGCAATTGGCACTTATAGGGAAAACATAGGCAAAGAATTCCTTTATATTGACTTCAAGTGGGAGAATGTTAGGAGGTGAAGTGAATATCTAGATATCCAATGTTCTTCAAAAGAGAGGTGCATGGTGGTGCAATTTATAGTAATCCTTGCTTTAGGAGAGGAAACAAACAATTTTTTGGAGTCTTCCTTTGGGAGAGGAAACGAACAGTTTTTGGAGTCTTCCTTTAGGAGAGGAAATGAACAATTTTTGGAGTCTTCCGTTGGAAAATGAATCAAACAATTTTTGGAGCCTTCCTTTGGGAGAGGAAATGCACAGTTTTTGGAGTCTTCCCTTATTTTTCTATAAAACGGGAATGACCCCTTGCATGTAATAGTATAGTGAATGTAAAAAATTATCGAAATCAATAAAATAACAAAGCTAATATTGCTTCGTGGTTTTACCTACACATTGCAGGGTTTCCATGTAAAAATGTGTTATTATTTTTCGACATTATATTTTTGCTTGCTCATAATATTTGTTTTCTAACAAAGAAATACCATATCACCTACTTTCAAGTTGCACTCAAAACGGTGTTGGTTAGTCTGTTGTCGCGTCTAGTTTTGAGCCAGCACCAAGTTCTCTTTTAACCGTTGCAAGAGTTGGGCATGTTCCTGAATGCTACATCCATCGCTTGAACTTTGGAATTTCTAGGAACATATTAAAAGGGGGATGGAGAGGGGTACCCATACACTACCTCAAAAGGAGTCATTTTGGAATATGTGTAAACGGAAATGTTGTACCACCATATTTCAAAGGCAACCACTTAGCCCACTGTGTTGGGTGCTGGAAGGTAAAACAACGAAGGTAGGTTTCCAAGCACTTGACAAATTTAGCTTGCCCATCCGTCTGCAGATGATAGGCTAAGCTCATTCGCAGTTCCATTCCCTGCAGCTTAAACAGTTCTTGCCAAAATCAACTGGTAAAGGTGGGGTCACGATCAGACACTATGGATTTGGGCATACCATGGAGTTTGAAAATGGAATCCATGAAGATTTGAGCAATGGTGGAAGTATGGTAAGGATGGGCAAGTGAACATAAATGAGCATACTTTGAAAGACGATCCACCACCACAAAAATGATTGATTTTCCTCTGAATTTAAGAAGCCCTTCAATAAAATCCATGGAGATAGCAATCCATATATTGGTTGGGATTGGCAACGGTTGTAGAGTGCTTGGGTTGCAAATTGTCTCACCTTTCATCTATTGGCAAATTTCATATTCGGCCACAAAATTTTGAATATTTTTTTTCATTCCTTCCCAATAGAATGACCTTTTAGCTCTCTCATATGTCTTCAAGAATCCAAAATGGCCTATAGTAGGTGAAGCATGCATCTCTCTCATAATATCCTCATTGAGTGTTGAGGTTTTGGAGACCGCAATGTGACCCTGACCGCTTTATCTCTCGTATGTCTTCAAGAATCCAAAACCTCTTTATCTCTCGTATGTCTTCAAGAATCCAAAATGGCTTGTAGTAGGTGAAGCATGCATCTCCCTCATAATATCCTCATAGAGTGGTGAGGTTTTGGAAACCACAATGTGACCCTAATATTGTAACAAGTGTCCATCCCATGAGTATCCAGCATGTGAAGTGGGATTTTTTTTACAAGGATATACATGGGCATAGTTTTATTTAATTACTTATTTCACTATTTTAAATAATAATTTGTTGGCATCCATAAAATATGGGCAAATTTAAGTTAGATTATATTAACTTATTGTTAGTTGTTATACTTGTACCAATCTCTCGAGATTGCATATCCTATAATTTGACATTTCGAATGCCTATATATTTTTGTAAATTAATAAAATATAAATGATCTAGATTTTAATCTATATCAGTTGGTATCAGAGCCTTCTTAGCTCCTAACCTGTGAGGGAGAGGGAAATTCCTCCTAATCATTCCACAAGAATGCTTGTGTTTTATTTTGTGCTTGCATTTCTGACGAAATGTTTAATCAGATAATTAGTTTTCAACATCATATTTTTATCTCTCACGCTCTTTGATGACCCGATGAGATTGAACCAATGAAGAAAGTGTTGTTATTTGTCATTACAACCAATTTTAAGGGGAGAAAAAGAGAGTATCCATGAAACGGCTATAATCCACTCAACGTGGAAGAGATTGGCATAGTGACACACACGAGCAAGCAGTAAACAAGTACGAGCTCGTAGGCGACACAAGTGTCAAAGACAAGGCCAAAGAGGTGATTGTTGCCCTCTTGTCATAGTAAAATCATTGTATGCTTTTAGCATTTGAATCCACTTGTCATTGTGGATTTTGAAGATTGAGTTGTCTTTTTCATTCTCCAATTTGGGTTTTTAAAACCTTTATGGCTTTGTAATAAGGAGTGCACGTTTGGTGGTACCTGACATTCCATTTCGTGCCTTGTATTGGATCACAATTACTTGTGTCTTTTTCCTCTATATGTTTTAAATCTTCCTCACATTGAAACTACTACAATTTTGAGGAACCCGCAACATTTTCTAGAGAAGATTGAAGAGCAGTTGTACGAGGCCCTTTTGAGCATTGTTTGCTTTTTTCATTCCCCTCGTAAGAGTTGTGGTGATCCCATTGGGGCTTCCTACAAGACCCTTTTGAATATTTTTTTGCTTTTGGCACTCCCTTCGCACGAGTTGTCGTGATCTCATTGAGGTTATTATATGCTCTCTCAAGCAACATCTTTCTCTTCTCTTCTTATTCAAGTTCGAAGATTTTATTTTGGGCACTTGTACGTTCTCTCCCATATTGTCTTCCACTTTCATGAAAAAAAATTGGAGTCAAATGCTTTTATGGTAGGGAGGAATGGTAGGGATATACATAGGCATAGTTTTATTTAATTAGTTAGTTTATTATTTTAAATAATCATTTGTCAGCATCCATAAAATATCAGCAAATTTAAGTTAGATTATATTAACAACTTATTGTTAGTTGTTATTATTTGTACCAATCTCTAAAGACTGGATATCTTGTAATTTGGCATTTAGAATGCCTATATATTTTTGTAAATTAATCAAACATAATCTATCACTTTTGTAGTTGTTTCTATAAGGTATGTAAATACTGATCCTTGGTTGCTTCTTCTTGAATTTGAGAGACCCATTGGGGAAGTGGGGACGAAAGGGCACACGCTATCACTTGGTCCTCAAAGTGGCGAGGGGGCATCTGCCACAATATTCTCTTTTCCTTTCTTATACACGATGACATAGTCATACCCCAACAATTTTGAATCACATTTTTGTTGTGCTGGAATAGATACCCTTTGTTATACGAAATATTTCAAACTTAGTGGTCTGTTTTCATAAAGAAATGTCTCCCAACGAGATATGGTCGCCAATGATTAACATGGAGGATGACCATCATTTCTTTCTCATACATGGATTTTTCCAAATTTTTGCCTGATAATGCCTTACTAGTGAAAGCTAAGGGTCGTCCTTCTTGCATTAATATTGCCATGTTGCCATGACCCCAAGCATCACTATCAATTAGAAATGATTTAGAAAAATTAGGTGTAGTCAACATCGGGGTCAAAATCATTGCCCCGTTAAGATCTACAAATGTCTATTTTGTTGGATCTGACCACTTAATTGAATTCTTTTTTAACATGGTCGTTGTTGGGAAAACTTAATAATTTTATTTTATATGTATCAAGTTTTATACATAAACATAGGCTAAGATTAGCCTATAACAATCAAGCATTGAATTTGATTTACTTAACAACCATCTAACTATAGCTCACTAAAATTATCAACATGAGCTTCTAGATAGAATCTATCTCAACTAAATAATGTACTAACTATTTTATCCTAACATCCCCCCTTATTACATTATTTAGGACATCATATATTACTATCCCCCCTTAATGTAGAGAGAACAATAAAATCTAGTTCTTGGTTTTGGCTCTTTGCTTCTTGGTTGAGTTGCTTTGGCTCGTGGCTCTGGCTGCTCTTGCTTAGGTAAATTCCTCTAGGTCCGCCTCTTGGTCTGCCTCTGGGTCATTTTACCTTTGGGTCTATAGCCTCTAGGTCGTCCTCTAGGTCTAAGCAAATTAAGGACTCTTTAAAGTATTTAAGCAAAAGTGGGTTTGTCCTCACATTACTTTAACAACTATGAGTGTCCTTATTGTAATCTTCTCATCCTACCAAATTGCATGGATAACCAATCGTTGAACTGCCAAGTGTACTAGATTAAATCACTACTTATAAGGTTCACTCTATTTTTTAGGATGTTCCCCCCTCAAGGGTGAAACTCGACTCATGTATGACGGTTTCGGTCTACGTCGAAAATGCACCTTTACAATAATTTTGAGCCATTACAATAATTTGTTGTAATTTGTTCCATATTACAACAAATTATTGAAAAATATAAGCCTCAAAAACCCCAAATCACAAATCAGATAATTGAATTTAAGAATATTACATATAAGCCCACACTCCTTTTTTAATTAATTAATGATTTTTTTAAGGTCTCCAAACAATAATATTTATTGTTAATAAAAATATTTATTTGAAGTATAGAATATAATTGTAAAAGGTGGGTTCAACGTGGTTTCGTCAAGATCATCAATACGGCTATGAACAATTGTCAAACAACTATTACCACATTGCTTTCCATCAAAAACACAACTGCTCTCGCCTTCTTTGGCTCTGCATCCATTCTAGTTGACTCTTGAACGGTCCTAGAATAGCCACGTCTACGTCATTTTTGAAGTGGATGCCTCCCAAGTCTACAACCCTCCGGATATGTATTTCTCCTACAAGCCTGCATAAAAGAGGACATAAATCTCCTTGGATCTAGGCCACAGGTCTCCAAAATGTCGATAATGGCAACACTGTGCTTGTTGTTGGAGCCCAATCCGTAGGCAAATTGATTTGTCGATCCGAGCATTACTCTTAGCACTATGTTTGTTTCCTCCACTAACAATAAACATAGAATGGGGCCAATGGGATATATCACAGGCAGCTACCAAAATTTTCTAGGCCATTTTCGGCAATGGCTAGTTTCCTAGCTTCAGATCTGCACTCAGCATTAGCCCGCCACGGGTATTTCCATCGGATGACTCATATCCAAGGAGAGGATTCTACAAGCGGTGGATCCAAAGCTCCACGAGAATGCCCGAGTGAAATTAACGAGCCTCATTTGTCTTCATGGGCCACATTTGTCTCAAGTTGCGCAATTTTTCCATATGCACAACTGCACCCATACTGCCAATGCAACACTATCAGATCGTTTGTCAGATCTGGTCATGAAAGTCGCATGTTCGTTTAGACGGGCAAATTTCACCAAATGTCGGGTAGCGAATACATGGAGGAATTTTCTTGATCAACTGGGGTCCACGCGACTATACCTAGTGGCTTTGCCTAAGCGACTCCACTCCGCTCAGTTTTGCTGCCTAAGATATTCAAGCGCTGGTGGATTCCGATTTTGCGGAGAGCACGATGGATTCTAATTTGTCAGTCGTAGAAACAAAACACATTTCTTTCATCTGCATGCAGATCTACTCAAGGACACCATGTAAATCTTCGGATTGTGCACCTACTCGTCCCTTGGAGCCCACAACCTGAAATAGTGGGAGTCACCATTGGAAGAATACCATTGTAGAACTCCTACCACGACCACAATAATCACAAGAAAATCAAGATCAATGGTCTTTAGCTTTGCACGATCTAACAGGGGTTTTATCGAGGGAATCTTCTTTAGATTCTCCCCACTCCACTTCTTACTGTCAACGTCTCCAATGACGTTAAAAATACACTTCCAACTCCATGATTCTCGTGCTCTTAGCTTGGTAGGCCTCATGGTGGTCGCAATGGCCCAGATCTGATGACGATGACTAGGTCTGTGTAAGGCCACAATTGGTTGCTTTAAGACTATCGCATGGAAGTCCAATTTCAAACACCCACTTGTGTCTCGAATCACCAAATTTCAAATGCCCATTGGACACAACGTTGTCCAGAGAGTCGTATAGCACTTTTGACACTTTTGACGACGATTATTGTTGTGATCTCACCTATGCTTAGGAGGACTCTAATTCTAGGAACCCCTCCACCATGAAATATTCGTCCTTGGGAAGGGCAGCTAACACAAAATTGACTACAGCGTTCACATAAATGAAAGTTGAAACACTTTACCTCCTTTACCAATGGGGGAGGAGAGAATTGCCAAAGAGGCAATTCCCCTCTCAATATTTCAGGCAGGAACGAGTCCTGCTCTGATACCACTATTGCAAAACTTAATAATTTTATTTAATACGTATCAAGTTTTATACACAAACATAGGCTAATATTAGCCTATAACAATCAACCATATAATATAATTTACTTAACAATCATCTAACTATAGCTCACTAAAATTATCAACGTGAGCTTCTAGATAGAATCTATCTCAACTACATAATGTAATAATTATTTTAACCTAATGGTCGTTAAGGGAGCTGTTATTTTTTCATAATTTTGTACGAATCGATGGTAATAGCCTGTAAGCCCCAAAAACCCACTAAGTGCCTTGAGAGTTTATGGCTTAGGCCAATTTTGGATAGCTTCAAATTTCTTGGGGTCAACCTTAACTCCCTCATGTGAAACAATATGCTCCAAGTATTCAACCTCTTACATGCCAAAGGAGCATTTTGATCGTTTGACAAATAATTGATGATCCTATAATAATTTCAAAGTTTGATCCAAATGTTGTAAGTGCTCAACCCAAGTGTGACTGTAGATGAGAATGTCATCAAAGAAAACCAAAATAATCTTGCAAATAAATGGGCGAAAGACATTATTCATGAGGCTCTAAAATGTTGATGGTGCATTAGTTAGGCCAAATGGCATGACCAAAAATTCATAATGGTCCTCATGAGTTTGAAATGTTGTTTTGGGGATATGTTCCTCCCTAAGCCTGATCCGATGATAGCTTGAGAGGAGATCCAACTTGGAGAAAACTTTGCGCCATGTAACTCATCGAACAATTCATTGATCACCGTGATAGAAAATGTGTCCTTAATGGTGAGCTTAATGAGCTCACGAAAAGCTATACATAATTGCCATGACCCATATTTCTTTCTAATCGACAACACTAGAGAAGAAAAGGACTATTAGTGGGCCATATTACACCTACTTTTAGCAATTCTTGTAACAACTTCTCAATAGTGCATAGAGGTATTGGTAGGGTCTAATGTTAGGTGGCAAGTTGTATGGTACCAATGGTATTGTATGATCATGGGAATGATGTGGAGGTAATTATGTCGGTTCTGCAAAAATTGCATTATATTTAGTCGTAATGAGTTGCAAAACATCTGAAGGTTAGTCTACTTTTGAAGTTTGTGGTTGAATTGCAAATAATTGAGCTACCACCCCACGTGAGGATTTTTTTAACTTCATATGGCTTCAACTAATAACCTGCAGAGATCCTTTTAATGACCCACGAAGAGTGTAAGACTTCCTATTATGTGAGAACCACATCCATAATTCAACAAAGTTCCAAGCGATTGTTCCCAAGGTACCTAGACAATGTGCTCCTAGCACATCACATACTCCAAGTTGAAAAGCAAACATATCAGTTTTTTGTTCATAGTGCCATATCTTCAACTTAACATTACGACATTTACCCTTACAAGGTAATGTTCCCCCAATTTCCACCATGGAGTTGCAAGCATGTATGTAACAATTGCTTGTTTGGCCACTTAAAGATCTAAATCAATGAGAATTGTAATACATTGCCCTTTGAAGAATCCTACTACCTTCATCAACTGAGGATTCCTGCAAGTGCATGGACAAAGATATCAGATTGTGGTTCTCCTGTGTTTCACCCTCATCCTAAGGTGGTTCCTCTTGCGGTTCTTCTTCTTCATCGGTTATTTCATTCCATGTTGATTCATCCACATCCAACAAAAATAGATTATGTTGTATGCATTTATGTCTTGGCGAATATTTCTCATCACAATTATAACACAAGCCTTGTGCTCGACATGCATCCATTTCCTCCATAGTCAATCACTTGATTGGTGTAGATTTATTGCTAGTATTTGATATGAACTTGGATGGAAATGTAGGTTTGACCTGTGGAAATTTAGATAACTGCCTTTGGGAAAAAAACTTTTCCTCCACTAGTCTAGCCAATCCTATTGCTTGCATCATAGACTGTGGTTTGAACATTTTTACTTCTACCTTAATATCATCTTTCAATCCACTAATAAAACAACTTTGAAAAAATTCTTCACTTAAACCTTTTGTCTTATTAGCCAATCTCTCAAATTGAATCTAATAGTCTCTGATAATAGAAGTTTGTCTCAATTTTGTTAAGGCTCCTATAAAGTCCCATACTCACTAGGGCCAAAACTAGTGAATAACTAGGACTCAAAGTCTTCCCAAGAAGGGTCAGAAGTTGTGCTCTGTAACCATTGATGTCATTGTAGGGCCTCATATTCTAAATTAAAAGATGCCATTGTGACACAAATATCAAGGTACATTATAGAGTTTGAAGAACCCATCTACTCGACACAACTAACCATCAAGGTTCTTTCCATTAACTGGGGGAAGTCTGATTTAGGCATCTTACACAAGATATTGTGTCAAAAAGAGTATGATGAACTCCTTTCTCTTTATTGACTAAACTACCACTTGGTCCTTCAGTGTTAAGATGCTCGAATACTTTTGAGGCTTCCTTTATTCACTCTTTGACCTCTAGGAATTTTTCTTCAATTTGGGATTTGGATTTAATCAGGTCAGTTCTCATAACTTGCATGTGATCTTTCATCTTGTTGCCAATTTTGCCACATTTTGATAAAATCCATGTTATACACTTTTTGAAGCTAATTATTGTAATATTTCTCCTTTATTTATATAAATAAATAAATAATAAAAAAATAAAAATAAAAAATGGCTTAAGTGATGGAGCGCTTTTCCAAGAGCGCTCCACCTAGGGAGCGCTTTTCCAAAAGCGCTTCCCTAGGGAGTGCTTTTCCCATGGAGCACTTTTCCAAGAACGCTCCATCTAGGGAGCGCTCGAAGAGCCCAAGGAGGCATAGCAGTTTTTGCCCGTCGAGTTGCCGAAGTGCAAGGGTTTCGTCCCAGAGATAGGCAGATGTTCCATGACGATGAGGCGGGGCGATGGATTGGCGAGTTCGGAGCTTTTGTGTACCCATTTCAGTGCTTTGCCGAAAGTTAAGCAATTCCTGGTGTAGTAGTACTCGGATGGGTGACCTTCTGGGAACTGTCCCGGTTGGTGCGCACCATGGTAAGAGTTGAGCGCTTCTTCAAAACCAAAGGGCTAAGTATAAGGGTCAACCTGGGGTCAAAAAACAAAGCGCTCCACTCAGGGAGCGCTTCTCCAAAACGCATCACTTTGGGAGCGCTTAGGGAAAAAAGGAGCATGAGAAGTCAAGTCATTCAAAAGCGCTCCACAGGGGAGCACTAAGGCAAAAGCACTCCACATGGGAGCGCTTCAGTGGAAAGTGCTCCACAAGGGAGGGAGCACTTAAGTGGAAAGCGCTCCATAGGGGAGCACTTAAGGCAAAAGCGCTCCACAAGGGAGCGCTTAAGTGGAAAGCGCTCCACAAGGGAGCGCTTCTTCAAGAGTAAGAGGAATCAAGAAGAGGAAGAGGGGACCCATTCAGCATCTGTTGGTTACACCGCTCCCAAGCTACACTCTAGACCATCCGATTGTAGATAATTACCGGAAGCTTTTGGCTTCAATGTTAAGTTACCTGTGAGTCCGAATTGACTGTTTCAGTCATTGCCGAAACCTTCTGTTTTCAATGCTAAACTTATCGGTAAGGCTAAAATTGACTATTTTCGGTTATCGCCGATATCGAATCTGCCCGTTACAGGAGTGGTTGGGCATTGATGTTTTAAGCGGCAGATTTCTTTTATATAAGCCAGCTTCTTCTCTGTAACTAATATGGATAACTTCTGCTAGAAAAGCAGTTGTGTACTTGAAATCTGCTTCCAAAATAAAGGCTTCTGGCTCCAGGTCAGGTTCTTTATCTGTGTATGACTTCTATTCTGTGATTTCTATTAAATTAGTGTCTTTATTACACAGTTCAATTCTGCTTTCTGGATTTTGTTGTTGATAGAATAGTCTCTTGAATACTTGCTGGAGTTTACATAGTTTCGAGGACTTTATATTGGTTTTTGTTAAAAATCATTGTTTTTATTGTTGTTGGTTCAAATAACTAAGTTGTCTATCATGCTTCTGGTCCATCACCCCGCATTTCTGGCCTGTGGCCATTTCCCATTCCTTTTCGTAATTTCCCATTCCTTTCAGTATCTTTCTATCCCCTGTCTCCAATCCCCCATTTTTATTTTTGAAACCAGCCCTACTGGAGATTGCCACGGAGGACATTCCTTTCCTTCGGGCATTCAATGCTTGGCAGCGGGCCTAGGGCGCTACAGACTTAGAAAACCTGTATCTAGGCCGATTCGATTGCCAACACATCTTTGTAACTTCTTGTTCAATGTGGGACATTTGGCTTTGTAGGTTACTGTGTGCGTGATTTAATTCCGTCATATATTCTCTTTGTTCTTACTCCTTCATTGATCCTTTAGTGCCTCCAACCATTAATATATGATTTGGACCACTCCCATTGACTTACAAAAATAGAAGTGTTGTACTAGGAATTCTATTTTTAGTAATTAGCTAGAAAAGGTGTTTGGGTGCTATATATCAAAATGATTAGCTCAAAAAACAAATACAGTGAGCTAGGTCTCACAATGACTATTCAGCACCCTAAAAGAAATGCATGGAGGCTATATAATAAAATGATCAGCTCGACGAGACGATTGCAATGAGCTATATCCCACAACGTTTTTTAAGCAAAGTGTTGTCTTCAAGTGTTTGTTTTTCTCTAGGAGTCTTGGTTCATCAGAAAAATTGACTTTTGTTTGTTACTATCAATTGTTTATGTTTGAATCTATAATACTAACAACTATTCAGTCTGACTCTGTCTTAACTATTACTAACTTTGTAACTTATAATTGCATGGTTAGGCTCTGTCTGGATTATTACTGACAACCATTTTGTTTGACTTTGTCTTAATTCTTACTGACTTTATAACCGGACTTTGTTTGTATAGTTACTAATTGATACCTAATTGTTACTGACAGGCCCTATCTTGACTATTACTCTCTCCACTAGTTTTTCTTTCATCTGTTTTTATTCAGTCAATTTGTGGTAGTGTAATCTCCTCAATATGCTCAATATCTATGATAGGGTTTTTGGCATTCAAGATAAGCATGAATAGGGTATTCTAGGTGAAGGTGTATGTACTATCCATAGCCCTTTGTTATACCACAACAACGAACGATAATGCTCGGACCAATATTTCAAGCCACTACCCAAGGAGGATTCCACACATACCGTTGAGTGCATTACCTGCCTCTCTAACAGTATGAGACGGTGATCTTCCTAAGTGTTGTGCTCGATGCACTATGGAAAATACATGATCAAAAATATTGCTATATCCGAAAATATGTGAGAGCTCAAGTCCATTATGAATGTTGTTTGAGGCCTAGGTATTGGAGCCTGATCACCCCTCACTTCACTAGATGCTTTATAGGAAATCTAGCTTAGTCAATAACGATAGCTCCTCCATAATATTTTAAAACCCTCGGCATAGGGTTTCTAACCTATCTAACTAAAACAAAAGAAAAATATGGCTCAATTTTTGTCTTTTCTTTCTTTATATGAAAATAAACAGGAAAATAAAAACAAAGGAAATGTATACCTACCAAGTCAAAATGGCAGAACATAAATTGTTTGCACTGCAACAAAACGCGACCCTAGAAAGCACTCTGATACCACTTGTTAAGAACCTTACAGTAAAATAAAAACACATCCACACAATATTGCAATAATAACAGGAAATGAAACTCGAAATTAACAATATTGCAAGATCAAATGGAAAACAACAGATTATATTGCAGAAAGTAAGAACACTACAAAATTGTGCCCCTCTTTGAGGTGGCAACCTCCTTAGAAGCAAAGCTTCGATACAAAATGTGAGAGATGCCTTCATCTATGCCCCCTTGTCTTTTTAAAGACTCTTTATAACCCTAGCCATACCGCTCTCAAGGGTTGGCTTCACATGCAAGTGGCCACCAAGCTAGAATCTTCTACCAACAAAACAATTACATTCTTCACAAGGTTTACATAAAATGGCCCCACTTATCTAGGCACCTCAAATGCCACATACATAATACAAAATATTACATAATATTATTAAGATGGGGTTCCCATGTTAGGGATGGGATAATTACAAAATAAGGTTAGGATAAGGTCCTAACACCACAGAGTGTATGCTTTTGCTCTATGTTGCCATGATAGTCATCTTGGTGTACCTATCCATGACCATGAAAATGTAGTCATGTTGATGGTTGGTGGTCGACAACCCCAAGAGAAAATTCATGTTGTAGGGTTCTCAAGGCTTGGAAGGAACTCGCAAAGGAGTGTACAATCCAAGCTTCTTGTTGTTGTTTTAGCAATGTTATAGAGTGGATTAGGCAAAAAAATCCAATTCTTGGTGCATGTGTATCCAACTACAGTATTATTGTAGTGTTAAAGTGTTTTGTTGACTTCAAAGTGTCCAACTACTTTGGAGTAGTGCATCTCCCACGAGCAGTTGAGGCAATGCACCAGATGGTATATAGAGCTTTCCCAAACAGTACAACCTATCCTAAAGATAGCGGTCTAGCATCGACTTGCCTTCTATCAGTTGACTATGTATGATGTCAAAGTCTATGTTAGTAGTATACAACGTATGTCAGTTATTGGTGTTTTGTTCCCTAGCGTTAAGAATGAGCAATAGAGGATATAGGTGAGCGACTTAGAGTGTTTTGTAGTTTGCTTTGGAAATGAAGCAACTGCAAAGGCTTATGATATGAATGAATTATAAATTCTTTACCAATGATATAATGGTGCCACTATTTAACATCTTAACAATGACATACAACTTCTCATGTGGAATAACGTTGAGTTCTGTTTAAGAATATGTTAGAATAGAATGCCAGTAGATACCCATTTTGGATCGAGATGGTGTCTAATATATAATCAAATGCATCAGTCTTGAGTTCATATGACTAAGTAATGTCTTGCATAGGTAGCATTGATGTTGAATGGTGGCGGTGCTTCATCTCTTCAAATTCTTGTTGTCATTGTGATGTCCAATGGAACTTCACCTTCACATGCATGGTTTGGTTCAAAGGCCATGAAACATGTGAAAACCCCAAGACAAACCCATGTTAGACATTGGGAAGGCCGAGGAAACATCTTAGCTTTGTCAAGTTCTTAGATGGTTATTCTCGGATGACATAAATCTTTTCCAGATCTAAATGTATTTGTTACTAGTTGATGATATAGCCCAAGTATAAGATTTGTGTGACGCCAAAGGTATACTTGTCCAAATTGGTTTGAAGCTTGTGTTGGCATAGTGTCCAAATCTTTACCCACGTGTTGGAGAATGTTCTTCTCATGTTCTATTGAATACAAGGATGTCATCCATGTAGACGATTACGAAGAACCCTCTAAATATGCACAACCCTCTAAATATGCACAAAATGGCATTCATCAAGTGTGTGAATGTTGTTGGGACGTTGGTCAAACCGAAGGGCATAACCAACCACTCATAAATTCCTTCTTGTCTTGAAGATCGTCTTCCAACTGTCAATAGTATTGACATGTACTTGATGACAGCCTGATTTGAGGTTGATGTTACTAAAATATCAAGCCCTTTGACAAAGAATACATGTTCTTGACAATGATCTTGTTGAGTGCCCAATAGTCAAAGCACAAGAACTAAGTACCACCCTTCTTAGGCACTATCACAATGGAGCTACCACACTGTGACAAGCTAGACATGATCTTCCCCTAATTTATCAACTCTTATATTTGGCATTGAACTTCATTGTTCTCCCAGATTGATCGATGATAAATAGGGTTGTCGAAGATAGTTGATCTTGGGAACAGATCAATCAAATGTTTGACTAAATTGTGCAATAGAACTCCTTTGAATATGGATGAAGTAGGGCATCCATCTATTGAGACTAAACAAAACAGCCTGTGGTTGATGCAACAAGGGTGAACGTCTTGGCACCATGGTTCTCAGGACAAACCATAAGCAACATAAATTTCAATGCATGAGATTAAATTTTTACATTGCTTAGCAAAGACCAAAGTTACCTTTTTATGTTGAAGACACTTTGAAATCTTGTAGGTCATCTCTCTAATGCATAGGGACCATTGTTGCAGTCATGCTTGGTAGGTCACCTTGTGAAAAGAGAGATGGTATTTCCAATAGGACATCATAGATATCCGATGGCACCATATCACAAGTGACTGTACCACACATGAGCTTGATGTCATACTCGGGGGTGCATTCGTGCTTGACTTTTGGCTCTCCCTGCATGCAACTAACCTAGAAAGTAAGTTGAGGATGCATTATGGTCTAGAATCCAAGGCGCTTGACTATCTTACACAATGATGTTCTTTTGTCTCCCAGTTTCAATGATGACATAGAGAAGCTTACCCTTTACCCAACAACGGGTGTGAAATAGACACTATCATTCCTCAGAGGGATCAGTTGTTGAGGCATTACCTACCTATTGAATCTTAGTGCTTAGGCATGTGGTGTCTACCTCCTATTCTTTGTCTAAATTGGAAGAATGATGTTGTTCCTCTAGATGGACCAAGAACATCTTCTATTGTACCTTGCACTCACTATCACTATGTGTGGGTCTTCTGGTGGCTACATCATTTACCACCTGCCTTGTGATTACCCTTGTCTTGTGATGTAGGCACTTTAGGCTTAGATGGCACTAAGGTCCCCTTAGGTGCTAGCATCGTAGACAACTTGGCATTTGGCAACTTCTTCATAAGCATTGACATTTTGTACGGTGTTGAAGTCGGGCCCTTTAGTAACCACCAACCAAGTAACAGGAAGTTGGGACTGTATATGCCTCTACCAATACCCAGCAAACCATGGAAGAGTGTATCCACGGATTTTGTAGGAGGTTTACCACGAACAAAGCAAGGCCATGGCTACTTGTTTGTGGTTGGGATAGGTTCAACAAGATCTGCAAACTTATTCCATGCAAGCTACCATCCAAAACAAAATGGTATGATCAAAGAAGAATCAAGTTGTTCACTCATCTTCTACCTAATATATAGCTTTTTGGGACCAAAAGCCTCTAAACATGGGAGGTGTGATTTAGAAATTGGCATATGTGAATATGCACATGTTGTAATTATGCACATGTTGCACATGAAATAAATTAGCACATAGGATATACAATATTAAATACCATCTTATCCTATAAAGGTGTACAATATTAAATAACATCTTATCATGTAAAGGCATAGGAGATGCCTATAAAAAACCTCACATGTGGAATAAGAAGATGGGCATTTTGAGAGTCCACGATATCTGAAAAGGACGAGAACAAAAGCTTTCCAACTAGATCTAGCAACTAGCCTAGAGCAAAGACTCGAAAGTTGGTCAAACTGAAATTTGGGAGAGCAAAAGAAGGGACTGGAGAAACACTTATAGGAACAAAAGTGATTCACTTAGCAAAGTCTGATAAGCACATTGCTTTTAGTTTGTTGTAAAGCCTCCATCTTTGCATCGACTGAAATAAAGAGATTCACAGCATTTCTCCTTGCTGGAGTTTTTACCTCGTTGAGGGTTTCTCCAGGATAAATATTGTGTTAATGAGTGTATGAATATTTCTTTTATTTCAACATTTGTCTACTTAACTAACACAATAATATAAACGATTTGTATGAGGATCTTGAACAACATAGTCGACAGGGGATTATAGATCACGAATACCAATCAATAAACACAACAGATTATGACAATGCAAATGCATTGTCAAATATAAGACGTGTTAAATATCAAGCATTTGTACAAATATTTAATACAAGGGTGTGGCGTTGCAAGGTATGGGGCACTTTGATCTACCAGAGTAGCGAAAAAACAATTTGTAAGAGAAGTCGAGCAAAGAAGGGGAAATAAGAGAGATGAACTAAGAGACCAAGCAGAAGATACACAAGGAGTTACAACACTAAGCTATATACAAAATTTGTACATATGTTACAATTAGTTAAAAGGGAAACCACTCCAAATCCCGACTGATCAAGAAGCAGTTTTAAAACAGTTCAAAAATGGCCTCTTCAGCTTCCTCTGTGTTGGGCACCAATCAATGCATGGGTAAGTGGTTGAACTAGTTTATTGTAGAGATGCATTAGGCATCAAACGATTTTGTGTGTTGTCATTCGAAGGTTGAATAATGGCATCCTTAGTTGACATCAAGGGTTTTGTCGTCTTATACAGACTGACACCAAAGGGGTCATGGTGCCACAAGTTGTGTTGGCATTGGCCCTTTTAGAGTGTTAGGAGGTGAAGTCACTATCCATATCTCTATTGTTCTTCAGCAAAAGGTAGTTGTAGACGTCTAGCTGGAGTCTGGAGACGTCCATCTGCAGACGTCTAGTTGCAGTCTACAAACGTCTAGCTGCAGACATCTATCTATAGACGTCGAGCTACAGACGTCTAGTTGTAGTCTGCAGATGTTTATCTTCAAACGTCTAGTTGCAGACTGCAGACGTCTATCTACAGACGTTTAGCTGCAAACGTCCAGACGGGTAGTTCCAAAAGTATAGCTCCATACGGGTAGCCGCCAGACGCGTAGCTCCGGAAGACGAAATGAACAGTTTCGAAGTCTTCCTTGGGGAGAGGAAACGAACAGTTTTCAGAGCCTTTAGTTATCTATAAAAGGGGAATGACCCCTTGCATGTAAACAAGTTGTGTGAATGTAAAGTTTGATGAAATCAATAAAATAAAGAAGTTGCCATTGCCCCGTGGTTTTTCCTGCACATTGCAGGTTTCCACGTAAAATCTCTGTGTTACTATTTTTTTGTGTTATTGTGTTTTCTGCTTGCAGGTAAAATTTTAAGTTTTAAATAACATCTAGTATTAGAGCCTAAGGTTTTGTGCGAGTGGGAGTTGAAACAATGACAGGAGGTGTAACCAAATTCGAGATTGAAAATTTTGATGGTAGGAACTTCGCTCAATGGAAGATGAAGGTGGAGGATTTGCTTGTTCAAAATGACCAAGCCCTAGCCTTGAAAAGGGTCACAAATAAACCAAGCAGCATGAAAGATGAGGAGTTGGCAACACTGGACAGGAAGACGGTTTCTAAAATCCGTCTCTGCCTAGAAGACTCTCTTGTTCAATGTTGTTGAAGAAAATACTGCAGAAGCCCTCTGGCAGAAGCTTGAAAAGTCGTATGAAACAAAATCAACAACAAATAAGGTTTTTTAGAAAAAACAACTTTATAGCCTGAGGATGAAGGAGGGATCGTCTATGGCAAATCATTTGAATGAGTTTAATACCCTTATCAGTAAACTGGTTTCAGTTAGTGTGAAAATGGAGGATGACGATAGAGCTATCACCCTACTTTGTTCCCTCCGAAACACCTGGGATCATATGGTGATGACCATCAATAATGCATCATCAGGAGCTCTAAAATTTGATGACGTGGTAGACGCTTTGTTGGGGAAAAACGTCTTTAGAACCCTCAACCAATGAAGCCCTATATGTGATAGGTCGATCTTTCGAGAGGAGTAAACAAAGTAGATCACAGTCTAGATCTAAGTCTAGAGGACATAAGTTGAAAGGGAAGTGTTGGCATTGTGGGAAGCCAGGGCACTCAAAGGACTATTGGCAATTAAAAAAGGAAAAGAATGATGAAAAGCAAATTCGGCCATCAGTTGAGGACAGTACAATAGATTCAGGAGAGACGTCAACATGTGAGGCTTTCTATATCAGCAACAACAAATCTATTTTATATACCTGGGTATTGGACTCGGGTGCATCTTTCCACATGTCTCCTCACAGAGACTAGTTTGACAAATATCAACCATACTATGGTGGGATGGTCTACTTAGGTGATGATCATCCTTTAGAAATTGTGGGAAGAGGGGATATAAGGATCAGGATGGACGATGGTAGAGAAAGGATGTTATGTGATGTACGGCATATGCTTGATTTGCGAAAGAATTTGCTCTCAATCAAGATGATGGATAAGCTAGGGTATTCTATCACTTTCGGTAATAATTATTGCAGAATTATCATAGGAGCCCTTGTAGTAGCAAAAGGAGAATCTTATGGGACCCTATATTGGGTCCCATATCGTTGTGGTGATACGGTGACAAACCATGCAGCAGCAACAACTTCAAGAAATGCTCAAGATGCAGTAACGTTATGGCATCAATACCTAGGACATATGAGTGGAAAAGGTCTGAAAATTCTCAAATGACCGAGGTAAGCTTTCTAGGATTAAGTCTTGTAATCTAGACTTGTGAGAGCACTGTATTTTTGGCAAACAAAAGAGGGTTCGGTTTACTGCAAGCCCTGGTAAGAGTTTTGATTTTTTGCAACTTATACATTTGGATATATTTGGACCAATCCCCACTCAGTCCTTAAATGGCACTATCTATTTTCTGAATTTTATAGATGATTATTCTAGGAGAGTGTGGGTTTATTTTTTGAAGAAGTTGGAAGCTTTGCAGAAATTTAAAGAGTTCAAAGCACGAGTAGAGAAAAGTTTGGGTAAGCCTATTTTATGTCTCAGGTCAGATAATGGGGGTGAATATTGCTCCAAGGATTTTGATAAATGTTGTACTCAAGAAGGTATTAAGCACTAGAAGATTGTACCATATACTCCACAACAAAATGGTGTGGCTAAGCGGATGAATCACACAATCATGGAACGTGCAAGAAGCATGCTCAACGCATCCATGTTGGATAAAAGGTTATGGGCAGAGGTTGTTAATACGATTGTTTATCTTATTAACAGGTCACCTACAGCTGTGTTGGATGGACAGATTCCGAAGGAGGTTTAGTGTTGTAAGCCAGTTGATTACTCTCATTTGCGTACCTTTGGTTGTGATGTGTTTGCCCATGTGCCTAAAGAAAAAAAGGTCCAAACTTGACCCAAAGTCAAGCAAATGTGTTTTTCTCGACTATGGAGATACAGTGAAGGGGTATAAATTGTGGGATCCTACTGCCCACAAGGTAATTATTAACCGGGATATTTTTGATGAAAAATCCATGCAAAGGAAGGCGGTACAACAAACTCCTAATGTTGTACCGGTTGAAGTAGATATGAACGAAGATGAATATGAAGATCAACATGCTAAAGTTTTTGATCAGCATGTTGAACAACACGTAGAGCAGCCACAACGGTCACAAGACCAAGAGCCACAATCAACAGATCCTTGGGTTAGAAGATCTACATATCCACAAAAGTTTCAGGAAAGGTATTCTCCTGTTTAACAGTCTTCTTTTGCTTTGTTAACTGATGATGGTGAGCCTAGTTCATTTCAAGAAGCTAGAGAGGCTGAGAATGTAGAAAAGTGGAGGAAAGCCATGGAGGAGGAAATCGAGGCACTTCGCAATAATAAAACGTGGGAACTTGTGGATCTCCCACGTGGAAGAAAGATTGTTGGAAACAAGTGGGTTTACAAAGTAAAGAAGAACAGCGATGGAATGTTGGAACGCTATAAAGCTCGCTTGGTGGCAAAAAGTTATGTGCAAAAGTCAGGTATAGACTTTAATGAAATTTTCTCTCCAGTTGTGAAGATGACTACTGTTAGAGTTTTACTTGCACTTGTAGTAGCATAGGATTTAGAACTAGAGCAACTTGATGTAAAGACTGCTTTCCTGCATGGTGATCTCGAGGAGGAGATTTATATGGATCCGCCTGAGGGCTATGAAGAAAGAGGCAAAGAGCATTTGGTTTGCAGACTCAAAAAATCTCTATATGGGTTGAAACAGGCGCCAAGGATGTGGTAAGAAAATTTGACACCTTCATGAAGATCCAAGGTTTCAGCAGAAGTGAAGCTGACCATTGTGCATACTATAATAGGTTTGATGATGGTAGTTTTATTATTTTGTTGTTGTATGTTGACGATACGCTGGTTGCAGGCCCCAGCATGAAGAAAATCATTGATCTTAAGGCTCAGTTGGCTAGGACATTTGAAATGAAGGATTTAGGAGCAACAAACCAAATTTTAGGGATGAAGATACACAGGGACAAAACAGGAAGAAAGATCCGGTTAAGTCAAAAGTCGTATATAGAAAAGATTCTGCAGTGCTTCAATATGCAGAATGCAAAACCAATTAGTACCCCATTTCTTTCACACTTAAAATTGTCTTCCGAACAGTGTCCTAGAATAGAAGCAGAGAAGAGAAGCATGTCTCGTGTACCATATTCATCAGCAGTAGGAAGCCTCATGTATGCCATAATGAGCACCATATTGGATATTGCCCAAGCAGTGGGAATTGTCAACCAGTACATGGCAAATCCTGATAAGGAGCATTGGAATGCAGTGAAGTGGATACTTAGATATTTAAGAGGCACTTCAGATGTTGCTATTTACTATGGATCGGATAATTTGCAAGTTATAGGTTTTGTGGATTCCGATTATGGTGGAGATAGAGATGGGAGAAAGTCCACTACAGGATATACTTTCACTCTTGTTGGTGGAGCTTGTGAGTTGGACTTCTAAGTTGTAGTCTGTGGTGGCTTTATCAACCATTGAAGCGGAATATATTGCAGCAACTCAAGCCAGCAAAGAGGCAATTTGGCTAGAGTGATTGTTGGGTGACTTCAAGATAATGCAAGAGAAAATTACGTTGCATTGTGATAGCCAAAGTGCTATTCAGCTAGTGAAGAACCCAACATTCCATGATCACACGAAACATATTGATGTTAAGTACCATTTTATAAGAAATGTGGTGGAAGAAGATAGGATCCTATTGCAGAAAATTGATACTGAAGTGAATCCTGCAGATATGCTTACAAAGTTGGTCAAGACAGAGAAGTTTGAGTGGTGCAAAACTTCTATGGGCTTGCTGAAAATGTAATAAGGGCAGCATTGGGCAATTGGCACTGGATGGAAAAACATTGGTAAAATAATTCTTGTATACTAACTTCAAGTGGGAGAATGTTAGGAGGTGATCCAGATCTCTATTTTTCTTCAACAAAAGGTAGTTGCAAACGTCTGCATATGTCTAGCTGCAGACGTCTATCTACAGACATCTAGCTGCAGTCAGCAGACGTCTAGCTGCAGTCAACAGACGTCTAGTTGCAGACGTCTAGCTGCAAACATCTAGTTGCAGTCTGCAAACGTCTAGTTGCAGACTGCAGACATCTATCTGCAAACGTCTAGTTGCAGACGTCTATCTACAGACATCTAGCTGCAAACGTCTATAACTAGAGTACCTAGGCACCAAGGCCTAAAAGTCGTGCCAATAATGTTCTTTGGGACTCTGAGCAACCCCTGCTTTGCGTAGATCATCTCTAGCTTTGTGCATTCATAACCAATATCCCAAATCTCTTGGACATTGCCAGTATTTATTATAAACAACTTGGGGTCTTAAATACCTTCCCAAACTCTGAAGATCAAAACAAAAGACTAGGCAAAGCAATTCCTTTTGTTATCTGCATAACGGATTACATTTTTTAAACCAAATCTACTACCATGCAATTCACTAATCCTTTGAGTTTGAGGCATGCTTCAACATTGAAGTGTATGAATCATCTTCCGATTCTTCAATATCTACTTGATTTCTGATAAACTTGGAATGAAGACATCTACAAGAAATGTAAAATTGTTAGCAAAATTGAAGTATTACACACTAAAATACTGCTATATAAATTAAGATACACATATACATGGAAGACGATGATATAATCTACCATAAGAACCATTCCACAGAGGCCATTGGAGAAAAACTTGGCCTTTCAAAATAAACCTGGGTCCACTAAAACATAGATTCAAATTTTAACCCAAGACCATAGCTGAAGTACATTACATAGGAAATAACAAATGCAGTGATTTACTAAATGTGAGTACCTACTAAACTGAAACAGCAAGATTAAAACAAAGAACCACACATGATAAGTAACAAATTCTGATAGGAGATCGAACCTTTAGCATGATATGGGACGGTTTATATATTTTTTTTCAATGCAAAGATATTAGTATATCCTCCTCCAAATATATTCTATATATTTTATGAGAAGACAGCGAGCAGTCGGAGATGGACCAATAGCTAGATAAAGGATGACAAAGTAATGATGTCTCAATATAGCAAACGTAACTTAGTGTCAAATAAAAGCCATTAGCACCATCTTTCATTTGACATGCCAGATTCAATGTTGCTTTCAAATTGTAGTGATCTTCCCCTATCCATGCTATTTTGGTAAAATGGGCCAACAATGTTGGTTTGAACCATTGGTGAAACTACCAATCAGGGGTAGTTTTATCAAATCCAATCATATCTCTGACTTGCATGGGTGATATGGTTTGTAATAATAGGCATCCCGTGGCTGTCATATATGGTAATTTGTAATTACTGCAGTTCCCTCATAAGAATACCTAAACATACCAAAAAGAGGTAACTGCATATCTGCTTGATCATGTCCTTCAAGATCACTTTCTAGAAATTTAGTACATCTTACAATTGATAACAATATTGTGAATATTACTAATTGATTCAAGAATGCTGATATTACAGAAGTCTGAACATGCATTTAAAAAGGGATCTATGAATAACTTACAGGATCTAGGAAACTTCATTTTATGAGAGGTATTCCAGAAGGCACTCTACGTGCATACTCCACGTACCGGTAACCAAAGTACTGTCGCAAGAAGAACTCTTCGTACCTTTTCCAATAGAGTCAAGTATTCAAAAAAAAAAAATACATTCTCCATAGTAAAACCAAAGTTTGGCTTCTCAGTGTAAATCATATATTTGTTCAAGGCAAATTGATTCAAGAAAACTAAGAGTTTATGAATAGATTCAAAGATGAAAGATCAATAGAATATGCAAGTGTTTGGATACGTGATTCGCTTTAAAAAGAAACGCCACGTAACCCATTCATAGGCAACTGCACATATAGGATTACAAAGCATCACTTGTGTTCCAATGGACCAGATGAAAAAACCACAATATCCTGGATGGCGGATATAACTGTCAAAAAAATGTGCCACATTTACCATGCACTAAGGTCATTGAAGAGAAATCCAAATAGATAAGATCTATATTACAAATACAGATAACGAAAAACTTGACATAGCAAACAGGAACACACTTTGTTCTCACAAGAATCAAGAGCATTACAGTGAGGAGTAATTTGAAATTTGAATATTGCCAAATGTATATTCAAGCGTGTGCAAGCATAATATTCCATATCAGTATATACCAAAAATAAAAATGGTAAAAGTTTTGTTCTACAAAATCAAATGATCATTGCAAGATTTACTTGAACCATGGAAATTTAGAATGAAATTGCACCCAGATATGAACATTTTAAAACTCTAGTCGAAACTTCTCTAATATTGATAGGAATGACCTCCTTGATACAATAGCTCACTGGTAGCCCTAGTGATATAAATAACAAGTTCACAGAGCCTGCTACAATGTGCTTCTTTTTGGGTCTCTCATAGACATGATCTGAAACTTTCTAACAAGTGGAATGTAAGATATGAAATTCAAACACTAGCTATGAAAAGAGGCATATAAACAAAAATGGAATCCATGAATTTTATTTTCCATTCAAGGCGTAAAAGAAAGTTTAAAGTTATCAATATATGTTGGATTTGTAGAAAAGTATCAGAGTACCAATCTTAGCCTGAACACATTTTGCAGATCCAGAACCTCTTTATATCTTCTGTTGGAAATGGTTTCTATCTCGCCATTGGAATATCTTTCTGTTGGTCCCAAATTAAAGTTGTGCCAAGCAAAGGAGAATTTGACACCATTTTTAGAAAGACATAATACTAGCAATTCTCACCTATATTGACGGAGGGATGGCCTCTGAAATTTGAACTTACAGAATTGTCATTTTCGTTATCAGAAAAAGAAATTTGAGAAGCAATTTTCTCTCTGTTAATGTGCCAGATTGAGCTTACATGTGTGATTTGTAATTTATTTTCAGTCCTAGAAAACAAGATTATTCCAAGCAATAAGATCACAACTTCTGTAAAGAACACTTCAAATAGTGAGTCTGAAATACAGAAAGAAAAAAAAAATGGTGCACCAATAAATGCAGAAATATAAGGTCAATTACATAAAATTCTAATAAATAAATAATGCATAACTCCAATCAAATGGCATTAGCTAAACTGGTCAAATTCCTCGACTTCCATAGAGGAGACCCAAATTTGAATCGTGCAAAGTATTATATGCATAATTGCCAAGCTATTGTAATACCACTCTGTGGACATAATGTAATACAGGTGGGACCCGTTTCAATCCCATATAACTGAGTTAAAAAAACAATGCATAATAAAATCGAAAGGCATTAGCTCAACTAGCTAAAATTCCTCAACTTTCAAGGAGGAGATACAAGTACGAATATTTCCAAGCGATAAATGCACAATAGCCAAGCTGTTGTAATACGACTATATGCTCATGATGTAATACAGGTGTGTCCCGTTTCATCCCATATAACCAATTAAACATAATAATAATGCATAACCCAAATGCCCTTATACAAAAATTCTCCATTCTCAAGGCTTAATTGGAACAACCATCAAATGAAGTACTCATATTGCATGTGAGCTATCATGAAATTTTATCATATTCATAATTCTTTCTTATTTGCATACATGACTTGCCACACATTCAGAATAGGTCTATGAAGATGTCCCAGAATCCAATAAACGTGAACCTTAATCTTGTTACCATTGGAAAAGCGATGCATGGGCCACCTTAGTCTCCACTCCCTAAGAGGCAGAACAGAAGACCCTTAACAGTTGAAAGGCTAGCCGAATGCAGCCACACTTAACAACAAAGCTACAGCATAAGATTTTTCCAGCAGATACTTCCTCCAGCAGGTCCTTCTAATGCCACCCACATTATGACCCTCACTTTATTACTGTCACATCAAGAAGCAGCACGTCATATAATCCTTTTGCCCTTCCTCAAACAATACTATGCCTCTCCAAACAGCCACCTAAACCCTTTCTTGGGCATGAAATCCAAAATGCAAACATTTTTCTTATAAAGATATTGTTTGCCTCCCATGTATAGCCAGGGACCACACCTGATTCTGTATTATCCATCAGACAGCCATTTGTGCCTGACAAGACCATGTAAGCATGTGTCCCCTTCCCACCTAGAACCCTGCTACAACCGGTCAGTGAGTTACAAAAAATAAAATACTTGGTTTCCCCAGTTCGGCAGTCAAATTCAGAATATACTCCATTTTTTCCTGTTTTGATATGGTGTGCTTAAAATAAGATAAAAGTACGGTAAATTTCAGAAAAACAAGCATATTTGGTAACCATGCCAAGCAATATTAACGGATATACAATATCAACAAGTTGACCTTCCAAAGATGTTATTATCTGACAGAAAATAGCGGCATGTCGCCACAGATGTCTTATTAAGTACAACTTGCAATCTCTCTTATGGCACTTATGAACATCCAATACCAACTAGAGCAACCGCCAAGTCTTTTGCTTATTCCATTTGCTTAAATTTTTGCCTATTCCATGGGGACTCGTCCCCGACTTTGTGAGTTGTCAAGGAGACACGTCCCACCATGCCAAACCCCAAAAGCCGTCCCATCGTTCCCCTCCCAAAATTTTGTACATAGTCTTTTGCACAACCAATTCAAGGTACATAACTCCAACTGTTTGCAAACTCTTTATCCATTGGCATACTACAGCACATTATTAGCATACTCTATGATCTTCACTTATTGCCCCCGACCCAAAAATACGTCCGTACAACCGTACTAGGGAGAGGAAACGATCAGACAGCTTTTGTGGAGTATACCATGGTTTTCTGGAATCTTTCGTTCATATGTACCGGGCACACCAAGGGAGGTCACAGGGGGTAACCGGCCATGTTCCCCCTTGACCGGGGGTTCGGGGGCTCCGCCCCTGACCCAGGAGAGGAAACGACCGGACAGCTTTTTTGGAGTATACCACGGTTTTCTGGAATCTTCCTTTGTATTTTCTATAAATGGGGAATGACCCCTTGTATGTAAAAAAGTTAGTGAATGTAAAAGTTTGCCAAGATCAATAAAATAAAGAAGCTGCCATTGCCCCGTGGTTTTACCTGCACATTGTAGGGTTTCCACATAAAATCTTTGTGTTACTGTTTTTTACTGTGTTATTGTTTTTTGCTTGCTCGTGATATTTATTCTAACAAGTCAAACATTCTAAGACCACTCAGGTAAGAATCCAAGTTGGACGCAACCCAAAACATAAATGCCATCAACATCATCTAGCCGAGCAAGGCCTATAAACTCTCAAGTCAAAATGTCAAAGGTTTTCACTTGTTCAATGCACAACCAGATAAGATGCACATAAGGCAAACAAGGGAACAAATCAACATTCAGTTAAAACGTCAAGGTATAAATATTTCTTTTTAGGTGCTCTATGTTCTAACAAAAATAACTACACACTTCGACCACAATTTGCAATATATAGCATAGGAGATAGTGAGTCTCAACCAAGCAGAATAAAGCTTGGACAACAAAGTGACCACGACGCCAAGGTAATTGTCGAACGGGAGAAGCAACAAAGTGACGCACTTGAACGACGCTATCAAGATAGAGATTCCAAAAGGTGTTATTTGTAGAGACATTTGTAATAGCAGTCACCGCATGTGCGTCTTGTAGGTACTCTTCACCATGTGCACTCCCTGTGCAGGCCCAGAGACGTTCGTAATAGTAGCCACCACATGCGCTTCCTGTAGGTGCTCTTCACCATGCGCACTCCCTATTTAGGCCCAGAGACATTCAGGTCAGACATTCAACATCTCCATCATGAGTGATCCCTGTGCAGGCCTAAAGACATTTGGACCAGTCATCTGAAATCATCTCCATGTGAGATTTAACAAAGGTCAACCGCCCACACTAGTATAATACTTGATCAACCAGTTCAAGCTCGTGGTCGACCTCTACAAATGCACACAAGACCAACTGTCAATTGAACTAATCCCACATTGATAGTGCGGGGGTTAATTAGAGCCTATAACAACTTTGTTTTTTTCCTTTATTATTGCAAGTGAAAAGACGTATATAATTTTGAATCAAATTATTTTGAAGAATATTCCCTCTACTTAATATTTTGCTCGATGAGACATTATTTTTCTCGCAATTTGAGGCATCAATCAAGATCACGAGTATAGGCTTATATATACTCGTTGGAAAGCATTTTTCGAGGCCGATCCAGTGGAATTGAAATTTTCCAATTTTGTGAAAGTTTGATATGGCTAGTGGTGCACCAAAGTTCCTATTGCCCGATTCCCAACTATTAAAGGGGAATAATTATGCTGCCTGGAAGACCAAACTCAGAACACAACTCGAGTTTGAAGAAGTATGGAAAGTTGTAGACAAGTCCATTACTCGTCCTAATGCAAAAGGTGAAGAGCAGAACAAAGTTCGACAAGGTGGATAGAAAAGCATGATTGATCATCATGTTTGGAGTAGTTGATGAAGTACAAGCATACATTTGGGATTCTACCATGGCCAAAGATGCATGGGAGAAACTTCAGACAATATTTGAGGCAAGGAATCAAAATCAAATCCTATTTCTCCAAAGCCAACTTCATTGCTTGAAGATGAAGAATGGAGAAAAACTCGAATCTTTCATGAGGAGAATTGTTGAACTATGAGCATCACTACAAGCATTGGGAGAAAAGGTATCTGACGAGACACTTGTTCCTATTATTTTAAGATCTCTCCCTTCTCAATATAATGTATTTGTGACAACCTTGAATATCACTGAGCAAACACCAAGCTTTGAAAAGTTGGTGAACCTACTTCAAAAAGTAGAGGCCTCACATACAACACAAGAAGAAGAACAAGTTCTTATAAATAAAAAAGAGAAGCAATCATTCAAAAGAGGCACAAGACCTCAACAACACTTCCAACAATAGAGAAACAATTCTCACATGCATAGACATCAGCAGCAAAAAAAGTCATCAGTGGATTCAAGTTGGAAAACAATGCGTCAACAACATAGCAATATTGCCAAAGATGATCACTCTGAAGAAAAGGAGCATGTATTTGCTGCACATGCCCAATTAAGTCAGCTCAATGATGTTTGGTATGTTGATTCTGGAGCAACCAAACATATGACAAGTCAAAGAGATTGGTTTCATACTCTAGATTGTTCCAGTCATACAAGAAAAGTCTCTCTGGGTGATGACACATCCTATGATATAAAAGGCATAGGTGATGTCAAATTGCAACTAGGATCACACACATGCAGGATTAAAGAAGTCTTGTATGTTCCAAGACTCACCAAGAATCTACTCTCCATCAATCAATTACTTGACCACAACTTGAAGGTTGAGTTTGACAAGCAACAAGGATCCAAGGTATGCCTCATTCGTGACAAAACTAAGAATTCCAAAATTATTGCATATGGCAAGGGAATAGGAAAAATGTTTGAACTTCACACAATTCATCATGACAATCTAGCTTTAATCGTCAACTCCAATATTTCTACATCACTCTGGCATCGACGATATGGTCATCTAAGCTATGGCCATCTTGTTGCACTACAAAATAAAAATATGGTCAAAGGTCTTCCTTCTTTAAGGAAATCCACTCAAATATGTCCTTGTTGCTTAGCCAGAAAACAACATAGAGCTCCTTTCAGGTCTTCAAAATATCAAGCCAAAGAGCCTCTTGATTTGGTCCATACCGATCTTTGCGGACCCATGGCTCCGAGCTATAATGGATCCAAATATTTTCAGCTTTTTGTTGATGATCATACTCGCAAAATGTGGGTATACTTCTTGCAGAACAAGGATGAAGCTTTTTCTACTTCAAACAATTTAAGGCTCAAGTTGAGATTTCCACAGGAAGACGGATCCATGTCCTCCGCTCAGATCGAGGGGGAGTTTACCAGTAATGAATTTTCAGCATTTCTGAAGGAACATGGCATTCGTCGACAGTTGACAGCTGCCTACACACCACAACAAAATGGTATTGCAAAACGCAGAAATAGAACGATCATGGAAATGGTACGATGTATGTTGAAAGATTCTCAACTTGGACACTCTTTTTGGGCAAAAGCAGTACATACAACAGTCTACTTACTCAATCATGCCCCCACTGCATCACTTGAACATATCACTCTAGAAGAAGCATGGACCGGACATAAGCCATCAATCTCTCATCTTCGTGTATTTGGTTGTATAGCATATATGCACATCCCAAAGGAGAAGAGACATAAATTGGATGAAAAATCTCGGCGATGCATTCTACTAGGCTACAGTGATGAATCAAAAGCCTACAGATTATTTGATCCAGCTACAAAGAAATTATATATTAGTCGTGATGTCATCTTTGATGAAGAAGAAAAATCACTCTCATCATCCCCACAGGAATCTTCATCTAACTCAGTTCCAGTAATGCTTGAAAGTGATGAAGATGAAGAAGTTACTAATGAAGAAATTCCTAGAGATATCAATGATGAAGACAATAATAGAGATGTGGATCAATCTGCTCCACCACATCACACAAGGAAAATACCCAAGTGGTACACTAGCACATTGAGAGCCTCAGGGATAGATGGAATCCCAGACACATCTTCCACAAGACCAAGGACACAAAGTATGACTCACAATGGGCAAAATATGGCTCTAATGAGTACAATTGAGCCATCTACAGTACAGGAAGCTCTTCAGTCTAATGCTTGGAAAAATGCCATGAACATTGAATATCAAGCACTATTGAAAAACAAGACTTGGGATCTTGTTGATCTTCCACCAGAGAAAAAGGCTATTGGATGCAAATGGATTTTCAAAATCAAATATAAATCAGATGGCAGTATTGATAAACACAAAGCACGACTTGTAGCAAAAGGGTATGCACAAAAAGAAGGCATAGATTATGAAGAAACATTTGCTCCTACAGCAAAAATAAAATCCATCAGAATAATTTTTGCTCTAGCTACACAATTTGGATGGAGAATTCATCAAATGGACGTGAAAAGTGCCTTCCTCAATGGGGACTTAAAAGAAGAGGTTTATATGACTCAACCAGAAGGATTCATCATACCTGGACAAGAAACAAAGGTATGTAAATTGATCAAATCTCTCTATGGTCTCAAACAAGCCCCTCGAGCATGGTATACAAAAATAGATGAACATTTTGGAAAGCATGGCTTTAAGAGAAATCCATATGATCCAAGTTTGTATCACAAAGAGCAAGGGGGGAAATTGTATTCATCAATGTATATGTAGATGATTTGGTCATCACAAGGAGTTCTAAAAGAATGATTCTAGCCACAAAGGAAGATTTGAAGAAATCTTTTGACATGACCAACCTTGGGCTATTACACTATTGTCTAGGATTAGAGGTATGGCAGAACCATCATCACATATTTGTCTCACAAAGCAAATATGCCAAGAATCTCCTTGAGAAGTATCACATGAATGATTGTAAGCCTATGGCGACTCCTATGGAATCAGGTCTACAACTCTCACGTTTTGATTCCTCTCCTCCAACAAATGCAACTCTCTATCGACAGTTAGTTGGAAGTCTCATCTACCTAACTTACACAAGACCAGATATCAACTTTGCAGTGAGTTACCTTTCATGGTTCATGCAGGAACCAAAATTGACACATTGGAAGGTAGTAAAAAGAGTTCTAAGATATATACAAGGCACCATTGAGTACGGTCTAGAATTCAAGAAGAGTGATCAGTTCCTCTTAACAGGCTATACAGATGCAGACTATACAAGATGTATTGATGATCAGTTCCTCTTGACTGGCTATACTTTGGTATTTTGATGGGAGTGGCCCCCAATAGAATCCACATATAGCATATTTTTATATTTAATTTTTTTTTTAATAAATGAGAATGAAACATATATATATATATATATATATATATATATATATATATATAAAATAACATTATATTGCAACTTTATATGGTTTAAAATCATAGGGCATTAGCTCAACCAATTAGACTCCTCAACTTCAAGGAGGAGACCCAGATTCGAATTTTGCCAATCGATACATGGATAATATCCAAGTTACTATAATACCACTACATAGTGATGTAATATGGGTGGGGTCCATTTCAATCCCATATAACCAATTGAAAAAAAAAAACTTAATATAATGATGCAAGAGCATCCAAGTGGGATCAGTGTTTTGGTTTTTGTGCACAAAACCAACAACCATGTGAACGAAACTTTGTGCACAACACCATGTCCACAAAACCAACAACCACATACACCGCCCATGTGCACAAAAACAAAAACACTAACCCCACTTGGATGTTCCTGCATCAAACACCCCAAGTAGCAATAAAATGTGAGCTCCTACTCAGAAGGACCTTATAACAGGATTTGTCTAATAGCCACTCATCTTCTTCTGACAACCACTTTGTATTTCGATCATGGGACCTGTGGGTTATGGGCCCACCACGCTTCTATTGTACCACAAAGAATCAAATTGCTCTGAAAAGATCTTTGCCTGCGCTGATACAATTTGACGTAGTCTAGAGGAGGGGATCTAATGAAAGACAACATCTTCTAGCAGCCCAAACATATCCATGCCAACACATACAAAAAATGGTAAAAATGCGGTAAAAAAAAACAGTAACACCGAACACTATTTTTTTATATATTTCTTTCAACTTCAATAAGTACAAAGTACCACAGTGGCCACAATTGCCACAGACTTCATAATTTCCACAGAGCAGCAGAAATACCACTGTAGCCATAGTTGACACAATTTTCATAATGTTTCTCCACATCAGCCTTCCCTTGCCAATCCTTTGTTGGCCCTTGCCAACTCCTTACCGGCCATCCCGGATCCTTTCCGACTCCCTTACCAATCTCTTGTCGGTCCCTTGCTGATTCCTTATCAACCCTGTCCGGTCCTTTTCTGGTCCTCTTTGCCAGTCATCCGGATCCTTGTCTACACGACTTCCAGTCTCTTGTCAATCCCTTATCAATTCCTGTTCGGTCCTTTTCCAGTCCCTTTGCCAATCATCCTGGATCCTTGTTGACTCCACTACAGGTCTCTTGTCGGTCCCCTGCCGACCCCTTACCGGTTCTTGTCGCTCTCTTGTCGTCTACTTGCAGCCTTGTCTGTTCCTTTTCCGGTTGCTGGAATTAACAGCCACATCTCCACTCATGACCTTCCAGCAAGGAGAAACAATATTGAAAGATGGAGAGTTGTGCCCCTTCCTCTTCCCTTTTATAGCTAACCAAAGGGATCAAAACCATGTGCATCAACCCTGTGCACAAAACCAACAACCATATGCACAACACCATGTCCACAAAAACCAAAACACTAACCCCACTTGGGTGCTCCTGCATCATATAATTTAAAATATAGACTATAGTTATACAATATAAAGCTATATTATATATCTTAGAGTAATAACCTATGGCACTCCTCATAGTCAATGCATTCTAAATATATTATACATTTTAGAATATAACCTTTTAATATTCTAAAATAAATAAATATAATTATATATATATGTGTGTGTGTGTGTGGGGCACTCCTCATAGGCCATACATTCTAAATATATTATATATCTTAGAATATAACCTTTTAATATTCTAACAAAAACATGACAGTCCTCCTTAGAACATACATTCCAAATTCATAAGACACTTGAATGTCATGCATGTGGACATTTGTGCGATTCTTATCTTTACACTTGCACAACTTCCTTTGTTCATGCTCTGCAGAGCCCATAAACATGGGTTTTCATTTATCCTGTGCTACAATTATTTTCTTTTGGCTTGGCTGGATCGAACCGCAGATCCCCATGCCACTGCCCTTTACCACTGGAAATCTAAGTCATGACCTCTAAACCTTACAAGCAAGAGAATCTCCTGTCACTTCTATGCCTGTTGCAGTCACTTTTGCAGTGGCAGACGATGACATCTACCAAGGAAGATCACCATAGAGAAAAGGGGCTACTGGACAAGGGTTATGGACAGTATATGTTATAATAAAGTCTGTTATTAAATATGATAGCGATTTTTATTATTGTATTGTTTGTTAAAACGGATTTTTAAAGATAACCTGTTAGGATTTGCAGGATTTGGTTTTATCAGCCCCGACCAATTGCCAGATTGAAAATCACTATAAATTGGATCTTAGAAATGCAAATAGAGCAACTTGTATTACATTCTTTTAGTAAATTGTTGAAAACTTAAGGGAAAACTAGCTAAAAATGCATAGATGCTGCACGATAGCAGTAACAGAGAGAAAACAACCAGAAAAGTCAGGAGAAGAGGTCATACACCAGAAAATGCAAAAAATAGTTCAGAAACTGTAGTACAGAAAATGAATGCATGGAGGAAAGTTGAAACAGACAGCACCCTTGATTGTTTGCCTGATACATTGATTCTGTTTGTATAAATTCAGGACCCCAGAAAATTCACCAAAGTACAAACTTTGGGCATAAAATTTAGCAAATGCGGTTATATAGTTTATGTGATACATAAATGATGGGAGCAGACAGGAAAAATAGGTTCAAGGCAGTGGTGACCTTACAGGACAGCCTATAAGGTCACACTAGCCATACACCATTCCAATTGACGAACCAGCAAGTAGGGGAGATGCCAGCACAGTTCTTGGCATAGGTACCAAGCACAGTTTGGTTTGGTAGGTCCAGAAGGCAAAAAAAGTTCGAAGGTTCATTTTTCCAAGAAGGTTTGGTTCAGAAAAGTAACGAAAATTTAATAATATACATAGTTATATACTCACAGAAAATATTCATGAAAATATAAAAATCA